>VZRU01012591.1:536969-557995 GCA_013398155.1 Pedionomus torquatus | reverse complement strand
GTTATCCTGTCCATTTGTGGTTACCTGAAATTTCAATGTTCTGTGCTGTGTATCATTTAGGAATTTAGTTATCTACAATTTTGTATAAACAACCCAAATGGTATATTGAACTTACTCTTTTGTTTTCATATTGTGCATTGCATATACTAACATTTTATATTTTAAAACTTGGTCATAAATTTTTCATATTACTGCCAAATTTTGCTACTTTAAAAAGACACAGTAAATGTTTCCATGACTCTTTTGACAGTGTCAGTTAGTTTGTATGATAGACAGGAAACTTTCAAAATGAAAAATCTCTTTTTACTCAGAAATGGAAATAGGAGGGCACTAAGAAGAAGTGACTGCGTATCAAGTGTTAAGAGAAAATGCTGATAATTTTAGACTTTTTAATGAAGAAGAAATGTTTATCAAAACTAGTAAACCACCCAGGCTGTGGAAGTTGTCACGATGAAATTAAAATTGAGGCAAGAGAGCTAAATAGGATAAGAAAATAAGCAAATACAAAGAAAAACATAAAGAAACAATAGAAATTTAAATGGACAGATGTAGGTACAAAGGAGAAATACTGGGTTCCTCACCCTTTCACAGCTGCTGGATGCAAGACACCAGCAGATTTATGAGGAATGGCAACAGATAAGAAGTACACTGAGGTTGCTCCCAGAGTAAAGCCAGATCCCAAGTAGGGCGGAGAATGACAGTCTCTGCTGAGTACTGAGCGCGTGTACCCTAATGCACACCTCACCCTCAAGCTCTACCTGACCATAGCCAACTGTTTTCCCACAGAACCTATGTAGCATCACCACTCTGTGCTTCTGCCTGTGCGGGGGTTTGTGTGTATGTGAGTGAGAGAGAGACACAGCTTGATACTGTGAGACCGGTTTGGTCACGTTCATGAGCTGAGCCACCTCCAGTTTATGTTTCATTGTTCATCTTCCTATCTAATTTATAAAACTGACTATTACTAATATCTTTGAAGCACCAGAGGTGCCCAGGAAGGCTGCTCGTGAGGAAAAAGTACCTGTGGCCATTACCAAAGCACCAGAGCCTCCAGCACACAGAGGTACCCATCTTCATGGATTACTTAACATAGGAGATAATCTTCTTCTCTTAAGCATTGTCCTGCCCTCTCTTGGCCTGTCTCTGTTGTGTGTCTGAGACTCTCAGGGTTATGCACGCTGGGTAGATGGTGCCGCACGTGTGTGGGAGGTTTTGAGTTAGCTGTTGTGATGTGCTGTGTCTGTGTTGCCCTGGGTTTTGTTCCTCCTTGGCACATGTTTTCACCAGTGTAAAATGAAATGCACTAATATCTTTGAAGTGCCCGAGGTGCCTGAGGCAGAGGCCCCAGAGGAGGAAGAGGAGGAGGAAGCACCAGAAGAGGAGGCACCAGTTGCTGAGCCTGGAGAGCCAGAAGCTCCTCCAGCTGAAGGTACATGGTGGTGTGCTGCAAGAACCTCCTGTGCCCCTTTGGGTTTCTGCAGTACTGAGTGTCCTTTGCCCCTCTGTGTTCTGTGGGGAGGATGAGAGCAGCATTTGATCCTCTTCTGACTGTACGTGTCTGACATTAGCTCAGTCAAGTAAAAGGAACTAATATCTTTAAAGTGCCTGAGGTGGCTGAGGAGAAAGAGCCAGAAGAGGAGGTGCCAGTGGTGATTCCCCCAAAGCCTGTAGCTGTGCCCAAGAAAGTTGTGGCAGTACCAAAGAAACCTGTGACTGTGCCCAAGAAACCAGAGCCTGTGGCTGTTCCCAAGAAAACAGAGCCTGCACCTGACATTAAAAAACAGAAAATTCCTTCAGTTACAGGTACATACAACAGTGAATGAACCTCTTCTCTTCCCTATTGATTAAATATTTTTTCCTTGTTTCCCTGGTGTACACAGTTCTTACGTATCTGAGTGAACAATCTGTCACAGTGTTATTCTTCATGTTTTGAATGCATTACTCTTTCTAATTATGACATTATATGTATATATTTATCTTAATATTCACAAAAATGAAAATTTACTAATATCTTTAAGCACCTGAAATGCCAGAGAGAACTGTTACAGAAGAGAAAGTGCCTCTTACAACACCTAAAAAGCCAGAATTTAAAAAGACAGAGCCTCCTCCAGCCAAAGGTATATATTGCCTAGAAGTATCTCTTGAGAAGGAATGTTTTCTGTTCTTCTCTCCTTTCTTTATAACTGAGTCTATGTATGTGTCAGTGCTATGTAGACTACCTTGGGAAAGACAGTTTGGAGCACAGTCTTTTATGCTTACGTCCACTGTTACTCACCGTGGTGTTCTGTGTGTTTTCTGTCTTTGTGTTTTTTATGTTTCATATTTACATTTATATACAAGAAAATAAAAGGAACTAATATTTTTTTAAGTGCCTGAGGTGCCTAAGAAACCTGTCCCAGAAGAAAAAGTACCTGTTGCTGTTCCTAAAATACCTGAACCTCTCCCAAGTGAAGGTATATACCATCATAGCTGTTACTGTAAGGACAATCCTTTGTCCTCTTCTTCCAAACATAAACATTAAGATATGTTGTCCTTTTTCCCCATTGTAATGTATGTAAAATGTTTCCTTTATTTTTTTTGGTGAGACTAGTCTGTATTTGTTGTATCTACTATTATATTTTCAAAATAAAATACCTCTTTCAGAAATAAATATTTTCAAGTCATATATGCCCCTACGCAGGATATTCCTATTAAAATCTGTCTCTTTTTGAGACAATAATAAATTCCCACTAAATTTGAGTCTCTAAAAACCTAGTGTTTATATTGCTGCTATAATCTTAAATGAGTTGAGAGCATTGAAGTTTTTATTCTTTCCAGTTACAATGATTTACCCACGAATTTAATTTTTAGTTAATATTTCACAAATAAAAAATGCTGTTCTTCAGACAACCCTGATTAATTTTCACATAGAAAGAGCAGTTTTTCAAACGCAAGTATTAACTGCAAAGGTAATAGATCCTGAGTCATTATTTATCCTGTCACATATTTGTCTGTGTCTATTGGAGTAGCTTTCTTGTTAGTGAGATCTACATAATTGTTCATGTGAAACAATCTTATAATTGGAAACTTAACACCAGTTATCAATATTCTTTAAAGAATATGAAATCATAAGGGAGACTGAGCCTGAAGAAGCAGAAGAAATTCCAGTTGCAGAACTCGAGGAGGCTCTACCAGTTGAAGGTATACAAAGAACCCACACGAAGGCTGCTGGACATCTTCCTTTCATTACGTGCAGTTTTTTTCTCTCTGTGTTGTTCTGTGCACATGTGTCTGTATGTTGTAGGTATCTACATAATTCTTCCACTGTTACTATGATTTGGAAATGAGTTCTGATCTCTTAATTCTCAGTACAACATACAGATTTTTTTAAATATTTTCACGTTGTTTCTTGTCAACAGGAGTCTTCCTGTTATTTGGTTTCTGACCTTTTGTCTTGTGTTATTAACATGTTTTTTTTAAGTCATCTTGAATATTTGTATTGTGTGCATGGTACAAAGCAATAGCCTAAGGCTTTTTTATGCTCCCATTAAATTGAATGAGAATTTTTCACTGGCTTTACTGGAAATGCAAAATGACCATCTTTACATTTGTACATTACTCTTCACATAGCTACTATGATAGTAAATTTATAGTAAATCTGCCTAATGTTATTTAAAGTGCCGGAACCTGAAAAGAAGATCCCTGAAAAGCGAAAACCACCACCACCTACTCCACCAACAGAAGATATTAAAATGGCAAAAGAACTGCTTAAAGGTATAATCATCTGAAGCCACAATTAACAGTGGAAACTCAAACATATAATCCTTTTAAATCATACTGGTGAATCTTGAAAAGCATGCATTAAAACATATCAATTTGGGTCTTTTTTTTTTTCCTTTTCTAATTTACTATTACTTTAATCGTACACCTTACTAACACTGAACCCCTCATGAATTTTGACCAGTGTATGCCAAGTCTGTTTACATGAGTTCTTTTCAACAGATACAGAAAAAAAAAAAATCTTAACCAAGTTAACACATATTTCTATCCTTCTTCTATCTTTAACGTGTTCTTACAAATGAAAAAAATCCCCAGGAGTAATGTCTGGTGTTACTATATGATAATAACTTTCAGATCAACTGTGCTTCCTATGGATCTTCTGACTTCTAAACAGTTAATCAGTCAGAAATTTAGCTTTGTATCTATTGTCTTTCTATTATGTCAATTGGGTTAATTGGTTCTTCAGATTTCTAAAAAAGTTCTTTTCTTTTTTGCATATAATGATGTATGTAGTAAAATTAAAATAATTTTCTTTAAAGCTCCTGAATCAAGGAAGAAAGTTGTGACAGCAAAACCTGGTGAGCCTCCAAAATTGGAACCCCCACCTGCTAAAGGTACCTAACTAATATAAGAACCTTACTTATATTAACCCTCTCATAAGCCCTAAATTGTGGTTCTCAGTATCCTCTTCTTCTTTAATTTGCTCAGGAATATCAAAAAGCTGTATATGTTAGATTATGCTCAACAGTGTACTCCAGTTTTGGATGTATATCTTCATGTTATATTTATGTCCACTTTAATCTCCCATTGTGTAATTCATGAGCTGCAAGAGGCAGAATCACGAAACAGTGAGAGAGATTTTGAGTTTTGTCACTTGGGTGGATGATCACTTTGGTTCTCTCCTTAGGGAGAAATGAAAAATAATATGCTGTTTAAATAAATATAGCATTGTTCAAACATACTTAGTTTATTATTTATCTGAAATGTAACTCTTCTTTGTGAGAGGACACTTTCTAGAGATGGAGATGAATAATGAATTGAGCAAGCTGCTTTTGAAGTATTCCTTTATATTTTTCATATATACTCGAGCTTAAGACAAGCTAAGGACTGAACATCTCTTCTTAATTCTTTTCTGAGTTTAGAAATTAAACTTATGAATATCATAGATAGACAGTTCAGATGAATAGATAAGGCTGTAATGAAGAAGGAGAACTAGATAAAATGTTACTATGGTAACTCTCTGAATACATAACCTTTATAATTTCGTCAAACCATACTTCTCTTTTGTTGATTTGTGTGAAAGTTCCACCTTACACATAAGCCTAGAAGAACACTGTATGAAAATGATCTTGAAAAAGTATTAAAACTATTGACTTCAATCTTGGTAGTTTTACTTTGCTTTTAGTATTCAGTAATGGACCAGCATTTGATTTGTGTGTTTGGAATGGTTAGTTGTTGGTTAGCTCTAATACTGTTATGATCCCATAATAAAATCTGCAATAATATTCTTTTAAGTGCCTGGACTTGTAAAGAAACCTCGCAAAGTAATTCCTGAAGTTACTCCTCCACCAAAAGAAGAAGTTGTTTTGAAGAGAGGTATGGTAACTTGCCTCTGTTTTAAAAAACCCAGCATATCAACATTTTTCAGTATCTTCCCCTAAGTAACATTGATTTTTGTGTGTGGTATGGAAAATGACATGAACAAAGTAGTACCCGATGTCTGTTTCTTGGGGAAAGGCAGCTGCAGGAATGAAGTGAAGATACCCTGAAAATCCATCAGATTCAAAGGATCTGTATGAAAAGAGCAGAACACTGAAAATCTGTTTACCTATAACTCCCTTTTGTTTTCTTAATTTCTGTAAAGCCTTTTCTAGAGTTGACAGTTTTCCACTGTCTTCAGGCTCTGGACCCCTAAATATTTTCCAGTAATAGAAAAAATGCTATTAAAGTCACATAAGTAGCATCTGTATTCTCTTCTATGGTTTACTTAGAAGTATTGCACAGATGGGGTACCCCATGCTATTATTAGACATCAGTCTCCTTTCCTTCAAAGTCTGGAGCCTTCTGAATCCCTTAATGCTCAATTATTGATGAGAAAATGGTAGCAGTAATTTTGATTCCCTTTGAAATACCATAGAGGGATGGTTTATGCCCAGGTACCTTGCAGCTGACCTTCAAATAACTTAATAAAATATATTGAGTTTTTCAGATGGCAACCTCAATAAATATCCAAGACTAGTATCTGAGAGGACAAATCTTTTAGATACAAGAAGAAATTTATTGTAAGATATTATAATAAATTTTATTCTATCATAAACAGCATTGACATCTTTCCTCTCAGATGCACTGCTCTTAATGAAAGCATCTTTTTGCTCTAGATGACTTGGAATTTTAAAAGAATTTCAAAATAGTATCTTGAATAGTTACATCAAATCTTCCATTTATATTGAACTACGTATTTTACATTCCTGTTTCTTCATGATTTTTGACATCTTTTCATCTTTTATCTTGTCCAGTGTCATATTCTTTTATTTCCTGTGCCTTAAAAAATGAAATTATTTTTCTTTTAAAGTTCTTAAAAAGAAATCAGAAGAGGAAGAACCTAAACCAGAAAAAGAACCTAAACCAGAAGTTAAACCAGTACCTACACCAGTAGAAAAAATTAAGAAACCTGAAGGTACTAGATTGCATTCAATCTATCTTGTGAAATATAGCTTAAAAAATTAGTAATCCTACTTTTAAGTGGTATTCTCTGAAATTCAGGAAGGAAAGCGAGATGTTAAAAGATGAGTTCTGTTAACCTAATTGTGTAAATTAAAGCTTTGCTCAAAGCACAACAAAATTTGACATCCACATTTGGGTCTGAATTTTGCATTTTGGAATTGTTTCTCAATCTTCACTATTTATAAAAGAGAACTTTGCAAATGTTTTAGAATACTGATAAAAATATACCTACAGTGAAACACTTAATCCAAACATTCTTTTAATTACTGTTTTGCAAATATTTGTCCTTTTGTCCATTTAGTGTTTCTAATTTATTTAAATATTACTCCCAAAAATACATATTCCTAAACCTTATGAACCTCTGAACTGTTTATGACTAAAAAGAATTAAAATTTTTAAATATATTTGGTATAATTGTATTTGAGGACTCAGGGTATTTCAATATATCTTACAAAATAAAAATAATATTTTAAAGTCCCAGAAGTTCCTAAGAAGAAGACTGAGATACCTGTCATAAAAAAAGAGGAGAAACATGTGCCTGAACCACCAAAAGGTATAGGCATGTGGTGTTCTTTTTCCTTATTGCAGCAACTAAATTATATTCATTGCTGAATATCATGCTATATTAACCTAATGCATTACTATCATCCAGTCTGTCTATGCCTATTGTGTCCTGATTAACTATTTTGCATTCTTGTGGATTTCTTGCCATCTTTAATTCTTCAGTGCTTGAAAAATTCATCTTTTTCAATTGTATCTTGCTTTACAAGAGTTCGTCTCAAGTTAGTTTCTTGCTTTCTGGCTGAATGAAATATAAAACAATAAATTCTTTCTTTGATTAACTGTCCCTGTATTACTGCTTTTAATGTTCATGTTCAGTGGGATTACAAAACATGTAGATTAATCAATTTGTAATTGTTTTATTTCAAATGCCAGAACTTAAGCAAGCATCTGTCCCAGTTCCTGGGCCTGAACCTAAAGCTGCAGCGGGTAAGAATTCTTTAGTCATGAATGCTGATGCAGCCTTTCTTGTGGGTCTAGTATTTTCCATTAAGAGATTTCTGGCTAAAGGACATTAAACAAATGTCTTTAGTGTTACTAACACTGGAACTGTCATAAAATCTACAGAATATTTCAAACATCAAACATAATTAAATTATCTATTAAAACAAATACATGAGGACTTTTTTTTTTCCTTTTTTGTTTTACAGCTCTAAAATCTCCAAAACCAGCAGCAGAACCAGCAACAGCTGTTACTACTCCAGTAACAGTCCCAGTGGTTGGAAAGAAAGCAGGTATTTATGTTTATTCAATGCTATTTAGGGTTTTTCTCTCTGAGATAACTGCATGTCTTGAGAATAAAGAGCTGTACAATTGTATAACTCATTAATTAGAGGAAGATTTGAGGTCCTACTCAAGCATCTTGTTATTCTAGGTACTATCACCTAATCTGAAAGACAACTATCTCTGATATACCATTGGGATGAATCTGTGCTCTTGTTTATGGATGATGATACGTGTGTATGTATGTGTTGTCCTACTGTGCAATATGTGTATTCTGTTGGTTCCTTGATGTTGGTTATGACCTGATGTATGTGTTGGTTCCTTGA
Source organism: Pedionomus torquatus (assembly GCA_013398155.1). NCBI lineage: Eukaryota > Metazoa > Chordata > Aves > Charadriiformes > Pedionomidae > Pedionomus > Pedionomus torquatus. The sequence continues at coordinate 549,902 of VZRU01012591.1, read as the reverse complement.
TGTTGGTTATGTCCTGATGTATGTCTTACAAACTGCGTCTTGTATTTTCTGTGTAGCAAAATAAAGGTTAAACATGTTTCTAAATAATTCTTCTGGTGTTTAGTTTTCTGCTTTTTGTTTGTTATTGAAGTCCTGAGGAAAAGTGACAGTGGTGTTAAAGAACTAAAGTATTGTTGCTTTCATTTGATATGGTTAGGACCACTGGATCATAGCCTGCTATGAGGAATCCAGTTCTTCTGAAGGACTTTGAGCTTGAGGTCCATCGGTAGAGCTGCTGTACATGCTGCTCACCCATCATTCAAAGGGCCTCCTGTTACAGTAGAGCTCAGATCTTAGGCACTTAAGAAATTTAATCATTAATGTCTCTTGGCAATTGATTCGGTTCTCTAGTGAAGCCTGCAGTGACATAACTAACCCATTTTTTATAGGTGACCAAATAGGCCTTAGAAAGATGTAATTTCTGTTACTTTTAACCTGGGTTGGATCTAAGTTGGCAAACAAGTAGGATAACGCTCTGTATTGTTACAGTGGTTTAAGTATGTCTTCTGTATAGTTTTCTTGTGCCATTCTTATCTTTCTTTTGTTTTGTGATGTGTTGTAAGTTTTCTGTTGTGTGGAGAAAAGGTGTTCTAACTTCATTTTATTTCAGGTATAACTGGAAATTTTGTCTTAAAATATATTGTTCCTGATGCTTATTCTTATGGATTTTAACTCTCTAAATTACCTGTGAAACCTTTGTAGCTGCAGAAAAGCCTGATGCACCATCTGTACTAAAGCATAGAGATAAAATGCCTCCCATGGAAGAAGAGAAGCCTGAGTCAATTGTATTAAAGAAGATTTCAGTTGAGAAACTCTTGCCTGTAAAAGAGAGAGTAAGTCCTAAGGAGACAGTTCTGGACATTCAGACAGTAGAGCCATCTGAGTTTAAAATCTCAGTGGAAACAGCTGATGGAGTACTGAAGCCAGAAGGAGATGAGCAGGAGAAAGTAGTTCTTAAATATTTTGTCTTTGCTCCTGAAGAAGAGGAGACAGAAATTACACCATTAGCTTCAAGAAGGACTACCCTTACATGTGAGAAAACAGAAGTTACAATACAACACATTACTTATGCAAAGGATGATCCACGACCATTTGATGAGGAATTGAAATTGGTTTCTACAGCATCTGAACATGCAGAAATAGATTCTGGAGAAGAAAAGGGGGATGAAATTAAATCTTTTGTTCATAGGGAAGGTACTGTAGAGAAAGTCTCTGACAAGCTTAGTGTTCTTCATGAAGGAAAGATTCCTGTGCATGAAAAAGAAGAGGAAATTGAGTCAGCTTATGTACCTAAACATACACCCAGAGAGCCACATAAGCCCAGGGACCAGAAAAGACTTCTAGGGAAAGAGACAAAATCAAAAATGAGTTTGCAACCTCAAGAATTTCCTATTAAGGAGGAAACTTCATTTATAAAGGATATCACAGAAGTGGGAACAGCTAAAACTTCTCTGCTTAGGACTGTGGAAAAGAATGGAGGTTTTACTCTAGAGAAATCTGAAATTCCTCATGGAGAATCCATGAAGGAGCATGACATACAAAATAAATCACAATGGATGCAGAAATCTGGTACCACAGTAGCTGAAATTCCTATAGATAAGATTTCTAATGAAGAGGAAAAGAAACTGGAAATTATTGAAGATGATGAGAAAGATGAGAATCTGGACCTTACATCGGCAGAACTACATTCCTTAGATCTGCCTGAGGAGAATGAACCTACACTGAGAAAAGATGTTGCCATAGAACTCCACACTGGAGATGAGGTTCCCAGAGAAAAAACTTACATAACCTTTAAACCATCTGCTCTTAAACCAGAAGTAGTGGAAAAGAAAGCAAGAGAAAAATATTCTGCAGAGGAAGGAGAAGTTATTTATGAGGAGGGTTCAGGACAATTTTTGGATGAGAAAGCACTACTAAGTGATAAAAAAACAGGCAAAAAGATTATACCAGAGAAGGAAAAGAAAAGTGTCTTTAGCACCCACTTGAAAAAAGACAAAATTAGGCATTTGAATGCCCCTGAAAAGCAACCTGTGGAAAAAGAATTTGATACAGCAATTACAGGAGAAGGAATGGAAGGTGAAGCATTTACAGCAGAACATGAAAAGGAGGTCCAAGATGAAAAGGTCGACAGAACCGAGTCAGTAAAGGAAGTTTGTATTCAGCCACCAGCGATTCAAGATAAAAAACAGTTTAAAGAAGTTCATACAATTCAGGACAAACATAAAGAAGCCCCAGCTCTCAAAAGCAGCAAAGATAAAACTGAAGAAAAGAAAACTTCTTTGACTGTGGAAGAAGTGAAGCCTTTGGGAAAGGAACTTCCAGTGACAGAAGGTATGTCTGATGAAAAACAATCAGCTAAACCTGGCATTGGAAAAAGCACACCTGTTTTCATGAAAAAAGAGAAGGGAAAGCTTTCAGACAAAATGCCATCAAGCAAAGGAATCCCTGCAAATGGAGAAGTGACTTACTCATCAAGCATAGGTAAGATAATAACTCCCAAGAAAGCAAGAGAGAAAGAATATCAGAATTCAGAACCTGCTCACCCGATTGAGCAGGCCACCAGACTTTTGAGTGATAACAGGAATTTGGATACACCTGGAGAATCACGTGATGTTCTGGATGTTCCTGCAAAATCTCATGCAAAACGAGGTGAGGAAGACCCCTGCCACGAAGTGCTTGTACTTTTTGCTTCAGGAGAATGCGATTTGCCATTGTGATTTATTTTTATTTCATTCTTTAACCTGGTTCACACTTCCATCTAGTCTGTCATCTGGCTGTACTGGCATTCAGTCACTCTTGACATGTTTGTCTTACCTGTCTGTACATACATCTGTGTGATCAATGTTCATTGTCTTAGTCTTGCACTTTTATAAGACTGAATAAATCATGTTCTGTACCATTATCTTCCCAGAAAAACTCACACGTTTTTCTAGCATTTGTTTTTCCATCCACTGCTCCAAAATCTGTCCTCCATCTCATTCATTTCATTCTCCCTTTAAAAGTATCTTTTATATTACCTTTCACAAAATGGTGATGAGAAGCAGCATAGCCTGGGAAATACATTCAAAAGTCTGAGATGATTCATTACAAGTTGGGCAACTAACAGAACATTCCCCACTTGTATCACATTACCCCAAATCATATATTTAATTTATACAATGTATGTTTTTGTTGTCTTCATTATGTCAAAATGTGTGCTTTTTCTAAGAAATACCTATGTAATTTGTAACAGGCACTTAAGCTATTTTGGTTGACAGTTGAGTGTTGATCAAGGGACTAATTATGAATAACGTGTCAGGGAATGGCAGAATTTTACAGAATACTGGGCAGTACAATAAACTGAGGTACTAGGAGCTCCTAAGGCTGCCTTTCAGTCCGCACTACTGAATATCCTTTTTTTCTATGCTTCAAGATGTTGAACTTACCATCGAGATATAGACAGTCTAACTTGTATAAATGTATACATATGTTTATGCCTTCCTCCTCTTCTATGTATATAGAGTTAAAGGAAGAGAAAAACTGATTTGTAAAAGAAATATTTGCCTTAATTTTAGTATGCAAGTTTATTTAACTATGTTCCTAATAATGTTACTGTTCTACTTCAGAGGCCAAGACACCAAAAGAAGAAACTCCAAAGGGTATCAGTCCAGTCAAAGGTAGGATACAAAAAAATCAGTATCTACAAGTAACAGCAATTAATAAGGATTAGTTTATTTATTTCAATCTGAATTACAGCCAAGAAGACACCTTCACCGGCAGATGCAGAAAGACGGAAACTCAGGCCAGGCAGTGGTGGTGAAAAACCTCCTGAAGAGCCTCCTTTCACTTACCAACTCAAGGCTGTACCACTGAAGTTTGTGAAGGAGATGAAAGATATAGTGCTAACAGAAGCTGAATCTGTTGGGTCTTCTGCAATCTTTGAAGTCCTTATTTCCCCATCCACTGCAATTACCAGCTGGATGAAAGATGGAAGTAATATCCGAGAGAGCCCAAAACACAAGTTTATTGCTGATGGCAAAGATAGGAAATTACATATTATTGATGTCCAGCTGTCAGATGCTGGTGAATATACTTGTGTATTACGACTGGGGAACAAAGAGAAGACCTCTACAGCTAAACTCATTGTTGAAGGTATTTCCTGTTTCATGTTTATCAATAATTTAAAAGCTAGCTACTCCTAAAGCTAGGAATACCAGTACTTTGTGAATTTACAGTGGTTAGTAGATGCAGCCCTTGTTTTTCATCAACCACTACACATACTTCTTTAATATGTAAGGCATTTCTGCATCACACCCATTTTATATAAATGAGACAAATCAAAATGTCGTGTTTCCCACAGAACTCCCAGTGAAGTTTGTGAAAACTCTTGAAGAAGAAGTCACTGTGATTAAAGGCCAGCCACTGTACTTAACCTGTGAGCTTAACAAAGAAAGAAACGTGGTTTGGAGGAGGGATGGAAAGATCATCAAAGACAAGCCTGGGAAATTTGCTCTGGGCATTATTGGTTTGTCACATTCCCTCACAATCACGGATTCAGATGATGCTGATGCTGGCACTTACACTGTTACAGTGGAAGACTCTGAGCTATCATGCTCGTCTTGTGTTCAGGTAGTAGGTAAGCAGTCAAAATTGTGTTCTCCTTTCTCTGTAGGATATTTGAGGTGTTTTAAAATTAGGAAAGCTTTTCCTTGTAGTATTACTATAAATGGACAGATAAGATTTGTATAGCTATTAAAACTTTGTTGTAATCCAAAACCTTTATTTCTTTATATACAAAAGTTTTATTTCTCAATTTGTGACTCATCTCTTTTTTAGTAAAAGTCTGCTAAGCTATATTGTTATGTAACTTTTTGTCATACAGAAGTGATAAGAGACTGGCTAGTAAAACCCATAAGAGATCAGCATGTAAAACCAAAAGGAACAGCTACTTTCACCTGTGACATTGTCAAGGATACACCAAACGTAAAATGGTTTAAAGGAGATGAGGAAATCCCTGCTGAACCAACTGACAAGACAGAAATCTTGAAAGAAGGAAACAAAATTTTCCTGAAAATTAAGAATGCTGGCCCTGCTGATATTGGAGAATATTCAGTGGAAGTTGAAGGTCGCAGATACCCAGCTAAACTGACCCTTGGTGGTAAGAAAGCTTTTATATCTATTATATTTAATTAGCTCATAGGCAATGTTCAAAAATCTCTAAACATACAAACAAAAAAGGTGCCCTGAATTATTATAAAGCTCTATCAAAGCTTGACCTAATTTTATATGTGTGCATTTGTGCATTCTAGAGCGTGAAGTTCAGCTTCTGAAGCCATTAGAGGATGTTACAGTTTACGAGAAAGAAACCGCAAACTTTGATACAGAAATATCTGAGGATGATATTCCTGGTGAATGGAAGCTTAAAGGAGAAGTCCTGAGACCCTCACCTGTAAGCATCCTCGAATTTTACAACACTATTTATTTAAATGTAAACACTTTGAACAGGTTCCCTTGAGTCTTCATGGTAATATCTTTGTAGTTCTGTTGTTGCTACTCCATCCAGAATGTAGAAGGACTAAGTGTTATGGGGATTAAAAACACTAGTACTCTAAATAAGAATTATATACTATAAAAGGTAAATGCTGAAGGGCTTCATTTTCTCAAAGGATTACAGCACTTTATTCAGACAATAATAAAAGTATCCTGCATACATTGTTAGGAATGATACTGGCATTTAAAAGTGTGGAATGCTGAAGGAAAGGACCCCATTGTTTTACTGTTGAGTAAAAGTGTTAACTTTCCTTGACAAGCAATTCAGATCTTTCTAGCTGACTCTTTACTGTATATAAAGTGTTGATAGAATCCCTTTATTAAAAATAAAATATAAAATAATATTAAAAATAGCAGTGAGGCATTGGCATTTTATTTACCAAAGTCTGTCATCTCTCCAGACATGTGAAATCAAAACTGAAGGAGGAAAACGCTTCCTAACCTTGCACAAAGTCAAGTTAGACCAAGCTGGTGAAGTCCTTTACCAGGCCCTTAATGCCGTTACTACAGCTATCCTGACAGTGAAAGGTACGATGCACCATGGAGTTTGATGTCAACTTAAACAAATTTCACACCGAGCACATTACAAATGATAGGTTCTGTTTTGCTTCCAGAAATTGAACTGGACTTTGCTGTGCCCCTAAAAGACGTTACTGTCCCTGAGAAGCGCCAAGCAAGGTTTGAATGTGTCCTTACCAGGGAAGCCAATGTTATATGGTCTAAGGGCACTGACATAATCAAGATTGGAGAAAAATTTGACATCATTGCAGATGGAAAGAAGCATATTCTTATAATCAATGATTCTCAGTTTGATGATGAGGGAGAATACACTGCTGAAGTTGATGGCAAGAAAAGCACAGCAAGACTGTTTGTGGAAGGCAAGTATCTTCTTTTGAATAAATCACTAAAAACAGATAAAGAATTTCTCTTTTAGAATCACATTAACCTTTTTCTGATGGTGTTTATGTGTTTACATTACAGGTGTGAGGCTGAAGTTCATCTCACCTCTTCAGGATCAAACAGTGAAAGAAGGGGAAACAGCTCACTTTCAGTTTGAGCTTTCTCATGAAGATATGCTAGTGAAATGGTACAAAAATGATAAGAGACTCCATACGAGCAGAACAGTTTTTATGACTTCAGAAGGCAAAGTTCATAGACTAGAAATGAGAGAAGTGACACTTGATGATATCTCTGAAATAAAGGCCGTAGTTAAGGACTTGAGCACACAAGCAAACCTCAAAGTCTTAGGTAATTACATAATTTAAATTACACTATATTATATGCATAAACAATTTTTGTAAGCAAAAAGTGACAAAATAGTGATGTTTTAGTAAATTTATATTACTAATTTTTCTTTTCATATCCACTATGCCTTTGGTAGAGGCCGATCCATATTTCACTGTGAAATTACAAGACTACAGTGCTGTGGAGAAAGATGACATTACTCTGGAATGTGAACTTAGCAAAGATGTGCCAGTAAAATGGTACAAAGATGGTGAAGAACTAGTAGCTTCCAACAGAATTGCCATAAAAACAGATGGCTTGCGCCGTATCCTGAAAATCAAGAAATCTGCAGAGAGTGATAAGGGTGTTTATGAGTGTGACTGTGGAACTGACAAGACAAGTGCTAATGTCAGCGTTGAGCGTAAGTTATCATGCCTTGGCTAAGGAAAAGTACTGAAACCTTTCTAAAACCTGAAGACAAGCAGAAACTCGTTAGTGTACAAGACCTTTAGAAAACATACTTTTATGATGAATAGCTGAAATACCTAGATTTACAACTATTAAGAGTATTCACAAGAGACAATGTATCTTAAGATATGTAAATGTCTGTTGTAAAGACAGATGATTGATTATTCACCATGTCCATTAACAGTCAGGAAAAAAAGCAGTTAATTTAATTCATAAGAGATAATTCATTATAAGAGATATCTGGGTTAATTATGAGAAAAAAATTCTTGCTAAAAATAAACTTTCAGACATATTATAAAGGGGGACTGTAGGCTTCCAAAACTTGCAGCATTTTAAAAAGATGTTAGATGAATATTTATCATTGATAGCATTTGAATGTCCTAAAGAAAGGATAGGGAGAGAGATTAGGTCCTTTCTAGTACTACATTTCTATGGTATAGAATGAGTGAATAAACAGATGTGAACTTCTGGATTTTTTTATTTTAGCTCGTTTAATTAAAGTGGAGCGCCCACTATATGGAGTGGAAGTATTTGTTGGTGAAACAGCACGTTTTGAAATTGAAATTTCTGAGCCTGATGTCCATCCTATATGGAAGCTAAAGGGAGAAACCCTAACACCTTCGCCTGTAAGGATTCTTCTTTACTTTTAGACTACAGTTTACACTAGGAAAAAGCATATTTAATAATAAGGTCTTCTGAGTGGTTCTTAGAATATTAATATTTGTGGGCGTGTGAATGTGTTTCTGTATCACCAGGACTGTGAAATCATTCAAGACGGGAAAAAGCATACTCTTATCCTTCATAACTGTAAACTTGATATGACTGGAGAAGTGTCTTTCCAAGCTGGTAATGCTAAAAGTACTGCTAATCTGAAGGTGAAAGGTACGGTCTGCACTATACCAACTTTTATATGTTTTCTCAGGGCATTAGAACAAATCAGCAGCAGAAAGGTCTATATCTCTGAACTCCAAATGCTCTTTCATTTCAGAATTGCCTCTCATCTTTATCACTCCACTAAGTGATGTGAAAGTCTTCGAGAAAGATGAAGCCAAGTTTGAATGTGAGGTGTCCAGAGAACCCAAGACTTTCCGCTGGTTGAAAGGAACACAAGAGATCACCCCTGATGAAAGATTTGAAATTATTTCAGATGGAACAAAGCATGCTCTGATTATTAAATCTGTTGCATTTGAGGATGAAGCTAAATACATGTTTGAAGCTGAGGATAAGACAACAAGTGCCAAGCTGATTATTGAAGGTTTGTCTGACTTTGCCTTTCTAGGGAAGATTTGCACCATAGTCTTTGAATAGTTTTTATTGATAGGATTCTTATTAAAGAAATGTTATGTTGTTATAGGTATCCGCCTGAAATTCATTACTCCTCTCAAGGATGTAACAAAAAAGGAGCGAGAAACTGCAGTGTTCACTGTGGAGCTCTCCCATGAAAATATCCCTGTTATCTGGTTCAAGAATGACCAGAGATTACATACCAGCAAACTGGTTTCAATGACAGATGATGGCAAATTCCACACACTCACTATCAAAGATCTTACTGTTGACGATACTTCTCAGATTAGAGTGGAAGCTATGGGAAAATCCTCAGAAGCTAAACTCACTGTTCTCGGTAAGAATACCCAGAAGGATTTACATGATGTGTATTATCAGAAGATGGTTATTAATGAAAATTGATCATCAGAACGTCTTGGGGTTGCTTGGGGCTTGCTTTGATGGTGGGGAATTTTTGTTGCTTGACATAAATTTACATTGTTATTTTTGACCAATTTTACAATTTCTTTGTCTTCTTTGGGTCTTCATTTCCCCATTCACAAAGAATAATTAAAATAACTTTGAATTTCCATGCAGCTGCTGCAAAATTAGTTATGAGATACTTAAATGGTGCTCTGAAACTCCTAGTGCACCAAATCAATGTTGTCAGTAATATTAGTAATAAGCTGAATTGTTTCTTACATATTTATTATTTTCTCTTATTGCTACAAAATTCTCTGTTATTTATAAGGACTATATTTAATCCTTCTTGCAGAGATTAAACAAGAAATGTATTTTATGATAAGAGCTAATTGTCCTTTCTGAATGACTAAAACTTCAGACAGGAGCATATCTTAACTTTTGCTTGCAGAGGGAGACCCTTACTTCACTGGGAAGCTGCAGGATTACACTGCTGTAGAGAAAGATGAAGTAATCTTACAGTGTGAAATCAGCAAAGCAGATGCCCCAGTGAAATGGATGAAGGATGGCCAACCAATTACTCCATCAAAGAATGTTGTCATTAAGGCTGATGGTAAAAAGAGAATCCTTATCCTCAAGAAAGCTTTGAAGAAAGACATTGGACAATACACTTGTGACTGTGGCACTGATCAAACCTCTGCTAAACTCAATATTGAAGGTATGGTTATTTTACTGGGGTCCTCTATAGTAGAGATCTTTGGGGGTCTGTTCAAGTTTGAGGGAATCGATCACTTTTTTTTTTTTTCCTCCAGATCGGGATATTGAGATTATACGTCCACTATACAGTGTGGAGGTGATTGAGACTGAGACTGCCCGTTTTGATATTGAAATCTCTGAGGAAGGTGTCCATGGCAATTGGAAGCTAAAAGGAGAACCTCTGACTGAATCAGCTGTAAGCAAATATTTCAGGATGTTTCTTAACTGTGTCTCAACAATGTGCAAGGAGGTAGAATATGAGGTAGAAGGAGGTGGCTGCAGAAATTAAGTGAAATCTCTGCTTTCAATAGGGTCATTCTAACAGAAATATTATTTTTTTTTTCATTAAAAACTTTTAAAATAGATAATCATAGTATCATGGAATGGTTTGGGTTGAAAGTGGCCTTCAAGTAGTTCCATCCCACCAGCCATGGGCAGGGACACCTTCCACTACAGCAAGTTGCCCAAAGCTGCATCCAGTCTGGCCTTGAACACTTCCAGAGAAGGGACATCTACAGCCTTCTCTAGGCAGCCTGTTCCAGTGTCTCACCACCCTGACACTAAAGAATTTCTTCCTAATACCTAATCTAAATCTCTCCCCTCTTTCAGTTTGAAACCATTACCCCTTATCCTATATCTGTCTCTCCTGTAGGCCCCCCTTAAGTACTGGAAGGCTGCTATAAGATGTCCCTGGAGCCTTCTGTTTTCCAGGCTGAACCACCACAACTCTCTAAGCCTGTCTTCATAGGAGAGGTGCTTCTGCCCTCTGATCAACTTTATGGCCTTCCCCTGGACTTACTGCAATAGACTCAGGTCCTTCTTCTGTTGGGGTCCCCAGAGCTGGACTCAGTACTCAATGTGGGGTCTCATGAGAGTGGAGTAGATGCGGAGAATCACCTCCCTTGACCTGCTGGCCACATTTCTTTTGATGCAGCCCAGGATATGGTTGGCTTTCTGGGCAGCAAGTGCACATTTCTGGGTCCAAGACTTTCTTCTCAGGACTGCTCTCAATCCATTCCTTGCTCATTCTGTTCTTGTGCTTGGGATTGCACAAGTCCAGGTAGATGATGCCAACCAATGCTATAACCTCATTGTAGAAGGCCACCAAATTTGTCAGACACAGTTTACCCATGGTGAAGCCATGTTGGCTGCCACTAATCATCTTGTTATTTTCTGTGTCTTAGCATAGTTTCCAGGAGGATCTTGAGTTCCATGATCTGGGCAGACACAGAGGTAAAACTGGCTGACCTGTAGTTCCCTGGGTCTTCCTTTTTTCCCTTTTTAAAAACTGAGGTTATGCTTCCCCTTTTCCAATCAGGGGGAATTTCTTCGGACTTCCGCAGTTTCTCTAATGTGATAGATGGTATTTTAGCAACTTCATTCACCAGTTCCCTCACAACCTGCCTCTCCATATCATCAGATCCCATGGATTTGTTCACCTTCAGGGTTTTTTTTTAGATGGTTTCAAACCTCATCTTTTCCTACAGCAGGCGGTTCTTCATTCTCCCAGTCCCTGCCTGAGCCTTCTGCAACTTGGGCAGTGCGGCTAGAGAACTTGCCAGTGAAGAGCAAGTCAAAAATCTTCTTGAGTACCTCAGCTTTCTCCATAATCTGGGTAACCAGGTCTCCTGTTTCCTTCTGGAGAGGGCCCACATTTTGCTAAGTCTTCCTTTTATCACTGACTTACCTGTAGAAGTTTTTCTTGTTGCCCTTGACATCCTTAGCCAGATTTAACTCTACCTGGACTTTAGCTTTCCTAAACAGATCCCTGACTGCTCAGACACTTTCTCTGTATTCCTCCCATGCTACCTGTCCTGTATAAACTTTATCCAAAATATTATATAAAGTAGCTAAATAATAAATGATTTTACATAAATAAGCAAATTCTATATTGCTAGTCCCTAACAATCAAACATCCAAAGTGCAACAACTTTGTGGAACTCATTTAAAAATAATGGCATTTAAAAATGCAAACTTTGGATTGTCTGCATTTACTTTTGTTTTTTTAATTATGTTTGGTTTAAATAGATGTAGATCAGATTTTTCAAACTCTTTTCCTTTACTATAAGAGCTAAAATTGGATTAAAATCTTATAAAGCTTAATCAAATATTATTAATTCCTTGCCGGAAGGATCTGTAAAAGTAAGAAACAATACAATCATAACTGGTGGTAATTTGGCAAGTCTTTGACCTAGCAGTACCGGTGTGAGTAATACACAAACATCAGAACTTCCATGAAAACTAATGTCTGGATAAGAGAAAAGGACCCTTTTTAAGAAAAGGTCACACAACAAGCTTCGTAATTCTTAGTTCCATTGAGCTCCTGACTGGCTGACATATGTATATATTGGTTAGTCAATTAGAAGAAAGCTTGATGTTTTTCAAGAAGGAAATCTTAAAAGTGCAGTAGCATGCTGTCCACATGTGCCAAAAAATTAGCTGTCAAGGGAAAAGACCAGCCTGGCTGAACAGAGAGATGGTTACAACTCAGGGAAAGAAAAAAAAAAAAAAAAAAAAAAAAAAAAAAAAAGAGAGTTTATGGCCATTGGAAGAAGGGGTAAGCCACTCTGGAATACTATAAAGATGTTGTAAGACTATGTAGGGAGAAAATTAGGAAGGGCAAGGCCCAGCTAGACCTTAACCTGGCTTTGAATGTTAAGAACACTAAAAAGCATTTCTATAAATACATTAGTAACAGAAGGAGGAGTAAGGAGAATCTCCATCCTTTATTAGATGAGGGCAATAACATGGTAACAAAGGATGAGGAGAAGGCTGAAGTACTTAACGCCTTACTTCCCTCAGTCTTTAGTAATAAAGACAGTTATTCCCCAAGTACCCAGACCCCTGAGCTAGTGGATAGAGGCAGGGAGCAGAATGAAGCCCCCATAATCGAAAGAGCAATGGTGAAGGACCTACTCCAGCACCTAGATATACACNCCTTAACCTGGCTTTGAATGTTAAGAACACTAAAAAGCATTTCTATAAATACAGTAGTAACAGAAGGAGGAGTAAGGAGAATCTCCATCCTTTATTAGATGAGGGCAATAACATGGTAACAAAGGATGAGGAGAAGGCTGAAGTACTTAACGCCTTACTTCCCTCAGTCTTTAGTAATAAAGACAGTTATTCCCCAAGTACCCAGACCCCTGAGCTAGTGGATAGAGGCAGGGAGCAGAATGAAGCCCCCATAATCGAAAGCGCAATGGTGAAGGACCTACTCCAGCACCAAGAAAA
>VZRU01012591.1:447358-527287 GCA_013398155.1 Pedionomus torquatus | reverse complement strand
GATGGGATGGAATACCCCTGTTGGTCCGTTCTGGGTCACCTGTCCTGTCCGCTCCTCCTTGAAGGTGGGACCCTCCAACGGGCAAATGCTGAAAATTATCTGACCTTGGTTCTTCCAGCAATAAGTCTAAACAAGGGCCTCTCTGCATACCATCCCTTGGTATAATCAGGTCTTATCACTGTGAGACGGAACAGCTTTGAACAATGTGCTGTTAATTTCAGAGTTTAGCTAGTTAGAAGAGGCCCAGCTAAGAAAGTAAAACTGTAAAACAGAAAATTGGTTCGTTTTACCTCAAACCAGGACACAGGACAAGAGGAAATGGCCTTAATTGCACCAGGGGAGGCTTAGATTAGATACTAGGAAAAATTTCTTCTCCAAAAGGGCTATCAAGCATTGGAACAGGCTGCCCAGGGAAGTGGTTGAGTCACCATCCCTGGTGGTATTTAAAAGACAAGTAGATGTAGTGCTTAGCAATATGGATTAGTGATGTTTTTTGTCAGTGTTTGGCTGATGGTTGGACTAGACAATCTGAAAGGTCCCTTCCAACCTAGGCAATTCAATGGATCTGTGATTCTTGTGGTGAGGCACACAAAAATGGTTTTGAAAAAATTGTTTCAATTCTCTTTTTGCAGGAATGTGAAATCAAGGAGGAAGGCAAAAAGCACTTCCTTACACTGTACAATGTACGCCTAGATCAAGCTGGTGGAGTAGATTTCCAAGCAGCAAATGCCAAATCTGGTGCTCACCTTCGCGTGAAACGTAAGCATCTTTTAAACTAAAAGTAATGAAATAAGTGAAAACAAGGTACTAATTGCCTCTTTGGAATGGGTGAACAATTCTTTATACTGTATTAAACCCACAGCAATTCTTTCCAGAACAGAAACTCAAGGATCAATTACTCAAGCCATCTTAGTTTTTTACTTGAGGAATGTCATGTATGATTTTTAACCTTGAATAGTATTTACTTATTAAGTAGAAGTGAAAATAAGGAGATGGTCTTGAAGGCTGCTTCATGGTCTGGCATCATATGTTGTTATGAAATCAAAGCATTACAGGCAAAGGCTTTACTGCGTTAAAGTATCAGGTTAACCTGAGAGGATGGGATCACAGTGATATCTGGGGATAGAGTTAAGAGCTTGATGGACAGGGACAGACCACACAGTTGAAGACCACTTGTTTCCCACTCCAATCCTAGCCCTCGCTATTTTGGAAGACACATGCCTTATCTAGCAAGAGGAATGCCAGGCCTGGCAGGGAGACAGATGCACTGCAACTTTCCTGCTGACCTTGTTCAATTTAAAGAAACACGGTCTGCAAATAGGAAAATTTAGGTGACCAGCCCTCCCCCTAAAGTCCCAGGGTGGCCTCATCTATTTCGGGAATTTAAAGAGCAGCAATGCGATGTCTGTCTCTCTTGAGGGAAGCCACCATGGAGATTAGTACATAAGGGCAACAACTCTCTCTCGGATACAAGTGACTAATCTGAAAATGATGTCTTCTTCTTACCAAGCTCGAGTAATTGGCTTGCTGAGACCTCTCAAGGATGTAACAGTGACAGCTGGGGAATCGGCAACCTTCGATTGCGAACTCTCTTATGAAGGAATCCCAGTAGAGTGGTTCCTAAAAGGAAAGAAGCTGGAACCCAGTGAAAAGGTAAAGAAAATAAGCTTTTTTTTTCCCTCATGTTTCCTCTTCCTTCCTCTTTCAGCTTTCTTTATTTCTCTTTGACTCTCCACCAGTAGAAGTACTAAGGCACAGCAATAAAATAGTGCTGCTGTGCCAAGTGGTAAATCCTCACTAAATCAAATATAGCATTATTTTTCTGCAGAAATTCCAGTGTTCTGGAATACTACAAGTATTTGTTGTACAGAATGAAACTAAGGTTCCAAAATATCAATCATTGCAACTGTGATTTTGTGTCTGATTCTGTTTGAGTCTCAGCCACAGGGATACTGAATGATTTTACTCAGGTTAATCATAGTTTCGGTAAGAGGGTTTTGAATGGTGCTGTCAGGAAATGCTTTTTTTTTCTCCTGAATGCTGAGTTCAGTCTGATTCTGCATATAAGGGGATTAAGAGGATTCAAATTCCATTTCAGGCATTTGTTCTGGCTCTCCAGATAACTTTCTGGGCAGATTTGCTTGTCAAGCACTTCTCACTAGCTATTTTTAACCCTTCATCAAGTGCTGGCTCTTAACTCTGAGATCTGAGCAGCCTGGAATATAGCCAGTTTAATAGTTAAAGTTAATGGTAGGGGAAATACAAAAAGAAACATAAAGAAATATGTTAAGAAACATAAAATATAAATGGATATCACTGTTTTTAAGACTTCTCCATATATTTGGCCTTGGGGAAATAATGCAAATGGAAATACAAATTAGAAAGTTCAGGCAAAACAAACTTTCAAGGCATTACCTTTCCTAACAAAGTTTCAGAACCTGTAATAATGCTGCTAATAGTACTTTGGTACAGCTCTTTTTCTTTCCAATAGAATTTTTAACATACTATTTTCAGGTTATACTAGATCTTTCTGAGGTTCGCCTAAATCAAAAGTATTTCATTAAAAAAAAATAATAATATAGAGATATGAGAAGGAAAACCAGTCATGGCAAGAGGTGACCTTATTACAATATTTGACAGATAAACAAAATTGAAACTCAGAAGATGAGTTGTAATAAATCAAAATAAGTGCACCTGAGTCTAGGATTAAAAATGTGGAAACCTAGTTGTAAATACAGGAGCTTGATATTTATTACATTTTGATATCTATTATATTTTGTGTTCAATATTTTATATGATAGAACATTATTTTGTTCTTATCTATCTGACCTATCATTTTAATTAGAAGCTCTTTTACCTTTTTATTTTTCTAAACCAGCATCTACTACTTGATCACATACTTATTTGAAGAATAGAATTCTTCAAAAGCAGTGTTAAAATTTATGGCATGCATGAGTATCAGCCCTCCTAATGGCTGCAGTGGAGGATACATCCTTGACTCCCACAGGTCCGCTCCTACAGCAAAGAGATGTTTGTGTAGGAGTAGCACAATTTAAACTCAGGATTGCAAAGTAGTTTCAGCAATAGCTAAACGTGGAAATGTCTTTTTTAGGCAAAACTTTTTACCAGAATTTAATAATAGAATGTAGAAGTAGCATTTACAAAAGAATGTATGACGGGGTGCCACACCTCTTTATATCTCTCTAAAAGTTTTTGCTTTAGATGTAGCAAGGAGTAATACCAACTTTTTCCCATAAGTTTACTTACTTTAGCATTTATTAGTACCTGTTCAAAATAAAGATTATTTCAATCAGCCTCATTTTGAACTTTGATAGTAGACTTACATTTTCTAATACGAAGACACAAATACCTTAAAACATGGGGAGACTTACAATTACAATTTCTTGCAAGTGAAGCGTCAAAAGAGAAATTATTCTCAAAATCCTCAAAGTATTTTC
Organism: Pedionomus torquatus; assembly: GCA_013398155.1. Lineage (NCBI taxonomy): Eukaryota > Metazoa > Chordata > Aves > Charadriiformes > Pedionomidae > Pedionomus > Pedionomus torquatus. The sequence continues at coordinate 523,829 of VZRU01012591.1, read as the reverse complement.
ATCTTGAGCTGTATCTAGTATATACAAAAGAAAATTTGAAATTTCATATAAAAATAAACATCTGAACTTCATGGATAATAATAAATGTCAAGGATATTTCATTCAGTATTTTTAAAACATTTGTTGTGCAAATGTTTTACCCTTACAAAGGGTTTTTTTAATATACTTTTTAAGGTCGTGATACGTGCTGAAGGGAGAGTTCACACACTTATTCTTCGAGATGTCAAGTTAACAGATGCAGGAGAGGTATCGCTGACAGCGAAAGATTTCAGAACCCAAGCAAATCTTTTTGTGAAAGGTAAGTCAGCCATTTTAATTATATCATAAACAGTGTTAATGGTCCATTCATGATTCACCTTGGAATGGGAAGTTAATATATTCTATATATATCAAATTATTAGGATCATACATACAGTACTGAACTTTATGCTTCACAGAAGAAGTGAGGATGGGGGGAAATACTGTAAATATGTCATAGGTGGGAGATGAATTGGTTCATTAGGATTTTCAGCACTTCATTGGAGTTGTACATTCAGTTAGCCTGACCCACAAATACTGGCCTTTATGATGACCAATGGCTTTTTTCTGTTCTTTGGAGTATCCAGGAACCTGTGAGAGCACAGCTACACTATCAGTCAAGTAACATAACATTGACTGTGTATTCACGTGCACTGCTTGCAAGTTGTGTATGGCTAAGAAGTAAAAAAAACTGCGCACACGTCTAACTAATTTAGTAATTCAAGGAAAAATAAAGAAATTTTAAAAATCATTCCTCAAGTTCAGAGTATATCTTCAAATTCTCTAAGATCACATCAGTGTAGTTCAGCTAAAGAAACTGAGTCGCAAGGCTTTGTGATGTTTTGTTATCTAAAAACCCCATGGATAAGGATATCATTCAGTTCAATTTTACCGTAGGCTGAAAATGAGGAAATTAGCTGCATTGACTGAACATGTCTGGGCATTAAAAATAACTTCATCAGAGATATCTAAGAGCCTTTTTGATTATTCAGTCAAGGAAAATTAGAAAAACAGTATGCAACAGTTCTGTACTAGTATAGGGCTGGCTATAATTTAGATCTTTTCTATGAAAAATCTATCTGTTTCTTTTAGAACCTCCAGTTGAATTTACTAAACCACTTGAGGACCAGACTGTTGAAGAGGAGGCCACTGCAATACTGGAATGTGAAGTTTCCAGGGAAAATGCAAAAGTTAAATGGTTCAAAAATGGAGAAGAAATTCACAAGACAAAGAAGTATGATATCATTTCTGATGGCAGGGTCAGAAAACTCATTATCCATGGCTGCACACTGGATGATGCAAAAACATATACTTGTGATGCTAAGGACTTCAAGACATCGTGTTTTCTCAATGTAGAACGTGAGTCATTTAGAAATTTTTGCAAAATGTCTAAGTGCTATAAATGCTGTAAGTACTAGTGTCTGTGACTGGCAATATTATCAATGTCTGCAGTTTATTCTTCTCTACTGGAGACTTTCCTCTACTAAAATTTTTCTTTTCTCTTATAGCCATTCGTGTTGAGTTCCTGAAACCCCTAACTGACCTTGAAGTTAAAGAAAAAGAATCTGCTCGATTTGAATGTGAAATTTCTCGTCCGGGTGTAAAGGTCAATAATATTAATTTTTAATCTGAGTAACTCCTTCAACTAGAGCTTTTTTTAAATTGACTTTATTGTGTCATTACAAAAGAACACAAAACTGAAATCTATGATGAGTGTGTTAATGTTAATAACCTTATTGATTTGGTCTGAAACAGGTGAAGTGGTTTAAGGATGGCATTGAAATTAGAAAAGGCAAAAAGTATGACATCATTTCCAAAGGTGCAGAACACATTCTTGTTGTCAGTAAATGTGTCTTTGATGATGAAGCTGAATACGCCTGTGAAGCAAAAACAGCTCGAACTTCAGGCCTACTTACAGTTTTAGGTAACCCTGACTTTTAGAATTCAACCCATGAACAAGAAAAAATGTTTTTTTGGTGAAAGGCTTTAATCATCTTTCTAAATTCTTTTTGCAGAGGAAGAGGCTGTTTTCACAAAAAATCTTCCTGATCTTGAAGTAAATGAAAATGACACTGTAAAATTTGTCTGTGAAGTTTCAAAGCCTAATGCCGAAGTCACTTGGTTTAAAGGAGATGAAGAGGTGCCTGATGGTGGTAGATTTGAACACATTTCTGAGGGCCGGAAGAGAATTCTTCTCATACGTAATGCTCATCCTGAAGATGCTGGCAAATATACTTGCAAGCTCCGAAGCTCTAGTACAACAGGAAAACTTACTGTACATGGTAAGAGAGTTACTTTGGTGGCCTGGTTTTCTATTTAAAAAAACAAAAAAAAAAAAACAAAACAGTATGAATACACAACTTGGGTTATTCTCTTTGTAAGTAAAAAGTACAATAAAAATGTATATATGTACAAAAATGTTTTCTTTCAGAACTTGCAGCAGAATTTCTTACCAGACCACAAAATCTTGAGGTGCTTGAAGGAGACAAAGCTGAATTTGTCTGTTCAGTATCAAAAGAAGCAATTTCAGTACAGTGGCTGAGGGGTGACACAGTCCTGGAGCCTGGTGATAAGTATGACATCATTTCAGATGGCAAAAAGAGAACACTTGTGGTTAAAGACTCTATTCTAGGAGATGCAGGAAAGTATACTGTCCTGGTTGGTGAAGCTAAAGCTACAGCACACTTAACAGTGATTGGTAAGTTTTATTTTATTAAGGTATAGATGCACACTTTGTTCTTTCACATTCCTTCTACCACATGATGTCCTATTTCTTCTATTTTCTCAATTTCAGAAAAACTCAGAATTATAACTCCCCTTAAGGACCAAGAAGTTAATGAAGGTCAAGAAATTATCTTCAACTGTGAAGTCAATAAAGAAGGTGCCAAAGAGAAGTGGTACAAAAATGATGAAGCAATATTTGATAGTGCAAAATACATTATTGTCCAGAAGGGTTTAGTTTACACTCTCAGAATCAGAGATGCACAGTTGAAAGATCAAGCTACCTATACCATCTCACTGTCAAACCAAAGAGGCGAACATGTCAAGAGTTCTGCTGCCTTAACAGTATTAGGTAAGTTACTTGCACTGTATTAAAATTAGTTCATTGTCTTACATTCAATTTCACATCAGTATCATAAGGATGTGAATTAATCAATTTGAGTTTTTTTGTCTTAACAGAGGAGGATCTCAGAATTGTTGAGCCTCTTGAAGACATTGAGACTATGGAAAAGAAAACTGTCACATTCTGGTGCAAAGTAAATCGCCTTAATGCAACCCTTAAATGGACAAAGAATGGTGAAGAGATCACATTCAGCAAGCGCATTTTGTACAAAATTGATAAATACAAACACTCACTCATCATTAAAGACTGTGGTTTTATAGATGAAGGTGAATACACAGTTACTGCTGGGCAAGACAAATCTGTTGCAGAGCTTCTCATCACAGAAGCACCAGCAGACTTCATTGAACATCTTCAGGACCAGACCGTCACTGAATTTGATGATGCTGTCTTTACGTGTCAGCTTTCCAAAGAGAAAGCCAGTGTAAAATGGTACAGAAATGGAAGAGAAATCAAAGAAGGCAAAAAGTATGTACATTTTATTATACTTGTTAATATGCTAAACGTAATTGCTTTACTTTGTTGCTTTGTCCAGAAACTAAAATGCTGCTTGCTTTTTTTCCCCATAAAGGTATCAGTTTGAAAAGGATGGAAATCTGCACAGATTAATCATTAGAGACTGTAGACTAGATGATGAGTGTGAATATTCCTGTGGAGTGGATGACAGGAAATCGAGAGCAAGACTTTTTGTTGAAGGTATGAGTAAAATTGAATAGGATTTATTTCTTTATTATTTAGAAATAATAAAAACAATACACAAGTAACATCAAATAAATGGACATTTATTTCAGAAATACCTGTTGAGATCATCCGACCACCACAAGATATTTATGAAGCTCCTGGTGCAGATGTCATCTTTGTTGCCGAGCTGAACAAAGATGGTGTAGAGGTCAAATGGTTGAGAAACAACATGATTATCATCCAGGGTGACAAGCATCAGATGATGAGTGAAGGAAAGGTCCATAGGCTGCAAGTCTGTGAGATAAAGCCCCGTGACCAAGGGGAGTACAGATTTATTGCCAAAGATAAGGAAGCTAGAGCTAAGCTTGAATTAGCTGGTAAGTTGCTTGCTTTGTGTTTCTTTTATAAAATCTTAAATTAGTGAATTAACTGTTTAATTAAATTAATTTTTCTTCTTTCAAAGAGTTAAATTAAGATGAATACACAATCAGGCTGAGGAAAGTGCATCTGTTAAGCTGCACTATAATATGAATTATAATTCAGGCAACAAACTTTTTTTTTTTTATTATTATTATACCATGCTGATCCAACTGTTGAGAAAAATATATGTCACTTTCCAGTGCTTATACCAAAGAGCATGAATTGAGCTTGAAAGACACAGAACCTTTTCACTGGGTCACTGCAGATCTTAAACATGAAAAATATTCATCCTACTCATTTCAGTCATGTGAGATATTTCATTCCTAATTTGTCTGTTTTACAGGATCAGACTAATAAATTGCATTAAATTGATGCTCAAAAAGCAACTCCCCAACTCCCTCTTCCCTGGTTTTATAGGAAGACACGCTACATACCAGCCAGCCTGAGTTTCTTTCTCTGGAGCAACCCAATGAATATATGAAGGATTTGCTTAGAGTTCACACAACAGCTCCTTCTACTTTTCTATGTTAGCTTCTTTGCTGACTACACAAATGTATATTTTTTAATATGTAAATACTTACTTGTCACATTGATCTTCCTTAGCTGCACCTAGAATCAAGACTGGTGATCAAAATCTTGTGGTTGATGTTGGGAAGCCTTTAACGATGACTGTTCCATATGATGCTTACCCAAGAGCAGAAGCTGAATGGTTGAAAGAGGAGGAAAGTCTGCCCACAACAACTGTTGATACAACAGCTGACTGCAGTACCTTCAAAATTTATGAAGCAAAGAAATCAGATAAGGGAAGGTACAAGGTTATCCTTCGAAATAAACATGGCCAGGCAGAAGCATTCATCAATGTAGAAGTCATTGGTAAGTACTCCCATCATTAAAACCTCACTTACATTTATTTAAACCACAGCGGGAGGCAGAGGGGGCGGAAATACAATACCCTAAAGTATTGTTCTATCTTTATTAGATGTTCCAGGTCCAGTTAGAAACTTGGAAGTCACTGAAACTTATGATGGTGAAGTTGGCCTTGCCTGGCAAGAACCAGAAAGTGATGGTGGAAGTAAAATAATAGGCTACGTCATTGAAAGACGTGATATCAAGCGTAAGACCTGGATTACGGTCACTGACCGTGCTGAAAATTGTGAATACTCTGTTACTGGACTTCAAAAAGGAGGAGTTGAGTACCTCTTCCGTGTTAGTGCACGGAACAGAGTGGGCACTGGTGAGCCAGTGGAAACAGAGACACCTGTGGAAGCTAAGAGCAAATTTGGTGAGCAGAATCAATGAAAAACTCAGTGTCTGATGACAGTGTAAAAAAAAGCAGTACAAACTCTAAGAATAGGTAGAAAACACATACCTTGTTTTTCCTTTTTCTCCCCAAAATAAAATGCAGAAGTTCCTGGTCCTCCTCAAAACGTAGAAGTTACTGATGTGAACAGGTTTGGAGCTACACTTACCTGGGAACCACCTGAGTATGATGGAGGATCTCCAATTACTGGCTACGTTATTGAACTGCGTAACAGAGCTTCCATCAAATGGGAGCCAACTATGACTACCGGAGCTGATGAACTGTCAGCTATCCTGACTGATGTTGTGGAAAATGAAGAATATTTCTTTAGAGTAAGAGCTCAAAACATGGTTGGAGTTGGCAAACCAAGTCCTGCTACACGTGCAGTAAAAATTATGGACCCAATTGGTAAGTGTGCAGGCACTGATTGTGGTTACAAGAGACAGGGATATTTTGACTGTTTATATATTATGCATGCAGGAAAGTTCAGTTGAGAAACGTCTGCTGCAAATACAACATAGAGTTAGATTTTTCCTAGTTCTGTCCTACAAATGTATAAGAAATACCTTGCTACTGTTTGGGTCAGTAAGAACTTCAAATACTTTTGCTCTGCAATTAGGATTACACCTCCATTTCTAAAAAATGGTGTAGAAAAAACTGTGCAAAGGTTGTAAAAAGAATACTTTAGGTATAGACAGCTGATATGCAGAACCATACTCCTTTATCAGTTGCAAAAATGTATTTCTCTCAAATTATTTTCAGAGAGACCAAGTCCTCCCATTAACCTTGATCACTCAGATCAAACTAAGTCATCAGTGCAGCTCACATGGGAACCTCCTCTCGAAGATGGTGGAAGTCCAGTCTTGGGCTATATTGTTGAAAAGCAAGAGGAAGGAACAGACAAGTGGATTCGCTGTAACCCAAAACTGGTACCTGCTCTTACTTTTAAGGTAAGATGATCTATTCATCAACAAAGTACTCAAAATCTGTAGAACATGATCATCCTTAATATGAGTTATAATATGATTATTTGTGGTTTTTAGGTAACTGGATTGAAACCGGGATCCAGTTATTACTATAGAGTGTCAGCAGAAAATGCAGCTGGTGTGTCTGACCCAGCTGAGGCTATTGGGCCATTAACTGCAGATGATACTTTTGGTAAGCCTTATACTATTTACATAAGGTAATTGATCAGATCTGACACACAATTAAAGTGCACCTTGTGGATAATATGTATATTTTTCACCAGATGACTGTGATGCCAGCTAGTATAAAGGGCCTTAAAGCTATTACTCCTCCATTATGAATTCTACACATAATAAGCTGTACTATTAGATAGAGACCTATTAGGATGCCTGAAGAGCAAGCATGACCTTTTGTCTTCTGACCTGGCTTTGTTGAAGGTGGGCAGTAGCGGGAGAGAAAGGCACNAAAAAAAAAAAAAATAAAAAAATAAAAGTAAAAACAATACAAAGTTTTTGTATTAATGGGTGAATTAGATCTCCTACTTGATGATGCTAAGGTGCCTTATCATCTCACATATATCTAAAAAAAAACGTTTAGCCAGGAGAAGGTAGGGAGTGATAAGCCACTGCTAGGTTGGAGCTGTGGCTCCAACCTTCATGCTAAGGTATAGAGTCAGCCACTCAACACAGCTATCATTAGCCATATTCAGAATGTCTGAAAATATTTAATTGAATCCATCTTTCTCTTTTTCCAGTTGAACCTACAATGGACCTAAGTGCATTTAAAGATGGGCTGGAGGTTATTGTTCCAGAGCCAATAAAAATCCGTGTTCCTATCACTGGCTACCCTGTGCCAACTGCCACATGGTCTTTTGGTGATCAAGTCTTAGAAGAGGGAGATCGTGTAACAGTGAAAACCACTGCCTCCTTTGCAGAACTTGTAATCACTCCAAGTGAACGTCCAGACAAGGGAATTTATTTCTTAACATTAGAAAACCCTGTGTCATCTGTTTCAGGAGAAATTGATGTTAATGTTATTGGTAAGTACACTGATATATCGGCGTATATATTCTAGCAATAACATACTATGTTTATCTTGCTAAAATCTAATTAAGTTAATAATATTAAATCACACAATTTTCAGTAAACAAATATAACTAAAAATTAGAAGTCCATCCTCAAAAAAACCACCTAATTTCTGGTGTTAATTATTCAACTTTACTGCTTAAGGAAGAATGACTAAGAAGAGTAAGTCTTCTGGCAGACAGGTTGCATAGAAATCATCTGTCAAACTTTGATCTCAAAAAAATTAATATAATTTCCGTGATTTCTAGCTTGTCCAAGTGCACCAAGAGAACTTAAAGTTTTAGATATAATCAAGAACACAGTACAGCTGTCATGGGAACCTCCAGAAGATGACGGTGGAAGTCCAGTTACTGGCTATTTAATTGAAAAACGTGAAGTAAGCCGGAAAACATGGAACAAAGTAAGTGCGTTCTTTCTCATTTCAATTTCTATTTGCTCTATTGTTTCCACATGTGCTACAGAATTTTGTGTCTAGTTTTGATCTTTGCTCTTTGGAATAAATTTTAGAAACACATTGGAGCTTTTCTTCTCTTTAGGTTATGGACCATGTTGTTGACCAAGAGTTCACTGTACCTGACCTCACCCAAGGAAAAGAATACCTATTTAGAGTTTCCGCATGCAATAAATGTGGCCCAGGAGAACCTGCATATATTGATGAACCTGTAAATATGTCAGCACCAGCAAGTGAGTCAACTGTTTCACATTGTTGCTGATGTCCTGTTTCTGAAATCTTGCTGATTTTTTTTCAAAATAATAAGTAGAAAATATCTTCCTTAGGCTAGTTTCTAAGACCCCGTATGTATTTAATTTTTAATAGCGGTTCCCGATCCACCAGAGAATGTTAAATGGAGAAATCCAACATCTAAAGGAATCTTCCTAACATGGGAGCCTCCCAAATATGATGGTGGTGCCCGCATTAAGGGTTATCTGGTAGAAAAATCCCAACGTGGCACAGACAAGTGGGAAATATGCGGGGAGCCTGTTGTTGAAACAAAGTAAGTAAATTAAAATCAGAAAGTATATCCTTTCAACTAGCAGAGCTATTTTCCCCACCTTAAATACCTGAATTATTTTTTTTAATGAACAGAATGGAAGTAACAAAACTCAAGGAAGGGGAGTGGTATGCATACCGAGTTAAGGCTTTGAACAGAATAGGAGCTAGCAAGCCAAGTAAGCCAACAGATGATATTCAGGCCATCGATGCAAAAGGTAATTACTTCAATCACTGAAATACAATATCTGCTTTATTTTTACCAGTCTTTTAAATACTGTTTCTGTAACATGTTTTTTTGTTCTCTCCTAACTCAGAGGCTCCAGAAATTTTCTTAGATGTGAAACTTCTTGCTGGACTTACTGTGAAAGCTGGAACTAAAATTGAGCTACCAGCTAAAGTAGTAGGAAAGCCCGAGCCCCAGATTACTTGGACCAAGGCTGACAAAATTTTGAGACCTGACAACAGGATCACCATTGAAACCAAGCCTGGTCATTCTACAGTCACTATTACAGACAGCAAGAGAAGTGACAGTGGAACCTATATTATAGAAGCTGTAAATTCCAGTGGACGTGCTACTGCTGTTGTTGAAGTTAATGTACTTGGTATGCATGTATTTTATGTTGTTTATAAAAACCATTAGTAATGTACTGAGGTATGCAAGCAGAAGATTAACATTCACATCTTGTCTTCTACAGATAAACCTGGTCCACCAGCTGCATTTGATGTATCAGAAATCACAAACGAATCCTGCCTTCTGACATGGAATCCTCCACGAGATGATGGGGGTTCTAAAATTACAAACTATGTCCTTGAGAAAAGAGCTACAGACAGTGAAATATGGCACAAGTTGTCATCAACTATTAAAGATACAAAATTCAGAGCTACCAATCTAACTCCTCATAAAGAATATGTGTTCCGAGTCAGTGCCGAGAATATGTACGGTATTGGAGAGCCAGCACTATGTGAACCCATCATTGCAAAATATTCATTTGGTTAGATAATTCATTCCATGTTATATTTTTACAATATTTTAACAGTAAAAAAACCCAAAACATATGTGTAATGGTTTTCTTTTAAAAAAATTTATTCATTTCTGCAGATCCACCAGGCCCTCCAACAGGTCTTAAGCCTACAGAGGTCACTAAAGATTCAGTCACCTTAACATGGAATGAACCAGATGAAGATGGTGGCAGCCCCATAACTGGATACTGGGTTGAAAGATACGACCCTGAGCAAGATAAATGGATAAAATGCAATAAAATGCCAGTGAAAGATACAACATTCAAGTAAGACTATAGTCAGTTTAGTCTGAAATAGGTCACAGAAACATAAAAATATAACAGTAAGCTTTTAAACAAATAAGTTTAAACAGTAAGAACAAAAATACTGTTCTTACTGTTTGTTCCTTGTTTCTGTAAGTTTAGATCCAACTGACATCTGATGGCATACTTTTTTTGATAAGTAGTTCTAAAGAAGAACATCTTTACAGAAGAGTGAAGAATGTCTTTTTTTTTTTTTTGAAGTAGAATCATAATTTGAGCTGGAAAGAAACTTTGAAGGTCATTTAGTGCAATTTCCCTTGCAACGATCAGGGATATCTTCAACTAGATCAGGTTGCTCAGAGCCCTGTCCAACCTGACTCTGAATGTTTCCAGGGATGTGGCACCTACCACCTCTCTGGGCAACCTCTGACAGTGTTTCACCACCCTCATTGAAAAAAAAAAATTCTTCCTTATAACTAGTCTAAATCTTCCCTTTGGATTTAAAGCTATTACTCCTTGTCCTATTACAACAGGCCCTGTTAAAAAGTCTGATCGCATCTTTCCTGTAGGCTGCCTTTAAGTACTGAAAGGCTGCAGTAATGTCCCTTGGCAGTCTTCTCCAGGCTGACTAACTCCAACTCTCTCAGCCTGTCCTCATAGGAGAGGTATTCCAGCCCTCTAATTATTTTGTGGCCCTCCTCTGGACCCACTCCAACAGGTCCATGTCTTTCCTGGGCTGAGGTCTCCACAGCTGTATTCCAGGTGGGGTCTCACCAGAGTGTGATAGAACATTATGCTTAACAATTTCAGTTCTGTATGACTCTTCATAAGACATTCTGAAATAGAAGACATAACTGCCTCCAGTATCATTTTGCCAAAACCCTGGGGTTTTTTTCTCCTGATACTCATATTAACTAACAACCATGAAACATGCAAAAATGCATGATGGCTCTTTAAATATTAGTTTCTATTTCATGGTGCACCATTTTACTGTTGACAAAATACATACTTTGTATGTTGACCATTTCATAAAACGCGATTAGCAGTAATTTGAGTATTTTCAGATTCTACCAAGTATTGAAGAGTAGAAACAATAATGCTTTAGGCATGAGTTAAGGTGTAGATTTCGTTTAATCAATCTTCTTTTTTATTTCCAGAGTTAAAGGTCTTACAAATAAGAAGAAATATAAGTTCCGTGTCTTGGCAGAGAATCTTGCAGGACCTGGAAAACCAAGCAAGGAAACAGAGCCAATCTTAGTGAAAGACCCAATTGGTATAATAAGCACATTTTAATGGTTTAATTGAACAACAACAAAAAAATTTCTTTGTTTTCAATCACATAATTAATATTGGAATCTTCTCTAGATCCACCATGGCCTCCTGGAAAGCCAACTGTGAAAGATGTTGGCAAGACATCATTATTCCTGAACTGGACAAAGCCAGAACATGATGGAGGGGCAAAGATCGAATCTTATGTCATTGAATTGCTAAAGACTGGAACAGATGAGTGGGTGAGAGTGGCTGAAGGAGTTCCCACAACTGAACACTTCCTCAAAGGGCTTATGGAGAAACAAGAATATTCATTCCGTGTCAGAGCTGTGAACAAGGCTGGTGAAAGTGAGCCTAGTGAACCTAGTGATCCTGTGCTGTGCAAGGAGAGACTCTGTGAGTATTTTCCCAGAACATGCTGCTACTGCAAATATATGGTCTTTGTCTTTAAAAGCCCCATGTCTGCCTGTCTCTGTAGGTACCAAGTGAACTCTTGGAAGGCTTATTAAATAATAGAATATCCCTTTCTTCAGCTAGGAAGATGCAAAGTTTTAAGTTTTCGTTTATTCCCTGTCTTCCAAGATCTTTGATGGGAAATATGCTAACCTGTTTTGCCTTCTCTTTCTGTTTTACAGATCCTCCTTCACCACCTCGGTGGCTTGAGGTTATTAATATTACTAAAAACACAGCAGATCTTAAATGGACAGTACCAGAAAAAGATGGGGGTTCCCCAATTACCAACTACATTGTAGAAAAGAGAGATGTGAGACGAAAAGGCTGGCAGACAGTTGATACAACAGTGAAAGATACCAAGTACACAGTGAGCCCACTAACTGAAGGCTCACTGTATGTGTTCCGTGTGGCTGCTGAAAATGCCATTGGACAGAGTGACTATTGTGAAATTGAAGATTCGGTGCTTGCTAAAGATACTTTCAGTAAGTTTCAGATTTGCTTACTGAGTGATCAGTAGAAACAGCTCAAGTGTAATGTATTGCTATTATTCTAATGTATGTACTTTTTTTTCTTTAGCAACTCCTGGGCCTCCATATGCTCTTACAATAGTTGAAGTGACAAAAGGTCATGTTGATTTGAAATGGGAGCCACCTAAGAATGATGGTGGCAGACCAATTCAAAGGTAAGGTCATTTTGTTTAATGTTTCCTGTAGATGAAGATCTTTTCATGAATGAAGACATTTCTCTCAAAATGTTTAAATTTTAAATGAACAAATTTTAAATGAAAAAATGATGGATGGATGTAGAGGAGAAGCCATGTGGTCAAAGAAATTAAGGGTTTGATTTTAAAATGTGGAAATTATGTTAATATAAATAGCCTAATGTGCAGTAATAATGAATGTGTGTCAGCATCCCCAGAACAGTATCAATCAGATCAGATTAAATTGACTTATTATATAAAACAAAAAAAAAAGCAACTGTATCTACAGCTCCTCCAGAGCTGTAGCCACTTAGACCCATCTACCAATTAATATATTTTCTTTTTGCTGTAGTTTCTCATTCAAACTGTATACACTCACCTAAGATGATGCCTCATCTCTCTTTTGTGAATTCTCTTCTGTATTACACTTTTCAAAGAGACTCTTTCACTCCTTTGTGTTGTGTCTAAAATCATTTTCTTTGGTTTCTGAAGTATATGTCTACTGAAATTCACCTTGAATGCCAGTTAGACTTTTCTTCTTTTCACACTTACTCTTCTTCCCAATCACAGTAAACATATCTTAAACTGACAACTACAGAGATCTGCCTGAGACAACATTAAGTCATTTATTTTGTATTATTTTTCCATAGCATATCATAGGTAGACAGCTGAGTAACTCACAGAAATATGTACAAATATTCTCAGTAGACTAACCACTGAGATCCAAACTAGCAAATATACGAGTATAGTTTGGGGAGTCTTTTACCTCTGCAGGTCTCTAAAATCTGAGAACACAACGGAAGTTCAGGAACTGACTTTTAGAATTGGGTCTGTCAGTAGTGTCAGCCCCATTCTGTCCAAGACCTACCAGAACTACTAGGAGTAAATGGCTGATATGTGAAATAAATTTCATTGAATATGTCACCCATTTTCCATTAGCCAAACTATTGTAATCACTGTATTTTATTGAGCAAGAAGTCTGAAGTAGTAATATTTCAACACTGATGGTATTTTCCCCTATTTATTCAGATATGTTATTGAAAAGAAAGAAAAACTAGCCACTCGCTGGGTAAAAGCTGGCAAGACAGCTGGTCCAGATTGCAACTTCAGAGTGACTGATGTCATTGAAGGTACAGATGTACAGTTCCAAGTTCGTGCAGAAAATGAAGCTGGCTGTGGTCATCCCAGTGAACCAACTGATCTTATTCATATTGAAGATCCAACAAGTAAGTAGTAGTATAATACACAGTGTATGAGTTGTGGAAGCAGTGTACTATGTAGAACAGTGTTCTGGAAGAAAATTCTGGGAGAAAAATGGCACAACTCTTTTCTGTTTCTACAGGCCCTCCTTCACCTCCTCAAGATTTACATGTCACAGATGCAGGTCGAAAGCATATTTGCATTGCATGGAAACCACCTGAGAAGAACGGTGGAAGCCCTATTATCGGGTATAATGTTGAAATGTGTGAAGCAGGAACGGAAAAATGGATGCGAATCAATTCTCGTCCAATAAAAGATCTAAAATGTAAAGTAGAGGAAGGTGTTGTTCCAGACAAAGAATATGTGCTGAGAGTCAGAGCTGTCAATGCTGTTGGAGCTAGTGAGCCATCAGATGTCTCAGAAAAAGTTGTTGCCAAGGACCCAGACTGTAAGAATAAATTCTTTTCTCTTCCCCCCCACCTTCCTGCCTCCATCTGCATAACTGAAAAAAAGAGTGGTGCTCAGCAATTCCAGTAATATTGTAATTACTTTTACAGGTAATCCGACTATTGATCTTAAAACTCGTGACATCGTTGTTGTTAAAGGACAGAAATTAAGTATCCCTATACCCTTCAGAGCTGTTCCATCCCCAACTATAACGTGGCACAAAGATGGCAAAGAGTTGAAAGCTGGTGACAGAACAACAATGAAGAGTGACTACACCTCTGCATTGCTTGAAGTCATAGACAGTGTTCATGCTGATGCTGGAGTTTATACTATCACATTGGAGAACAAGCTGGCATCAACAACTGGCTCAGTGAATGTCAAAGTCATAGGTAACTAGACTTCTTCTATTCTGAGAAAGATACTTATCCTCACTGAGCCCTGTGGCTGACAAAAGAAAGGGATAGAAAAATTTATTTTCTGCCACGTGGAGGAATCTCTTCTAACTCAGACACATGTAGAATTCCATAAAGGCATTAATGTCACAAAATCCCACCAAAAAACCACTTTACCCTATGTTGGTCTAACTAGTCAGTGACTGCTCAAAGCCCAATTATTATGAATAATCATATAAATATATAGAAGCCTATAAGAATTACCTATATTTTTCACCTCTAGGAACACAAATTCATATAGGTGCTATATAGCCAACATTTGTGGATTTGATCTGCATTCTGCAAAGAAATGTAATATAATTTCATATTTTTAATACAGTTTCCTATCTATTTAGTAAACTGTTTTTATTATTCTTGTTTAAAACAGGTCCACCTGGACAGTGTAAAGACATTAAGGCAAGTGAAGTAACTAAGAATTCTTGCAAAGTGTCCTGGGAACCTCCAGACTTTGATGGTGGTACTCCTATTCTGCATTATGTTCTGGAACGCAGAGAAGCTGGTCGTAGAACATATATCCCAGTCATGTCTGGTGAAAATAAACTTTCATGGCAAGTCAAAGATCTCATTCCAAACAGTGAATATTACTTCCGTGTTAAAGCTGTCAATAAGATTGGAGGAGGTGAATATCTTGAACTAAGAAACCCAATCATTGCGGAAGACCCAAAACGTATGTGTTTTTCTATGAAATGATCTAGAAATTTGAATTTTATCTAAAATCTTTGTACTTTCTTTTCTCATATGATCCCTCTTTCTCTACTCTTCCACAGAGCCTCCAGATCCTCCTGTTGACCTTGAGGTCCATAATCCAACATCTAAATCAGTAACACTTACATGGAAACCACCCCTGTTTGATGGTGGAAGCAAGATTATGGGCTATATAATAGAAAAGCTCACCAAGGGCAAGGAGAGATGGGAGAGATGCAATGACTATCTGGTACCTCTACTAACTTACCCAGTGAAAGGTCTTGAAGAAGGAAAGGAATATCAGTTTCGTGTTCGTGCTGAGAATGCTGCTGGCATCAGTGAACCTTCTCGGATTACTCCTTTTGTGAAAGCTGTGGATCCTATTGGTATGAATCCCTCATTTGATTGTTTGTAGTAATTGCTATGTATCCTCATATCAGAAGATTCTACTCTACATTTACCTTTCTGTGTTATTACAGAGGCTCCAAAAGTCTTCCTTGCTGCAAACTTACAGTCTGGCCTTGAGGTGAAGAGAGGTGATGAGATCATACTTGAGGCACATATTTCAGGATCACCTTATCCATCTATCACTTGGCTGAGGAATGATGAAGTTGTCAGACCAGAGGAAATCAAAAAGAGAGTAACAACATATACAAGGAAAAAGAAAGGTGAAGCTGAAGAAGAGGAACCTTTCCAGCTTTCGCTGCCAGAACGTATGAGCATTGACAACCATAAAGAAGGAGAGTCAGTACTATCAATTCGTGACTCCATCAGAGCTGACCATGGCACATTTACAATTAAAGTGGAAAATGATCATGGTGTTGCAAAAGCCTCGTGTGAGGTCAATGTGTTAGGTATGTGGCAAAGGTCCTCAAAACCACCTAGTTGTTCAGAGTATTGGATAAGAAGTGCACAAGATGAGTACTCATCAATTTTCCTAATTTACTAACAGATACGCCGGGACCTCCAGTCAACTTTGTATTTGAAGATGTGAGGAAAAATTCTGTCATTTGCAAGTGGGAGCCTCCCCTTGATGATGGTGGAAGTGAAATCCTAAACTATGTACTAGAAAAGAAAGACAATACAAAAGCTGAAATGGGCTGGGTCACTGTCAGTTCAACACTCAGGCATTGCAAATTCCATGTAACAAAACTGATTGAAGGAAAAGAATATCTCTTCCGTGTGTTTGCTGAAAATAGGGTTGGACCGGGCCCACCATGTGTTTCAAAACCAATGACAGCGAAAGATCCTTTCTGTAAGTTTTAATTTTGAAACCTTTTTAGAAAACCCATATAAAACTGCACAGACTGTTAGAACACTCAGCTTCAGCTATGCAATATTTTCCCGAAGAAACTTGACCAATGTAATTATTATTATTGCACATTTTAAACTGTAGAAATCAAGGGAAATATTAAAAACATTATCATTTCAGTAGTAAAGAAATAAGAATGACAATCACTGTGATATTCTTTGTCTTCAGTAAAGTAATATTCTTACCAAAAGAGAGAACCCCTGAAAGTTTCATTACTGGTTGCTGTTAGGACTCAAAAGTTTCTGAGAAAGAGACTAGAAGAACTATGAATGACTTAAAATTAGTAATTTTTTAGTAAATTTAGTAATTTAGCCTTGAGTAAGCTCTGAAGAAGACTGCAGTGATGACAAAATTACAATTCTTTTTTTCAGCTCCACCAGATCCACCTAATAAGCCTGATGTGGAAGATGTTACCAGCAGCAGCATGTTGGTTAAATGGAATGAACCAAAAGACAATGGCAGCCCAATCACAGGATATTGGATTGAAAAACGTGAAATTAATAGTACCCATTGGGCTCGAGTCAACAGGAACCTTGTGAATGCTCTGCAAATAAAAGTTGAAGGACTGTTGGAAGGATTAACCTACATCTTTAGAGTATGTGCTGAAAACGCAGCTGGCCCTGGTAAATTTAGTCCACCATCAGATCCAAAAACTGCTCAGGACCCAATAAGTAAGTAGCTTAGAAGAAGCTAATCGCAGACAAGTGACAGAATAGTTTTCATAGTCTTTAATTTTGATTTACACCTATTTATTTATAGTGCCACCTGGTCCACCAATTCCACGGGTTGCTGATACAAGCTCAACTTCTATTGAGTTAGAATGGGAACCTCCTGTATATAATGGTGGTGGAGATATCACTGGTTACCATGTATACAAACAACTAATGGGAGTAAATGAGTGGTCTCGTTGCACAGAGAAGCCCATTAAGGTTCGACAGTATACTGTTAAAGAAGTCAGAGAAGGTGCAGACTATAAACTCCGCGTTACTGCACTTAATGCAGCTGGTGAAGGACCACCTGGTGAAACCGAACCCGTAACAGTTGCAGAACCCCAAGGTATCTCAATTGTATTATCTTAAAGAAATGTCCCACTGCCTAAAAGGTGTTTTTGAATCCCTCCCATGAACTAACAAACTGTTTCTCTCTCTTCTGCAGAGCCTCCCACTGTTGAGCTGGATGTTTCTGTCAAAGCAGGCATTCAAATCATGGCTGGGCAAACTATTAAAATTCCTGCTACTGTCACAGGCCGTCCTACTCCCACCATTGCATGGGCTGTGGAGGAGGGTGAATTAGACAAAGATAGAGTTGTTATTGAAAATGTTGGCACAAAATCTGAGTTAACCATTAAGAACGCATTGAGAAAAGATCATGGAAGATATGTAATTACTGCTACCAATAGCAGTGGTTCCAAATCTGCAGGAACCAGAGTAGAAGTATTTGGTAAGAAAAATTTTCCCTGAAATCAATTGAGCATTTCTTTTGGTGAGCTAATCTTTGGGCTTTATCCTATTTGTTTTATTTTGTTTTTCAGATGTTCCTGGGCCAGTCCTTGACCTAAAGCCAGTGGTCACAAACAGAAAGATGTGTTTGCTTAACTGGTCTGATCCTGAAGATGATGGTGGCAGTGATATCATAGGCTTCATTGTTGAACGAAAGGATGCCAAAATGCATACATGGAGACTAGCTGTAGACACAGAGAGATCTAAATGTGATATTACAGGTCTAGTTGAAGGGCAGGAATATAAATTCCGTGTTAGTGCCAAGAACAAGTTTGGTACCGGTCCACCTGTTGAAATAGGACCCATTCTTGCAGTTGATCCATTAGGTAAGATGGCTATTTCTATGAGGCTTTTAAAAAATTTTTAATTTTAGGTTAATAAACCAATATTATTGTGTGGATTGTTTTCTATACAGAAAGTGTATTTACTTCTCTGCTACATGAATAAGGCATCTGCCTTCCATTAATTACTTTAGTCAGATCTCTGAATCAGTTCTTTAAAACTACCAGGGTTCTTTATGTAACAAAATATTGATGTCTACTGAGACACTGCTTGTTACCTTTTTATCCACATATAGGAGAAACATTATATATACTATCCATATTTTGGATATCCATGTTTTGCATACAAAAGCTAGGGCTTTAAAAGCCAGAGCTACTGTATTCATATGATTGAAACTCTCTATTTTTTAGTGTTTTTTTCATTATTATTTATCTGCATTAATAGGTCCTCCAACAGCACCTGAGAGGTTCATGTACACAGAGAGGACAAAGTCAACCATTACACTTGATTGGAAGCCTCCACGTAGTGATGGTGGCAGTCCTGTCTTAGGATATATTGTTGAGAAGAGGAGACATGATTCAAAAGACTATGAAAGAGTTAATGCAAGGCTCTGTCCAAAAACATCTCTTCTCGTTGAAAAGCTTGATGAACTTCATATGTATGAGTTTCGTGTCAAAGCTGTTAATGATGTTGGAGAAAGTGAACCATCACTGCCCCTCAATGTAGTTATACAAGATGATGAAGGTATATCTGCTTTAAAGAAATCCAAACATCTCCAAAACACTGCAAGGCAATTTCTCTGTTTCACCTCCAAATTCACTCTCATTTTTCTTCCTGTTTTCAGTACCTCCAACTGTTACATTACGCTTGGCTGTGAGAGGAGATACTATCAAAGTGAAGGCAGGAGAACCAGTTAATATTCCTGCTGATGTGACAGGTCTGCCAATGCCAAAGATTGAATGGGACAAGAATGAAGTTTTAATTGACCAAACATCCAGTGCACTTAAAATAACCAAGGAAGAAGTATCTAGAAGTGAGGCAAAAACTGAACTTATCCTGCCTGCAACAGTTAGGGATGATAAAGGCACTTACACTGTGAGAGCTTCCAATCGTCTTGGCACTGCATTTCGCAATGTGCATGTTGAAGTTTATGGTAAGGATGTGACATTTTAATAAAATGACAGCTAATAAAAGGCTCTAGCCTTTCTCTTAAGGTAATTCTGTGCTCTAATGCTTTCATACAGATCGTCCTTCTCCACCAAGAAATCTTGCTGTTTCTGATATTAAAGCAGAATCATGTTATTTAACATGGGATGCACCTCTTGATAACGGTGGTAGTGAAATTACCCATTACATTATTGAGAAACGCGATGCTAGTAGGAAGAAAGCTGAGTGGGAAGAAGTCTCCAAAAGCGCTGTTGAGAGAAGATTTGGGGTAATCTTAATAATTACTAGTATAATTAGTATAATTATTAGTATTAATTAGTAATTAATAAAATATTGTTATTACATACTTTAGCGTGCATAAAAAATAACAATAACACACATCTAATGAAAACTGCTGCTTGTATAGATACCTGTGCTCATGCTCCATTTAGACTCCAGAATTACTGGACGAATGTTGCCCACCTATGTATTTGTGTTTTCTTCATGTGACAAAATGAAAGAAATTGTCCTCTTTTGCTGCTTAATCTCAGCTGACTTTAGATGACATCTTTCTTCCAATTTCCCAGCATTATTCATAATTTTACCAATTACAAAAATAAACATGATGACATTTTTATTTATATTTGGTCCTATGGACATGAAATAAGAATAGCCCTAGGGCATTACAAACAGCCATGTAGTATGTATAAGCATAGGTATGTTGATGAGATTCCAAGACAGGATTTAAAGAAAAAACTGCTGCAAACTTCAAATAAATTTATTCTGAAAGTAGATTGATTTGAATCTTATTTTTCAGGTATGGAATCTTGCAACAAATGAAAAATATCAATTTAGAGTCCGGGCTGTAAACAAATATGGAATAAGTGATGAATGCCTCTCAGAAAAAGTTGTTATTAAGGATCCCTATGGCCTTCCTGGGCCTCCTGGAAAGCCAAAAATTCTAGATCGCACCAGATCATCCATGCTGGTGACTTGGGAGCCTCCTTTGGACAATGGTGGCAGCCCAATAACTGGCTATTGGCTGGAGAAGAGGGAGGTGGGAGGTGTATACTGGTCACGTGTTAACAGGGCTCCAGTAACAAAACCAGCAGTAAAAGGTCTAGAGTACAACGTGCTTCGTTTGGCTGAAGGTGTTGAATACCAGTTTAGAGTTATGGCTGAAAATCTTGCTGGAATTGGCCCTCCCAGTGAACCATCAGATCCTGCTTTAGCAGCAGATCCCATATGTAAGTACATAATTTATATGACTATTTTTAAGGACTCTATCACACCAGAAGCAATGATGCTACTACTATTGATATTGAATTTAGAGCATTTAATCCAATGCTTCATTTTCATTAAACCAAAAGGAATATATTGGCACAAAGGAGTTTCCTCTGTTTGTCAATATTTTAAAAATAATCAGCATTAATTTTCTTTTTTTATCTCTTTTATGAACCTTAAGCTGTGATTACACCAATGCAAACATTGCAAATAAACTTGAGTTCAGTCAGAGTTCTATATTATTGTTTTTCTTTAAATTCAAGTTCAATCTTTATGCCTTGTACCTCAAGTATTCCTTAATTATATATGTAATTAGTATGCATGTTCTAGGATTATGTACTCCACATATGACAAGAAAATGAAAATACTTGCATTCTTCTAGAAACTATTCAGAAAATAAAATCAGACACTAACTCTCAAGTAATTTTTGCTTGCTCTTGTTTTACAAGTTGTGCCTGGTCCACCATCTTGCCCAGAGGTTAAAGACAAAACCAAATCATCTGTAGCTCTTGCATGGAAGCCTCCACAAAAGGATGGTGGCAGTCCTATTAAAGGATATATTGTTGAAATGCAAGATGAAGGTAGTACTGACTGGAAGAAGGTGAATGAAGGAGACAAACTCTTTCCTACTTGTGAATGTGTTATTCCTGACTTGAAAGAACTCAGAAAATACCGATTTAGAGTGAAAGCTGTAAACGCTGCTGGAGAATCAGAACCAAGTCCTGCAACATCAGAAATACCTATACAAGATATTCTAGGTAAGTGTTCTTGGAATTAATCTAGATATTTATATCTAAATGCCACCTGTTGCTGTGAATGTTTAAGCAGGATGCCAAGCAAGCCAAAGTCAAAACAGAACAAGCAATTATGCGAAAATGCAATAAAAGATTGAAAATTGACATAGATTTATGAAAGTTTCATGGTGACCATTACCAGGGCAGGATCCATTAGAAAACTGATGAGCACCCGCAGTCATGCTAAGGAAATAATGTCTATTTTATGAAGGAATGATTGCAACTAATTTTTCTATTTGTATACATCTCAGCTTCCTTTTTGTACAGTCAGCCTTTCTCACATAAACATGCATTCTGCATGTTTGTGTGAGGTTTTAGCTTGGTGCTGACAGAAATCTACTTTGCATAGTTCTTAAAATTTATATATTAAAATATTTTTACAGAGGAACCAGAAATCTTCCTTGATATTGGAGCACAGGATTTGCTCTCTTGTCGTGCTGGCACAACAATTAAAATCCCAGCTGTTATTAAGGGTCGTCCAATTCCAAAAACATTTTGGGAGTATGAGGGAAAAGCAAAGACAGCAGCAAAGGTTGGTAAAATGAAAGCTTTTTTCTACATGTGTTTCTAGACATTTAAGCCTATCCCCTTTTAAATTTACATTATTTTCCTTTGTTTGTAGGAGGGAGGTCATAATGTACCTGAAGAAGCTCAGGTAAAGCAAACAATTTTTGTAGCTTTAGTATTGTTGCATTTTTCAAATGTAAGTATTTAAAGTTGATCTATAACTTCTCTACTTCTCTTTTTTTTTTTTTTTTTTTTTTTTTTTTTTTTTTTATAATACATAGGTGGAAGCAACTGATACACGTTCAGTGATTATCATCCCAGAGTGCAACAGAAGTCATTCTGGGCGATACAGTATTACAGCAAAGAACAAAGCAGGACAAAAAACTGTGCATGTCAGAGTCAATGTGCTTGGTATGGTTTACACATACTGAAGTATTCAAATACAAAGTTTTAGTCTTATTTTTCTATGTTCTTATGTAAAATGGTTTCTATTGTGCTTTTGCCTTAACAGATGTCCCAGGTCCACCAAAAGACCTAAAAGTGAGTGATATCACAAGAGGTAGCTGCAAACTTTCATGGAAGATGCCAGATGACGATGGTGGAGATCGAATCAGAGGCTATGTTATAGAGAAAAGAACTATTGATGGGAAGGCTTGGACTAAGGTCAATGCAAACTGTGGAAGTACTTCTTTTGTTGTACCGGATCTCATATCTGGCCAAGAGTATTTCTTCCGGGTACGTGCAGAAAACCGTTTTGGTGTTGGCCCTCCTGCAGAAACCATCCAACGGACCACAGCCAGGGATCCAATCCGTAAGTGAAATCAAAGTCAAACAAAATATTTAAAACCAGATAGTACTGTACAGTGGATTTATTCACATTTCTGTTTTGTTTGTGAAGATCCTCCTGATCCACCTATTAAACTAAAGATTGGCCTGGTAACCAAGAACACAGTGAGCTTGACATGGAAACCACCAAAGAATGATGGTGGAGCTCCTGTTACACATTATAACGTTGAATGTCTCCGCTGGGATCGTACTGGAGAAGTGAAAGAGACTTGGAAGCAATGCAACAGACGTGATGTGGAGGAAACAAAGTTTACTGTTGAGGATCTTGTGGAAGGTGGAGAATACGAATTCAGAGTCAAAGCTGTAAATATAGCAGGTCCTAGTAGACCTTCAGCCACTGTTGGCCCACTTGTTGTCAAAGACCAGACGTGTAAGTACTAATACCAGTAAATACAAATTCTGTTTTAAAATTATGAAGTACTTTTGTATCTTAATTTTTTCAACTTGTCATTATAGGCCCACCATCTATTGAACTCAAAGAATTTATGGAGGTTGAAGAAGGAACAGATGTTAATATTGTGGCCAAGATAAAGGGTGTGCCTTTCCCCACATTAACATGGCTAAAAGCTTCTCCAAAGAAACCAGATGACAAAACACCAGTGCTGTATGATCAACATGTCAACAAGATCGTTGGTGAAGATACTTGCACTTTATTGATTCAACAGTCTCGCAGAAGTGATACAGGCTTATATACTATAACAGCTGTAAATAATCTGGGAACCGCTTCAAAGGAGATGAGACTAAATGTTCTGGGTAGATATCAAGAACTCTTAAGCATTGCATGAATTGGTAACATTCATTTGATTCTTTATTTTAATAACATTTGAATTAATTATTCTTTGTGTCTTTTAGGTCGTCCTGGACCTCCAGTGGGACCCATTAAATTTGAATCCATTTTGGCTGATAAAATGACAATATCATGGCTTCCTCCATTAGATGATGGTGGTTCTAAGATTACAAACTATGTTATAGAGAAAAAAGAAGCAAATAGGAAGACATGGGTTCCTGTTACTAATGAGCCTAAGGAATGCTTATTTACTATTCCTAAGTTGATGGAAGGCCACGAATATGTGTTCCGCATTATGGCACAAAACAAATATGGTATTGGAGAACCTTTGGATAGTGAACCAGAAACAGCACGAAATCTTTTCAGTAAGTGGGAACATGCTTTCAGTTTGCATTAATTGTTTTCGTACCCTGGTATTTGTACAGCATCTGTTAAATATCCTTACTACTTTTCCCTCTCCATGTAGATTTTTTCTAGAATATCTGGAAGAGTTTTAGCATTAGTAGCTAGTTCTTATAAGCTCGTCTAGTACTTAAAAATACTTTTCTCCCTCCTTTTTATATATTACAATACAAGCTTTTTTAAAGGTTTAAATATACTTATAAAGTAAGTATTTATCTGATAAGATTCACGTAATTCTGTTGTATTTGAGACATTATTGACCTTATAGATCAGGAAGAGTCAATTTCCTGCCTTCAGTTTTCAAAGAGAAATTAAACAGAGTAGCTCTGCTGTAGAAGAAATGTTAGGCTGGCAAGAGAAAATAATTCTTAAAACATCCAGGGTTAGGCTAGGCACTGAAATGAGATACTGATCCAGGAAGAAAAACTCATTTTTGACAATTGTTATTTGAAGGAAAGAAACTTTTACAGATGTATATGTGCCTGTATAGGGATCAGAAGGTGAATGAGGGAAGGAGTTTCATGCAAATAGGTAGCTATTAAATGCAACTGTAATAGTGTGAGTGCATAGCTCTATATCGCTCTCTAGCTATCTCCATCTTACTTTAGCATTGCTTTGTGATTTTTTTCCTGCAGCTGTTCCTGGACCCTGTGACAAGCCAACAGTTAGCAGTATAACACGTGACTCAATGACTGTGAACTGGGAAGAACCAGAACATGATGGTGGCTCTCCTATTACTGGTTACTGGCTGGAGCGCAAAGAGACTACTGGAAAGAGATGGACCAGGGTTAACCGTGATCCTATCAAACCTATGACACTGGGGGTTTCATACAAAGTTACAGGACTTATTGAAGGCTCTGAATATCAGTTCCGTGTTTCAGCTATCAATGCAGCTGGTGTTGGTCCACCAAGCATGCCATCTGATCCAGCAGTTGCTAGAGATCCTATTGGTAAAAATTTTAGATTTGTGGTTTTTAATTCGAAAAGTTTCAAATAAGAACATAGAATGTATTGTAATGCTGTAATCGTATGATGATATTTTTCAGCTCCACCAGGCCCTCCTATTCCAAAAGTTACTGATTGGACAAAGTCTTCTGTAGACTTGGAGTGGACTCCACCACTTAAGGATGGTGGTTCTAGGGTCACTGGCTACATTGTTGAGTATAAAGAGGAAGGAAAGGAAGAATGGGAACGGGTAGGTGGAAAACTATTACAGAATCTGTGTTTCTTCTCTCTGTGTGTCTATCAAAAGAANCCCCCTAAAAAAAAAAAAAAAAAAAAAAAAACTTTTTAAAAATTTTCATTCTGTAAGGTTTTTTCCTAAAAGTTCATATTTTGCACCATAATTATCTTCATATGTTTAAAATATAAGACCAAATGTAAAAGCCAGTAATGGCCCCTCTACAACATCAAGTTAACTTTGCAGTTTCCTAAACTTAGAATTTTCAAATTTCTGTTTAAAGAAATGAGATAATACTTAGGCAATTTGTGATAAAAGAACAAAAGACAAGATCAAGGTAGAACTGTCATAAAAGTAAGTTTCCCTGGTATCAGACTGTGCCTGTCACTTGTAACTACTGCGTCCTTACATTTTCCTACTTTTTTTTCCATAATGCATCACTGAAGTGTGGGGTTTTTTTTCAATAATGCATTACTGGCAATTTATTTTTTCAATAATGCGGTACTGAAATTTTAAATTATGCATACTTTGGCTATTTTTTTGTATCCCCATAAAAATTTGGGCGCATTTTAAGTAGTGCCTAAATTTTCTGCACTGTTTCCAGGACACAGGCTTCATATTAGGGTTTTAAAAGAACAAAGAATTCCCATTTTTTACCACTCACTTAAATGAGTTTACTTGACCAATAGCACATGTGGTTCTGAGACCAAAAACTGTTTTAATTGCTGTAACATCCTGGTTTACTAGAATTATCAAAAAGGTAAATCTTCAGAATAGCTTGTTACCCATGTCCCGTATTTCTTCGCAGAGATTCTGAAGAATTCTATGTGTTAGATCCATGTACACTTAAGACTATCTTGTGCTTGTAAATCTGAGACAACATCTGATTTAAGATTTTCTTCAAACTTCACAAAGAAATTGATGTTACCTTGGTTTTAACTAGTGTTATAATATTTTTTCCAGGTAAAAGATAAAGAAGTTAGAGGAACCAAGTTTGTTGTGGCAGGATTAAAAGAAGGATGTTTTTACAAATTCAGGGTTAGAGCAGTGAATGCCGCTGGTGTTGGAGAGCCTGGAGAAGTTACAGACATTATTGAAATGAAGGACAGAATTGGTATTGGTCATTTATATTTGCATTTTTAATACCTCTAAGTCAAAGTGAGAAAAAAAAATATTCATTTAATATTTTTGTTCACCTCCCACAGTGGCTCCTGATATTAATTTGGATGCAAGTGTCAGGGACAGAATTGTTGTTCATGCTGGAGGAGTAATTCGTATCATAGCATATGTCTCGGGAAAACCAGCTCCAACAGTGAGCTGGAGCAGGGATGATCACGCTTTACCAGAAGAAGCCAAAATTGAAGAAACAGCTATTAGTTCTTCTTTGGTCATCAAGAATTGCAAAAGGAGCCATCAGGGTTTATACACTCTTCTTGCCAAAAATGCTGGTGGTGAGCGGAAGAAGACTATTATTGTTGATGTGCTAGGTAAATAACAACTTCCAAGTCCTTGTGATCAATTAAAAATTCATAACATTCAGCATGTGTACTTACATACTCCATTCCTTCTTTGCTTTCAGATGTGCCAGGCCCAGTTGGAATGCCATTCCTTACTGAGAACCTAACCAATGACTCTTGTAAATTGACATGGTTTACTCCAGAAGATGATGGCGGTTCTCCTATTACCAACTATATCATTGAAAAACGTGAATCTGACCATAGAGCTTGGACTCCAGTAAGCTACACAGTTACAAGACAGAATGCTACTGTTCAGGGACTCACTGAAGGGAAAGCCTACTTTTTCCGGATTGCAGCTGAGAATATAATTGGCATGGGCCCATTCACAGAGACAACAAAAGAGATTGTCATTAGAGATCCAATAAGTAAGTATACTTTGGGGGTTTGATTACTGTCATATAAGATAAATATGGAGAAAAACACATTTACCATATTTTTTTTGTTTATTCTCAGCTGTTCCTGACCGTCCAGAAGACCTGGAAGTAAAAGCAGTTACTAAGAACTCTGTTACATTAACTTGGAACCCTCCAAAATATAACGGGGGCTCAGATATCACCATGTATGTTCTAGAGAGCCGTCTCATTGGAAAAGAGAAATTCCACAAGGTTACAAAGGAGAAAATGCTTGATAGGAAATACACTATAGAAGGCTTGAAAGAGGGTGACACCTATGAATATCGTGTGAGTGCTTGCAATATTGTGGGACAAGGCAAGCCATCTTTTTGCACAAAACCAATCACATGCAAGGATGAAATTGGTGTGTGTCTTTTTCATATTTCTTTTGAAAACATTTATTACATTTACTGATTCCTTGCTTTTCCTTATTAATATTGCTGACCATCGTGGTTTTTAATGTTGTCTTTCAGCTCCTCCAACACTTGACCTTGACTTTAGAGACAAGCTTATTGTTCGGGTTGGTGAAGCTTTCAGCCTGACTGGACGTTACTCAGGCAAACCTGCACCAAAGGTCACTTGGCTAAAGGATGATATTGTTGTGAAAGAAAATGATCGTACAAAGATCAAGACAACTCCTACAACCCTTTGCTTGGGGGTACTAAAATCTGTCCGTGAAGACTCAGGCAAATATTGTGTTACTGTAGAGAACAGTACAGGATCAAGGAAAGGATTTTGTCAAGTTAATGTTGTTGGTAGGTTTTACTGGAAAGCAATATTGTGTATGATTTTTTGTAGTGATTAGAATTAATTGAATTATATAAAATGTATAATAATATTAAAGTGTGTTCTTTATTACAATAATTTGTTTAACTGCATTCTCGTTTATACTGAAATACTATTAATTTTGAATACATAGTTAACTCTGACTTAGTTTATTCAGCATAAGTAATTTAATGTCTCCACATGCATAGAGAGAATGTCAACACTTCAGAAAAATGTTAGTCACCAAATACCTTATAAGCATTAAGGAATTAAGTCCAGCGAACCAAACATTAATTAAAGAGGAATAGTTTTGAGGTCTTGATTCCTTATTAAAACCATGATGCCAAGTTTCTAATTCCATAATGTATTTACTTTATTGATACTGCTTAATCTATATCACTATGTGAAGTACGTGTAAAAGCATGGATATACTTCATTTTTTCTTAAACAGATCGCCCGTCACCTCCAGTAGGCCCAGTTATATTTGATGAAGTTCACAAAGATCATATGGTAGTTTCCTGGAAACCTCCACTGGATGATGGAGGCAGTGAAATTACAAATTACATTATTGAGAAAAAGGATACACACAGAGACTTGTGGATGCCGGTTACATCTGCCACAGTTAAGACAACGTGCAAAATTCCTAAACTGCTTGAAGGAAGAGAATATCAAATTCGAATTTATGCTGAAAACCTTTATGGCATAAGTGATCCTTTGATCTCTGATGAGATGAAAGCCAAGGACCGTTTCCGTATGTTATTAATTTGCTATCTTATTTTGATACTTTAATCTTTACTCTTTGTAGTGCTCATAAACTCTTTTTTTTTTTTTTTTTCTGTCAGGTGTTCCTGATGCACCTGAGCAACCAATCATTAAGGATGTTACCAAAGATTCTGCGGTAGTGGTTTGGAACAAACCATATGATGGTGGCAAGCCAATAACAAACTATATTGTAGAAAAGAAGGAAACAATGGCTACAAGATGGGTCAGAGTTACCAAAGACCCGATTTTCCCCAGTACTCAATTCAAAGTACCAGACCTCCTTGAAGGCTGTGAATATGAATTCCGTGTTTCAGCAGAAAATGAAATTGGTGTTGGTGATCCTAGTCCACCATCAAAGCCAATTTTTGCTAGAGATCCAATTGGTAAACTATTAAATTTAATTTCTTGTTTATTTTTTAATGCTGTTTTCATTTCAGTTAGTGAAACATTTTAATAATTTCCTTTTTATCAATTTCTTTCCTTTTTTCCTTTTTTTAACAGCAAAACCAAGTCCACCTGTTAACCCAGAAGCAGTAGATAAAACTAAAAATTCAGTTGATTTATCTTGGCAACCCCCACGCCATGATGGTAATGGCAAGATAATTGGCTATCTTGTTGAGTATCAGAAAGTTGGAGATGAAGAATGGAAAAAGGCCAATCTTACAGCAGATTCTTGTCCTGAAACAAAATACAAAGTCACTGGCCTTACTGAGGGCTTGACCTATAAGTTCAGGGTCAAGGCAGTCAATGCAGCAGGTGAATCAGATCCATCCTATGTTCCCGATCCAGTAGAAGTAAAGGACAGACTTGGTGAGTTTAATAAAATCAGATAAGTTTTACCAAAAAAGAGATTTTTTTTCCCCTCATTTTCTACAAAACATCTCATTTTGCTTCTAGAACCTCCTGAGCTGATACTGGATGCTAACATGGCCCGAGAACAGCAAGTAAAAGCTGGAGATACCCTGAGACTTAGTGCTGTTATTAAAGGCGTTCCATTCCCAAAAGTTTCTTGGAAGAAAGAAGATCATGAGGTGTCACCCAAAGCTGATATTGAGGTTACAGGAGTTGGCAGTAAGCTTGAAATTCGTAACACTGTCCATGAAGATGGTGGAATTTACTCCCTGACAGTTGAAAATCCAGCTGGTTCAAAGACTGTTTCAGTAAAAGTTGTTGTCTTAGGTAATCTTTTTTATGTTCTTTTTATAAAGCATATTTTTATTCTGTGATTAGAGATTAGGAAAGAAAGGAATATCTGAAAAATATCCATAAACTGAGTTACAAGAAGTACACAGTTGAAAAATGACTAAAAAAAAAATGTATGAAATATATTAATTTATCTTGAAATTTACTAAGTTCTGCGAAAAACGCTTTGATTATAAAATAAATAACAGATTCCTTTTTTTTTTTTATAACATTAGACAAGCCTGGTCCACCCAGAAATCTTCAAGTCAGTGAAGTTAGAAGTGATTCTTGCTATCTCACTTGGATGGAACCAGAAGATGATGGTGGCTCTGTCATTACCAACTATGTGGTGGAAAGGAAAGATGTAGCTTCTGCACAGTGGGTAGCCATCTCATCATCCTCCAAGAAACGCAGTCACATGGCTAAATATCTGATGGAAGGCACTCAGTATCTCTTCCGAGTTGCAGCTGAAAATCAGTTTGGTAGAGGTCCATATGTGGAAACACTCAAGCCTATTAAAGCTATAGATCCACTGCGTAAGTGGGTTTTGGTTACATGACTTGTTGTTTTCATATTGTTCTCAGTAATTTTTGCGATTATCTTGTTGGTACTAAAGTGAACATGGTACAATGGTACCATAGATTGGTCATCCTAGTAACCATTTTGTTTTTGTATTTTAAAAGATCCTCCAGGGCCACCAAAGAATCTGCATCATGTAGATGTTGACAAGACTGAAGTTTCCCTTGTTTGGAATCGACCAGATCGTGATGGCGGTGCTGAGATAACTGGATATTTGGTGGAATATCAAGAAGATGGTGCAGATGAGTGGACAAAGTTCCAGACAGTCCCTATGCTAGACTGTGTTGTTACAGGCCTACAAAAAGGAAAAATATACAAATTCCGTGTGAAAGCTCAAAATATTGTTGGTCTTAGTCTTCCAGATACAACTATACCAATAGAGTGTCAAGAAAAACTAGGTAATTTTAGTTTTCATACAGTTTCACTGATTTCTATCTCTCTTTGAGCATTTCCTCTAAAAAGATAACTTCTATTTTTCTCTAATTTCAGTACCTCCATCTGTGGAACTAGATGTGAAACTAATTGAAGGTCTTGTTGTTAAAGCTGGCACCACAGTGAGACTTCCTGCCATTATGAGAGGTGTACCAGTTCCCACTGCAAAATGGGTTACTGATAGCATTGAAATTAAAAGTGATGGCAGACACAAGATTGAGACTGATGATTATTCAACTGTACTTACCATCAAAGACTGTGTACGAAAAGATACAGGAGAATATCTACTCACAGTATCTAATGCAGCTGGCAGCAAAACTGTTGCTCTACACCTTACAGTTCTGGATGTTCCTGGACCACCAACCGGTCCTATTAATATTCTTGAAGTAACACCAGAACATATGGTTATTTCTTGGCGCCCTCCTAAAGATGATGGCGGGAGTCCTATAATAAATTATATTGTTGAGAAGCGTCAAACAAAGAAAGAAACTTGGGGAGTGGTTAGCTCTGGAACCAGTCACACAAAAATTAAGATTCCACGACTGCAGAAAGGCTGTGAATATATTTTCCGTGTTCGGGCAGAAAATAAGATAGGCATTGGTGCACCCCTTGATTCAGAACCAACAGTTGCTAAACATATGTTTGATCCACCATCCCCACCTGGAAAACCAACTGTGTATGATATTACAGAAAATGCTGCAACGGTGTCTTGGACCCTACCAAAATCTGATGGTGGAACTACAATAACTGGTTATATACTTGAACGTCGGGAAGCATCTGGTAAATGGGTGCGTGTTAATAAGACACCAATACTTGATATGAAATATCGAGTCACTGGTCTTTTTGAAGGCAACACATATGAATTCAGAGTGTTTGCAGAAAACATGGTGGGCTTAAGCAAACCATCTCCAAGTTCTGATCCAATAAAAGCGTCACGTCCTATCACTCCTCCTGGACCACCTATAAATCCAAAATTAAAAGACAAAACCAAAGAAACAGCTGATCTTGTCTGGACAAAGCCCCTCAAAGATGGTGGCAGCCCCATTCTGGGATACGTTGTGGAATGCCAGAAAACTGGAACTAAGGAGTGGAATAGGATTAATAAGGATGAACTCATTAGACAGTGTGCGTACAGAGTACCTGGGTTAATAGAAGGAAATGAATATAAATTCCGAATAAAAGCTGTTAACATTGTGGGAGAGGGAGAACCAAGAGAACTGGCAGAAACTGTACTGGCCAAGGATATTCTTTCTCCTCCAGAAGTAAGCCTAGATGTGACCTGTCGAGACTTAATTACTGTCCGAGTAGGCCAAACAATCCGTATTACTGGTAAAGTAAAAGGCAGGCCAGATCCTGACATAACATGGTCTAAAGATGGCAAAGTACTAGTCCAGGAAAAGCGTGTTGAAATTCTCCACGATCTACCAAGTGTTGAACTGCAAGTGAAAGAAGCCAAAAGATCTGATCATGGCAAATACATAATAGCAGCTAAGAATAGCTGTGGACATGCTCAAGCGTTTGCTGTTGTTAATGTACTTGACAGACCTGGACCATGTCAGAACCTGAAAATAAGCTATGTCACAAAAGATTCTTGTATGATTGCGTGGGAGAGTCCGGTGGATAATGGTGGCTCTGAAATTACAAACTACATAGTGGAGTGCCGTCAACCAAACCAGAGGGGATGGTCAATTGTCTCGTCTGATGTCACTAAACGATTGGTAAAGGCAAATCTTATAGAGAACCGTGAATACTTCTTCAGAGTTTGTGCAGAAAACAAAATAGGTCCAGGTCCTTGCATTGAGACCAAGACTCCCATCCTTGCCATCAATCCTATTGACAAACCTGGAGAGCCAGAAAATCTTCACATTGCAGAGAAAGGAAAGACATTTGTATATCTGAAATGGAGAAGGCCAGATTATGATGGTGGAAGTCCCAATTTAAGTTATCATGTTGAGAGAAAACTGAAAGATTCAGATGAATGGGAGAGGGTTCACAAAGGCAGCATTAAGGAAACACACTACATGGTAGACAAATGTGTCGAAAATAAGATTTACCAATTCCGAGTTCAAACCAAGAATGAAGCAGGTGAAAGTGACTGGGTAAGAACAGCTGAAGTTGTTGTGAAGGAAGATCTGCAGAAACCAGTGTTAGACTTGAAGCTAAGTGGAGTGCTAACTGTGAAAGCAGGTGACCCAATTAGAATAGAGGCTGGAGTCAGAGGAAAACCACAACCTGAAGTTGTATGGACAAAAGACAAAGATGCCACAGATCTAACCAGATCTCCAAGAGTCAGTATTGAAACAACTTCTGACACATCTAAATTTGTTCTCACAAAATCAAGGCGTAGTGATGGTGGGAAATACGTGATTACTGCAACTAACACAGCTGGCAGTTTTGTGGCATACGCTTCTGTTATTGTCTTGGATAAACCAGGTCCTGTAAGAAGCTTGAAAGTCACTGATATTTCAAGTGATAGATGTACTGTTACTTGGGACCCCCCAGAAGATGATGGTGGGTGTGAAATACAGAACTACATCCTGGAAAAATGTGAAAGCAAGCGTATGGTTTGGTCTACATACTCTTCCTCTGTCCTAACAAACTACGCAAATGTGACACGCCTCATTGAAGGTAATGAATATATATTCAGAGTTCGTGCAGAGAATAAAATGGGAACCGGTCCACCAACAGAAACACACCCAATTATTGCAAAAACAAAATATGATAGGCCTGGACGCCCTGACCCTCCAGACGTCACAAGAGTTAGCAAAGAAGAGATGACTGTA
This sequence comes from Pedionomus torquatus, assembly GCA_013398155.1. Lineage (NCBI taxonomy): Eukaryota > Metazoa > Chordata > Aves > Charadriiformes > Pedionomidae > Pedionomus > Pedionomus torquatus. The sequence continues at coordinate 490,326 of VZRU01012591.1, read as the reverse complement.
GTTTGGAATCCACCAGAATATGATGGTGGCAAATCAATTACAGGATACATTCTAGAGAAGAAAGAGAAACGATCCCTAAGATGGGTTCCCGTTACTAAGACTGCAATCCCAGAGAGACGCAAGAAGGTTACTAATCTCATCCCTGGTCATGAATATCAGTTCCGCGTCAGTGCTGAAAATGAAGTCGGACTTGGAGAACCAAGCTTGCCATCAAGACCTGTAGTAGCAAAAGACCCAATAGGTATTGTACCACTTTATTCTATTGTATTTCATTTTAATGTTAACATAACAGATTGCTAAATTACACAACTGTGATCTCATCTGTAATTTTTATTGTCCTTCAGAACCACCTGGTCCTCCCACGAACTTGAGAGTGGTTGATAGCACAAAGAGTTCCATAACCCTTGGCTGGGGAAAACCCGTGTATGATGGTGGTGCTCCAATTATTGGATACGTTGTGGAAATTAGACCAAAAGTTGAGGGTGCTGATCCTGAAGCAGGATGGAAACGATGCAATGTTGCTGCCCAAGTTATTCATACAGAATTTACAGCCACCAGCCTGGATGAGAACCAATTATATGAGTTCAGGGTTTCTGCCCAAAACCAGGTTGGCCTTGGCCGACCAGCTGAGCTGAAAGAAGCTGTGTCTCCCAAAGAAATACTTGGTGCGTTTTTTCATCCTTTTTATGAGTATCTATGCACAGTAATTATTTGCTCTGGTTTTACTTGATTTCATGTCCTAAACTTCACATTTTATTTCTTTAATTTTTTCTTTCAGAACCTCCTGAGATTGAGTTGGATGCAAGTATGAGAAAGTTAGTCACAGTCAGAGCAGGATGCCCTATTAGACTTTTTGCCATTGTTAGGGGTCGCCCAGCACCAAAAGTCACTTGGAGGAGAATGGGTGTTGACAATGTTATCAGAAAAGGACAAGTTGACCTTGTTGACACAATGGCCTTCTGTGTCATCCCTGATTCAACACGTGATGACTCAGGCAAATACTCATTGACACTTGTTAATGCAGCTGGAGAAAAGGCTGTATTTGTGAACGTCAGAGTCCTTGGTAAGTATTGAGAGAAACACCTCTTGAAAGTGTTCATTGCAGGAATATTTATGATCCCCCAAGTGCTGCAGTTTTTGACCACAACTGTATCAGCTAAGACTAACTCTCCCTGTATAGGAAGCTATTACCCCCCCCTTTATTTTTAACTTACTAAAGAAGAAAAGACTAGCATAAATTGAAATCTCTTTATAGATACTCCTGGACCTGTGTCGGACTTCAAGGTTTCAGATGTTACTAAGATGTCATGCCATCTTTCATGGGCACCTCCTGAGAATGATGGTGGTAGCCCTGTGACTCATTACATCCTGCAGAAGCGTGAGGCTGACAGGAAGACCTGGGGAACGGTCACTGCAGAACTAAAGAAAACTAGTTTCCAAATAGCTAACCTTGTTCCTGGAAATGAATATTTCTTTAGAGTAACAGCAGTAAATGAATATGGAGCAGGTGTTCCAAGTGATATACCAAAACCAGTTCTAGCAACAGATCCTCTAAGTAAGTATACCTTTATGTATATTATATGTTTTTTCTCTAATTTTAGTAGGATTTTGCATTTTTTGAAATTTGGTATTTCCAAATTGAACAATCATGCTAACTACATGATGAAAGACAGAAATATTTCTGTGTTAGTTTCTTTCAAATAATAAAAAATGTGAATATAATACCTTTGCAATTACTAAGAATTTTCCTCTTTCCCATATTGTCCTTGTTGAGTTAGCATGGATAGCATCCAATAATTCAACAAGTATTCAACAGTGAGAGAATTTTTGAAATTCAATGTTTAATGTGTTTCTTGTATTTTTTCCTAAAAGGTGAACCTGATCCACCAAGAAAACTTGAAGTTACTGAAATTACAAAGAATAGCGCTACATTAGGCTGGCTGCCCCCACTGCGTGACGGAGGTTCTAAAGTTGATGGGTATATTGTTAGCTACAAAGAAGATGAGCAACCAGCAGACCGCTGGACAGAATATTCAGTTGTTAAAGATCTCTCCATTGTTGTAGCTGGTCTGAAAGAGGGAAAGAAGTACAAGTTTCGAGTGGCAGCTAGAAATGCTGTAGGAGTAAGTTTGCCAAGAGAAGCTGAAGGAGTATTTGAAATTAAAGAACAACTCAGTAAGTAACAATTTAAATACTGCCTATGTTGCAATATTCTGCTTTAATAATGAAACGGGCAAGAATTCTAGTTCTTCGAGTAAGCCCCAGAAAGACATATGCTTTATGGAGGCAAATGGAGGATTATGATTAACTGTATCACATATTTTGATGGGCCAGAAAAGATGAGAGTGGACCACTAATTCAGAACTATTAAAGAAGTCTGCAGGAATGGTTTCAGTTGGAACCAGAAGATAAGACCTAAGGAGAAATAATAAATACCTTCAATGAACATCAAATGAAAAAGAGTCAGAGTGGTAGTTTGAGAGATAAATGGTGCTGAAAGTGGGAGCTGTTTTAAGATAAAACAAGTTGTTTGTATTGTAGAGTTGGTTGAGAATGTAAAGTGAAAGGCAGGGGGGACAGGTTGGCCTAATTCAGGTGGTAGGGTTCCTGAGGCACAGGATTGCTAAGACATCAGAAAAAGAGGTGATGAGCACAAACTTGAACATAAACCATTCTATCTAAATATGAGGAAGAACTGCTTTACGTTGAGGGTGCCAGAGCACTGTAACAGGCTACCCAGAGAGGTGGTGGAGTTTCCAGTTCTGGTGACATTCAAAACCTGCTGTAGGTAGACTTGCTCTGGTGGGGGGGTTGGACTAGATGATCTGCAGAGGTCCCTTCCAACCCCATATCATTCTGTGATTCTGTGATTTGTGACATGGAAAGAGGATGAGAGAGTAATAGGTGCAAAAGAGAATGAAAATTAGCCAATAGCAGGAAGAAAATTATACCAAACATTCTGCCATGTTTCTTTTGGGAGAAATCAGAAAGATTTTGTGCAATTAGAATAAGGGGCTCTACATGAATGAATCAATGGTTTTAAAAGACTGACTGTGGAAATGGATTTAGTTTAGTGAGAACGTCAGTCTTTCCTTTCTCCTCCATGTCTGTCTTGTAGAAAGTCATCAATGAATGAATAATGACAAGGCATAAAGAGGAATTATGTGTCATGCAGTAATAATGAACAAGCTTCTATATAAACATGTGAGAAGGCAATCCAAACTCAAAAATAGTCTCTTAAAAACTTTACAAGCATATGAAAATAAGACTGGAATAGATACTGCCTACTGCAGAATCTCTAGTTGTCCATACATGGAATCTAAATTGAAAATTGTCAAGTCATTCCTACTGGTTATTCCACTTGAGGGAGGAGCAGAGAACTTTCAAATGAAAATATAAGAAAAAGTAAGTTAGTATGTCACAGAAATTGAATTTATATGCCTATGTGTGATTTTTTTTCAGTCCCACCTAAGATCCTGATGCCTGATAACATTCACATTAAAGCTGGAAAGAAACTGAGAATTGAAGCTCATGTATATGGGAAGCCTCAGCCAGTCTGTAAATGGTTGAAAGGAGATGAAGATGTACTTACATCCAGTCGCCTTGCAGTGCATAAAGCAGAAAAGTCTTCTGTTCTTATCATTAAGGATGTAACTAGAAAAGATTCCGATTTTTACACTCTTACTGCAGAAAATAGCTCTGGTACTGACAGTCAGAAAATCAGAGTGATAGTCATGGGTACGTTCCATGTGATTATTGTTAAACCTAACTTTATACAAAACTAGTTTTAGTGTATTCCAGTGATTACTATTTTCTTTCATGCCTTTATTCTTAATATGTGTTTTTGTGCAGATAAACCAGGTCCACCACAGCCTCCATTTGATATTTCTGAAATAGATGCTGATGCATGCACTCTTGCATGGCATATACCTCTTGAAGATGGTGGCAGTAACATTACAAACTATGTAGTTGAGAAGTGTGATGTAAGCAGAGGAGACTGGGTAACAGCTTTAGCTTCTGTCACAAAGACAAGCTGCAGAATTGGAAAACTGATTCCTGGAGAAGAGTATATGTTCCGTGTCCGTGCTGAAAATCGTTTTGGAATTTCTGAGCCCCTTACTTCTGGCAAGATGATTGCAAGGTTCCCATTTGGTATGTCAGTTTTTGATTGCAGCATTTCTGGTTTTAGTCCTCCTAATAAGAAAACATGTGATTGATAGCCATCTTTGTATTTCTTTCTAGATGTTCCTAGTGAACCAAAGAATGCACGTATCACCAAGGTCAATAAGGACTGCATTTTTGTTGCCTGGGATAGACCAGATAGTGATGGAGGCAGTCCAATCACTGGGTATCTTATTGAGCGCAAAGAAAGGAACAGTTTACTGTGGGTGAAAGCTAATGACACAGCTGTGCGCTCCACAGAATACCCTTGTGTGGGACTCATCGAAGGTCTTGAGTATACTTTCAGAATTTATGCATTGAACAGAGCTGGAGCCAGTAAACCCAGTAAACCAACTGAGTTTGTCACAGCGAGAGCACCAGTAGGTAAGTCAAACACACCATTGATTTGCAACAGACACCTGTTTTTATGGCCATTTTCAATGTATCTGCAACTCTTTCTGATCTTCAGTTTGACCATATGTTTATATTTTCATGTTTACCCAACTGCACTGTGAGTGCACTGCGTGAGTATGCTGTAAATAGGATATAGTACTATTAAAGCCATTTTTAAATATGTTAGCTTCTTTGGCAAAAGAGACTATAACATGATCTTATTTGCCTTAGATCCTCCTGGAAAACCTGAAGTTATTGATGTCACTAAGAGTACTGCATCACTGGTGTGGACAAGACCAAAGCATGATGGTGGTAGCAAACTTATTGGGTACTTTGTTGAAGCTTGCAAATTACCTGGTGATAAGTGGGTTCGGTGCAATACAACTCCACATCAAATACCCCTAGAAGAGTACACTGCTACTGATTTGGAAGAAAATGCTCAATATCAGTTTAGAGCAATTGCCAAGACAGCAGTTAACATTAGCCGACCTTCCGAACCTTCTGATCCAGTGACCATTCATCCAGAAAATGGTAAGAAATGTAAAAGCATTTGAGAACTCTAGTAAGAATATGTACATAATGAACTAACACTCATGTGAAGAATGAGATGTTTATCTCTTACTAGTTTGATTAACTCTTAGGCTCTTTCCCTTCAGTTCCTCCCAGAATAGAGTTGGATCTGTCTATGCAGTCACAGCTTACAGTAAAAGCGGGAACTAATGTGCGTCTGGAGGCAAATGTATATGGCAAGCCAATGCCAACAATCACCTGGAAGAAGGAAGGAGAAATTTTAAAACCATCTGAAGGTGTTAAGATCACCACTAAGAGAAATCTTGCTACAGTTGAGTTGTTCAGTGTTAACAGGAAGCAAACAGGAGACTATACTATTACTGCTGAAAATGCAAGTGGATCAAAGTCAGCAACCATTAGGCTTAAAGTACTTGGTGAGCTAAAGACTGTCTGTTAATAAATACATTTATAATTAAATGATACAGTGAGAGACAGACTATAATAATGTGATGTTAATTCTTCTAGATAAGCCTGGTCCACCGGCCTCCGTTAAAATCAAACATATGTATGCAGATCATGCAATGCTTTCTTGGGAGCCTCCTCTGGAAGATGGAGGTTCAGAAATTACTAACTACATTGTAGACAAGCGTGAAACAAGCAGACCAAACTGGGCCCAAGTCAGCGCTACTGTACCCATTACAAGCTGCACAGTGGAGAAACTAATAGAAGGACATGAGTATCAGTTCCGCATATGTGCTGAAAACAAATATGGTGTCGGAGACCCTATCTTGACTGAACCAGCAGTTGCCAAGAATCCATATGGTAAGTGCATTGTGGGGTAGCTTCATTAGTCACTGTGGGGTTTGTGTACATTTATGAATGTGAACATAACTTTCAAATAAATCTTCACAGATGTACCTGGACCCTGTGATCCACCGATAATTAGCAATGTAACGAAAGACTTTATGACTGTTAGCTGGAAGCCACCAGCTAGTGATGGTGGATCCCCAATAACTGGTTATATGCTTGAGAAGCGTGAAACTAAGGCCCTTAACTGGACAAAGGTCAACAGAAAGCCTGTCATTGAGAGAACTGTTAAGGCTACTGGACTCCAAGAAGGAACAGAATATGAGTTCCGGGTGATAGCATTGAATAAGGCTGGACCTGGCAAGCCTAGCGCACCATCCAAAGCAGTATATGCTCGTGATCCTCAATGTAAGCTAAAAGTCTAAGTTCTTTTACTTGCTTATTTCCAAATACTTTTTTACGGCATTGGGTAAGATAACTTTATACTATTTTAATTCTCAGATCCTCCTGGCCCTCCTGCTTTCCCAAAAGTGGTCGATACTACACGTAATTCAATAAGTCTGTCATGGAGTAAACCAGCATATGATGGAGGAAGCCCTATTATTGGTTATCTAGTGGAAGCAAAAAGGGCTGACACAGACAACTGGGTCCGATGCAATCTGCCCAAGAACTTACAGGCTACGCAATTTGTGGTAACAGGGCTAATAGAAGATACAGAGTACCAGTTCCGCGTTTATGCTGTTAATAAGATTGGATACAGTGATCCAAGTGATGTTCCTGATAAACACACTGCCAAAGACATTTTAAGTATGTTCACTTGAAACAAATTACCTTGTTGACTTTTGCTTTAATTCACGGGGTGGATTCCAGGATAGGGATTATCACAGAAGCAGAGTAATTTGGAATATGTAATTTCTTTAAAAATATAGGCTAATTTGGAAGAGAATATGGCAGTTAGGAACTGACTAGGTATCTGCTTTTGTCATTTGTATGCTAGATACTCTTCTGCCTCCTGTTTTGGGGTGGTTGTATTTTCAGGAATTTTTTTCTTTGTCTAATCCTAAAATTAGATTTTTCAGATCTCTCGTTTTTAAAATTTTCAGTCTTCTTCATGTTTTCTAAATAATTTGAAGCCAAGAATACTGTTCTAAACAGCTGTGTGGCAAATTCTTTAATTGTATGACACTTAGTCCTTAAAAGCCATGATATCTTCTGTATACATTTTGCTACATGTACATATATGTGTATATATGTGCATTCCTTCATAGAACTGTCTTGGTTCAAGATAAGAGATACAGTCCAGGAGGCTTTGAAACTCCTTTGAGGAACTAGGAGACTTCCTCAGATGATAAGTAATGTAAATGGTGGAAAAGGCAGGAAAAAAAAGGAAGTGAAATGATGCAAAAATATGCTAAGTTTGCAAGTGATCTTGAAATGTGAGTCAGGACACTAACTCACTAATGTCATCACAGGCACGAGAATAAATCAGTTAATCTAGTCAAATTCCAGTAAAGAGGAACTTTTTTCTCAAGGTAACTTTTAAACATTATCTTTGAAACTATCAGCAATTACTTTTTTTTTTTTTTTTTGTTAAACACACAGTTCCTCCTGAAGGAGAACTTGATGCGGAACTGAGGAAAGTCCTTGTGTTGCGTGCTGGAGTCACAATGAGACTTTATGTGCCAGTAAGAGGACGTCCACCTCCAAAGATTACGTGGTCTAAAGTGGGTGCCAACCTAAGAGACAGACAAGGATTAGACATCAAGTCAACTGATTTTGATACTTTCCTGCGTTGTGAAAATGTAAACAAATATGATGCTGGAAAATACGTCCTCAGTCTGGAGAACAGCTGTGGCAAAAAGGCTTATACAATTGTTGTAAAAGTACTTGGTAAGTGTCAGGGGTTTCCCCATTATAACATATTTGTTAACTTTTTAACTGATAATTTTTCATATTTTGGTTACTAAATCAAATGAGGGTTTGTTGTGTTTATCTAGATACTCCAGGCCCTCCAATTAACCTGATTGTAAAGGAAGCATCTAAGGACTCTGCCTTCATTACGTGGGAACCTCCACTAATAGATGGTGGCAGTCCAATCACAAATTATGTCGTAGAAAAACGTGATGCAGAAAGAAAGTCATGGTCCACAGTAACAACAGAATGTCCAAAGACAAGTTACAGGATAACTAACTTAGAAGAAGGCAAATCTTACTTCTTCAGGGTTTTTGCTGAAAATGAATATGGTATTGGTGACCCCTGTGAAACTCGTGATGCTGTTAAAGCTTCTGGTAAGAAAAATTAATCCATTTCACGTATTTTAGTATTCAAATAATTATTATTTTAGCTTGAACGGACACTTACTAGGCTTTTATTCCTTCTAGAAACACCTGGGCCAGTTGTGGATCTAAAAGCTTCAGCTGTAACAAAATCATCGTGCAATTTAGTGTGGAAAAAACCAATCAGTGATGGTGGAAGCCGTATTTTTGCATACATTGTTGAGGTCCTGATTGATGAAGATAAATGGCAAGAAGTCATGCGAGCAAAGAACCTCCATTTTCATATGAGAGACCTAAAAGAAGGACAAGAATACACTTTCAGAGTGAGAGCCCAAAATGATGCTGGATATGGAACTCCAAGGGAGCTCACAATCGTGGCAAGAGACGATGTTGGTAAGAAGCAATTTAAGACCATTAATTTCATGTTTCACTTACCCAAGCTACATTTATTTTATGCCTACTATTACTACTATATATGTATATAAATCAGATGCCTTTAAAGTAGCATCTTAATCTTGTCACAAAGTTTATGCATAGTTGAATCATTGGTTTCTTTTATTTTTACAGTTGCACCTGATCTTGATTTAAGAGATCTACCTGATTTGTGCTATATAGCTAAAGAGGGTAGCAATTTCCGTCTTAAAATCCCAATTAAAGGCAAGCCTGTTCCAGCTGTAACTTGGAAGAAAGGTGAAGACCAAGCACTTACAGAGAGTGGAAGAGTTGCATTTGAATCTACAGCAGTTAACACCACACTTGTAGTACATGACTGCCAGAAAGCTGATGCTGGAAAGTACACAATAACTTTGAAGAATGTTGCTGGCAGCAAGGAAGGCACTATTTCTGTGAAAGTTGTTGGCAAACCTGGCATACCAACAGGTCCAGTGAAATTTGAAGAGGTCACAGCCGATGCCATGACCTTAAAGTGGGGCCCTCCAAAAGATGATGGTGGTTCCGAAATCACTAACTATGTCCTAGAGAAGAGAGACAATGTAAACAATAAGTGGGTGACTTGTGCCTCTGCAGTCCAGAAAACTACATTTAGAGTTACAAGACTCCATGAAGGAAATGAATACACATTCAGGATCAGGGCTGAAAATAAATACGGAGTAGGTGAAGGCCTTAAATCTGACCCTGTTATTGCAAAACATCCATTTGGTAAGTATCCATTATAATTTTCAGAATTAAAAAAAAATATGGTTTAGTGTTGACATTTATTTTTAATGTCACTGCATTTTTTTAATATTGTTTAGACGTGCCAGATGCTCCTCCACCTCCCAACATTGTTGATGTTCGACATGAGTCTGTAGCTTTAACTTGGACTGATCCCAGAAGAACTGGAGGTTCACCAATCACAGGTACATCCCCAAAAGCCTCCCTACTATTTCTGCTCCTAATAGTTCTTTCTCTCTGTCAAAATGTAAGATAAAACTATCAAGTGTTTATGCTTTAAATTGATTGATTGATGGATTGATTGATTGATTGACTGATTGATTTCACCGTTCTATGTCCTACTCTTTCTCTGTGATGAATTTTTTTTAAAAAATTGACTTAAAAGTTGGGAAAAGACTAACTGAGAAACAATATTTTTGCTCAGAACCAAAATACCTAAAGAAATAAAAGCGAACTCACCTTTATGTTACATTACTTGGGTCTATAAAATTGGCAATTTACATTTACAAACATCTCATTGCAATTGCATACATCTGTAATGTATGTCCACATCCATTTCTTAATGTGATTTTCCATGTTCTTGCACAATACCCGTGTGACACGCCATACAGACAGTATGATGTTTCACATTACCATGAGAAATGAAGATTTCTAGTAATCCCCTCATATTTTCATCTTACCATTTATATTTTAGGTTATCACATTGAAGTCAAAGAAAGAAATAGTCTTCTGTGGAAGAGAGCAAATAAAACGCCAATAAGAATGAAAGATTTCAGAGTAACAGGGTTAACTGAAGGTCTGGAATATGAATTCAGAGTAATGGCAATCAATATGGCTGGAGTAGGTAAACCAAGTCTGCCATCTGAACCAGTTGTGGCACTTGATCCTATTGGTAAGTCATCAGGAGAATAAAAAGGAAAATTCTGAAATTTGAAATAACTTTTTTTTTTACTACTATTTATTATATTTTCTTCTAGATCCTCCTGGGAAACCTGAAGTTATCAATGTAACTAGGAATTCAGTAACACTCATTTGGACAGAACCAAAATATGATGGTGGACATAAGTTAACTGGCTATATTGTTGAGAAGCGTGATTTACCCTCAAAGACTTGGACAAAAGCTAATCATGTGAATGTTCCAGACTGTGCATTTACTGTAACTGACCTCTCTGAAGGCTCAAAATATGAGTTCAGAATTAGAGCAAAGAACACTGCTGGAGCTATCAGTCCTCCATCTGAATCCACAGGAACCATAATATGCAAGGATGAGTACGGTATGTATGACTTTAAAAATGTATAATTTTATTTAAATAATTAATACCAAATTCTGTTTGTTGGGTTTTTTTCCTCACCTGTGTTCTTGTTATAACAATCAGGGTTTTTTTTTTTTCTTTGTTTTGACAGAGGCACCAAGCATTGTTATCGATCCTACTTTGAAGGAAGGTTTAACAGTAAAAGCAGGAGACACCATCACGGTGTCTGCTATTAGTATCCGTGGCAAACCACCTCCAACTTCGGCATGGTCAAAAGCTGGAAAAGATTTTAGACCTTCAGAGCTTGTGCGCATTGAAACCACACCAACATCTTCTACTCTAACTGTCAAATATGCATCCAGAAAAGATTCTGGAGAATATACAATCACTGCAACCAATCCATTTGGCACTAAGCAGGAGAGTGTACATGTGAAAGTTTTAGATGTTCCAGGACCTCCAGGGCCTATTGAGATCAGCAATGTTTCAGCAGAAAAAGCAACTCTTACGTGGTCACCTCCTGCAGAAGATGGTGGATCACCAGTCAAATCATATGTTCTTGAAAAGAGAGAAACTAGCCGACTGCTCTGGACATTGGTTGCTGAAAATATTGAAAGCTGTAGACATGTTGTTAGCAAGCTCATTCAAGGAAATGAATATGTTTTCCGTGTCTCAGCAGTAAATCAGTATGGCAAGGGTGAACCAGTACAATCAGAACCAGTTAAAATGGTGGATAGATTTGGTATGTAGAACATGCTAAGATCTTCCAGTGTGTTTTTTATTGGTCTCAATATTTGATTTTTGTTATAACTCTACTTTTTTTCTTCTTTATTAGGTCCGCCAGGCCCTCCTGGAAAACCAGAAGCAACAAATGTGACAAAAAATACTGTCACGGTTACCTGGAAAAGGCCAGTAGATGATGGTGGAAGTGAAATCACAGGTTATTATGTGGAACGAAGAGAAAAGAAAGGTTTAAGATGGGTCAGAGCAACAAAGAAACCAGTTTCAGATCTTAGATGCAAAGTAACTGGTCTCCTGGAAGGAAATGAATATGAATTCCGTGTCAGTGCAGAAAACAGAGCAGGAATTGGACCACCAAGTGATGCTTCAAATTCAGTCATGTGCAAAGATGTTGCATGTTAGTATCATTAGTATCCTACCTTTTCTTTTCTGGGGGTTGGCGGGCTTGGCAGGGAGCACAATCAGGCAGTGCAAGAGTGACTTCCTCTGTAATGTAATGTTTTATCTTTTCCTCGCTTTTCAGACCCACCAGGCCCACCTGCAAATCCAAGAGTGACTGATACTACAAAGACAAGTGCATCCTTAGCCTGGAGCAAACCTCACTATGACGGTGGTCTTGACATCACTGGCTATATAGTAGAACATCAAAAGGAAGGAGAAGAAGAATGGGTAAAAGACACAACAGGAACTGCTTTAAGAATCACTCAGTTCGTTGTTGCTCATCTGCAGACAGGAGCCAAATACAATTTCCGAATCTCTGCCATGAATGCTGCAGGTGTTGGTGAGCCAGCAATAATTCCAAACGTGGAAATCAGAGACCGGGAAGAGATTCCTGACTTTGAATTAGATGCTGAGCTAAGAAGAACGCTTGTTGTTAGAGCTGGATTAACTATTCGGATATTTGTGCCAATTAAAGGACGCCCAACTCCAGAAGTTACATGGACAAAAGATGATGTTTCACTCAAAGGACGTGCCAGTATTGAAAATACAGACTCTTTTACACTCTTGATTGTCACAGATTGCACCAGATATGATGCAGGAAAATATGTAATGACTCTTGAAAATGCTGCCGGTAAGAAGACTGGCTTTGTAAATGTAAAAGTCTTGGATACACCAGGTCCACCAATAAACCTTAAGCCTAGAGAAATAACCAAAGATAGCATTACCCTCCAATGGGATATGCCTTTGATAGATGGCGGTTCACGTATAACAAACTACATTGTTGAGAAACGCGAATCAACTCGGAAAGCATATTCAACAGTCACAACCAACTGCCAGAAATGTTCCTTCAGGATTTCTAATTTGGCTGAGGGATGTGAATACTATTTCAGAGTGCTGGCTGAAAATGAGTACGGTATTGGTGAACCAGCTGAAACTGCAGAACCAGTACGAGCTTCTGAGGCACCATCGCCACCTGAGAGCCTTAATATTATGGATGTAACACGGAACTCAGTTAGCCTGGCTTGGCCAAAACCAGAACATGATGGTGGCAGCAAGATCACTGGGTATGTAATTGAAGCACAGAGGAAAGGGACCAACCAGTGGGCACACATCACCACTGTAAAAACACTGGATTGTGTAGTAAAGAATCTAACTGAAAATGAAGAGTATACTTTCCAGGTTATGGCAGTTAACAGTGCTGGAAGAAGTGCCCCAAGAGAAAGCAGACCAGTTATTATCAAGGAGCAAACAATGCTACCAGAGTTTGACCTCCGTGGTCTCTACCAGAAAACAGTCATTGCCAAAGCTGGTGACAATATCAAGATTGAAATCCCCGTGCTCGGTCGTCCACGACCTACTGTGACTTGGAAGAAAGAAGACCAGATACTTAAGCAAACACAAAGGGTAAATTATGAAAATACTGCAACTGCAACCATACTAGCCATCAATGAATGTAAACGAAGTGATAGTGGTCAGTATCCACTGTCAGCTAAAAATATTGTTGGAGAAGTCAGTGAAGTCATCACAGTTCAGGTCCATGACATACCCGGGCCTCCTACTGGACCAATCAAATTTGATGAAATTTCATCTGATTTTGTAACATTCTCATGGGAGCCTCCTTTGAATGACGGTGGTGTACCAATAAGTAACTATGTTGTAGAAATGCGTCAAACTGACAGTACCTCATGGACTGAATTGGCAACCACAGTGATCCGTACTACGTTTAAAGCTACTCGTCTTACTACTGGAGTTGAGTATCAGTTCCGTGTTAAAGCTCAGAACAGGTATGGAATTGGTCCAGCCATTACTTCAGAGTCTATAGTTGCCAATTTCCCATTTAAGGTACCTGGACCTCCTGGAACTCCTCAGGTGATTGCAGTCACCAAAGAAACCATGACCATTAGCTGGAATGAGCCAGTTACTGATGGTGGAAGCCCAATTCTGGGCTATCACATTGAAAGAAAAGAAAGAAATAGCATTCTTTGGCAGACTGTAAGTAAAATGCTGGTATCAGGCAATATCTTTAAATCAACTGGACTTACTGATGGCATTGCCTATGAATTCCGTGTTATAGCAGAAAATCTGGCTGGGAAGAGTAAGCCAAGCAAGCCATCTGAGCCTGTGTTTGCCCTAGACCCAATCGATCCACCTGGTAAGCCAATACCTCTGAACATTACCAGACATGCAGTTACACTGAAGTGGACTAAACCAGAATATAATGGAGGCTTTAAGATAACTGGCTACACCGTTGAAAAAAGAGACCTTCCTAATGGCCGTTGGCTGAAGGCTAATTTCAGCAATATACTAGATACTGAATTCACTGTAAGCGGTTTGACAGAAGATGCTGCCTATGAATTCCGTGTGATTGCTAGGAATGCTGGTGGAGCTGTTAGTCAGCCCTCTGAGCCATCAGATGCAATAACTTGTAGAGATGATATTGAAGCCCCAAAGATAAGGGTGGATGTTAAATACAAAGACACATTAGTGCTGAAAGCAGGGGAAGTTTTCAGACTTGAGGCTGATGTTTCAGGTTGTCCTCCACCAACTATGACATGGACAAAAGGAGAAAAAGAACTTGAAGGCACAGCAAAATTAGAAATAAAAATAGCAGATTTCTCTACTGTTCTTGTCAATAAGGATTCTTCAAGAAGGGATGGCGGTGCCTATACACTCACTGCAACAAATCCTGGTGGCTTTGCCAAGCATATCTTCAACGTTAAAGTTCTTGATAGACCTGGTCCCCCAGAAGGGCCTTTAACTGTGTCTGAAGTCACTGCAGAAAAGTGTGTGCTGTCATGGCTACCTCCACTGGATGATGGAGGAGCAAAGATTGACCATTATGTGGTTGAAAAACGTGAAACCAGTAGATTGGCATGGACAGTTGTAGCCACAGAAGTTCCATTAACAAAACTTAAGGTTACTAAGCTGTTGAAGGGCAATGAGTATGTTTTCCGTGTTATGGCTGTCAACAAATATGGAGTTGGTGAGCCTCTGGAATCAGAGCCCGTTCTTGCAGTAAATCCATATGTGCCACCTGATCCACCTAAAACACCGGAAGTTACAGCAATTACAAAAGATTCAATGGTTGTCTGCTGGGGCCACCCTGATTCTGATGGTGGGAGTCCAATAACTAACTATATTGTGGAACGTAGAGACAGGGCTGGTCTACGGTGGGTGAAATGTAACAAACGGGTTGTTACTGACTTACGTTATAAAGTGTCTGGACTGACAGAAGGCCATGAATATGAATACAGAGTCATGGCTGAAAATGCTGCTGGAGTCAGTGAGCCAAGCCCAACCAGTCCATTCTATAAAGCTTGTGACACTGTATTTAAGCCTGGTCCCCCAGGTAATCCTCGTGTTTTGGATAGCAGCAAGTCCTCAATTACAATAGCATGGAACAAACCAATATATGATGGTGGTTCAGAGATCACGGGTTACATGGTTGAGATTGCACTACCTGAAGAAGATGAGTGGAAGATTGTAACCCCACCAGTAGGTCTTAAGGCCACTTCTTTTACCATCACTGACCTGAAAGAAAATCAAGAGTATAAAATACGGATATATGCTATGAACTCTGAAGGTCTTGGAGAACCTGCCCTTGTTCCTGGGACTCCAAAAGCTGAAGAAAGAATGCTACCTCCAGAAATTGAACTTGATGCTGAACTACGTAAAGTTGTCACTATTAGAGCCTGCTGTACTCTAAGGCTCTTTGTCCCAATTAAAGGAAGACCAGCACCCGAAGTAAAATGGACAAGAGAACATGGGGAATCTTTGGATAGAGCAAGCATTGAATCAACAAGCTCTTATACTCTACTTATTATTGAAAATGTAAATAGATTTGATAGTGGCAAATACATGTTGACAGTTGAAAACAGCTCAGGTAGTAAGTCAGCATTTGTGAATGTCCGAGTTCTTGATACCCCAGGAGCACCTCAAGATCTGAAAATCAAAGAAGTTACAAAATCATCGGTTACACTTACATGGGAACCTCCTCTCATAGATGGTGGCTCTAAAATAAAAAATTACATTGTGGAAAAGCGTGAATCCACAAGGAAGGCTTATGCAACTGTCAATGCCAATTGCCACAAGACCAGCTGGAAAGTGGATTCACTTCAAGAGGGCTGCAACTACTACTTCAGAGTCCTAGCTGAAAATGAGTATGGAATAGGCCTTCCAGTTGAAACTTCAGAATCTGTAAAGGTATCAGAAAGACCACTTCCACCAGGAAAAATAACTTTGTTGGATGTGACAAGAAATAGCGTAACTTTATCGTGGGAAAAACCTGAACATGATGGTGGTAGCCGAATTCTAGGCTACATTGTAGAAATGCAAAGCAAAGGCAGTGAAAAGTGGTCAACTTGTGCTACAGTAAAAGTTACTGAAGCCACCATCACAGGATTGATCCAAGGTGAAGAATACAGCTTCCGTGTTTCAGCTCAGAATGAGAAAGGTATCAGTGATCCTCGCCAGCTGGGTATTCCTGTTGTTGCAAAAGATCTTGTGATTCCACCAGCTTTCAAACTGCTATTTACCACTTTCAGTGTTCTAGCAGGAGAAGACTTAAAGGTTGATGTTCCTTTTGTTGGTCGACCCAAACCAGCAGTGTTTTGGCATAAAGATAATGTGGCATTGAAGCAGACTACAAGAGTAAATGCAGAAAGTTCAGAAAATAACACAGTGTTAACAATAAAAGAAGCATGCAGAGAAGATGTCGGAACATATTTGGTTAAACTTACAAATTCTGCAGGTGAAGCAACTGAGACCCTAAATATCGTTGTCCTTGACAAACCGGGACCTCCAACTGGACCAGTAAAAGTAGATGAAGTGACAGCAGACAGTATTACCATTTCCTGGGAACCACCGAATTATGATGGTGGTAGCTCTATAAATAATTACATTGTAGAAAAAAGAGACACTTCCACCACCACTTGGCAGATTGTGTCAGCTACTGTTGCAAGAACAACTATAAAAGCATGTCGATTAAAGACTGGATGTGAATATCAGTTCAGAATCGCAGCTGAGAACAGATATGGGAAGAGTACCTATCTTACTTCAGAGCCAATTGTAGCCCAATACCCATTTAAAGTTCCTGGTCCACCTGGAACACCTTTTGTAACAAATATCTCAAAAGACAGCATGCTGGTACAATGGAATGAACCAGTCAATGATGGGGGTAGTAAGATCATTGGGTATCACTTGGAGCGCAAAGAAAGAAACAGCATTCTGTGGGCTAAACTGAATAAAACACCGATTCCAGACACCAAATTTAAGACAACTGGCCTTGAGGAAGGTCTTGAATATGAGTTTAGAGTTTATGCAGAAAACATAGTGGGCATTGGAAAGGCAAGTAGAGGATCTGAATGCTATACTGCACGTGACCAGTGTGATCCTCCAGGTCGTCCAGAACCTATAATTGTCACAAGAAGTTCAGTAACACTTCAGTGGAAAAAACCTGCATATGATGGCGGAAGTAAGATCACAGGCTATGTTGTTGAAAAGAAAGAGCTACCTGATGGTCGTTGGATGAAAGCAAGCTTTACAAATGTCATTGACACCCAATTTGAAGTAACTGGTCTAGTTGAAAACCAGAGGTATGAATTCCGTGTTATAGCACGAAATGCTGCCGGTGTTTTCAGTGAACCATCTGAGAGCTCAGGGGCAATTACAGCAAGAGATGAAGTAGAACCACCTCATATAAGTATGGATCCAAAATACAAGGACACTATTGTAGTGCATGCTGGTGAATCCTTCAAGCTTGATGCTGATGTTCATGGCAAACCAATACCTTCCATTCAGTGGTTAAAAGGTGATCATGAGCTGACAAACACTGCTCGTATGGAAATTAAAAGTACCGATTTTGCAACAAGCCTTAGTGTGAAGGAAGCTACTAGAGTTGACAGTGGTCAGTACATACTATTGGCAAAGAATGTTGCAGGTGAAAAGAAAGTTCCTGTTAATGTCAAGGTTCTTGATAGACCTGGACCACCAGAAGGACCTGTTGAGATTACAGGTGTTACTGCTGAAAAATGCATGCTGTCATGGAAACCTCCGCTGCAAGATGGTGGTAGCGATATTTCACACTACGTTGTAGAAAAGAGGGAAACCAGTCGGTTGGTGTGGACAGTCGTTGATTCAAATGTGCAAACTCTAAATTGCAAAGTTACAAAGCTTTTAGAAGGAAATGAGTATGTTTTCCGCATCATGGCAGTAAATAAATATGGCGTTGGTGAACCTCTTGAGTCTGAACCAGTAATCGCAAAGAATCCATTTGGAGTACCACTTCCACCGAAGGCACCAGAAGTCACAGCCATTACCAAGGATTCTATGATAGTTGTATGGGAAAGGCCACCCTCAGATGGTGGCAGTGAAATCTTAGGCTATGTCCTTGAAAAACGAGATAAGGAAGGAATTCGCTGGACAAGATGCAGCAAGCGCCTGATAAGTGAACTGCGATACAGAGTGACTGGGCTTATAGAAAATCATGATTACGAGTACAGAGTTTCAGCTGAAAATGCTGCTGGACTTAGTGAACCAAGCCCACCTTCCACATACTACAAGGCATGTGATCCTATTTACAAGCCAGGTCCTCCCAATAATCCTAAAGTTGTGGATGTTACAAGATCTTCAGTTTTCCTTTCCTGGGGTAAACCTATCTATGATGGTGGCTCTGAAATTCAGGGATACATTGTGGAAAAATGTGATGTAAGTGATGGAGAATGGGCAATCTGTACCCCTCCAACTGGAATTAAGAACACTCACATGGAAGTAGAAAAATTAGTGGAAAAACATGAATACAAATTTCGCATATGTGCAGTTAATAAAGCAGGAGTTGGAGAGCATGCAGATGTTCCTGGTTCTGTTATTGTGGAGGAAAAAATGGAGGCACCAGACCTGGACCTTGACATGGAATTAAGGAAGATTGTAAATGTGAGGGCAGGAGGTTCCTTAAGACTGTTTGTTCCCATCAGAGGTCGTCCAACACCTGAAGTAAAATGGGGTAAAGTGGAGGGTGAGATCAGAGAGGCAGCTATTATTGATACCACTAGCAGTTTTACTTCCCTTGTTCTAGACAACGTTAACAGATTTGATACCGGAAAGTACACTCTGACTTTAGAAAACAGCAGTGGAACAAAGTCTGCCTTTGTCAGTGTAAGAGTACTGGATACCCCAAGTGCACCTGTTAATTTAAAAATCAGAGAGATCACTAAGGATTCTGTTTCACTTTCATGGGAGCCTCCTCTCTTGGACGGTGGAGCAAAAATAAAGAATTACATTATTGAAAAGCGTGAAGCAACAAGAAAGGCATATGCAGCTGTTGTAACAAATTGCCACAAGACTTCATGGAAAATAGATCAACTTCAGGAGGGCTGCTATTACTTCTTTAGAATCTCTGCTGAGAATGAATATGGAATTGGCCTCCCTGCTGAAACCAGCGACCCAATTAAAGTGGCTGAAGTTCCACAGCCTCCTGGGAAAATAACAGTGGATGATGTCACAAGAAACAGTGTCTCACTAAGCTGGGCAAAACCTGAACATGATGGTGGCAGCAAAATCATACAATACATTGTTGAAATGCAAGCAAAGGGTAGCGAGAAGTGGTCAGAATGTGCTCGTGTAAAAACACTTGAAGCGGTTATTACTAACCTAACTCAAGGGGAAGAATATGTTTTTAGAGTAATGGCTGTAAATGAAAAGGGAAAGAGTGATCCACGAGCACTTGCAGTCCCAATAGTTGCTAAAGACCTCGTGATTGAACCTGATGTAAGACCTGCTTTCCACAGCTACAGTATCCAAGTGGGACAAGACCTAAAAGTGGAAGTACCAATTGCAGGTCGACCTAAACCAACTGTTACCTGGGTAAAAGATGGCCAGCCATTAAGGCAGACAACAAGAGTCAATGTCAGTGATCTGACTGATCTCACTATACTGAATATTAAAGAAACTAACAAAGAGGATAGTGGCACTTACGAAATCACTGTAGCTAATGTTGTTGGGCAGAAGTCTGCCTCTGTTGAAATTATAACTCTAGACAAACCTGACCCTCCTGTAGGACCTGTGAAGTTTGATGAAATAAGTGCAGAAAGTATTACCCTATCATGGAATCCCCCAGCATACACAGGTGGCTGCCAAATCACCAACTATGTTGTTCACAAGAGAGATACAACAACCACTGTATGGGAAACAGTTTCAGCTACTGTTGCAAGAACTACGCTGAAGGTGACTAAACTGAAAACTGGTTCAGAGTACCAGTTCAGAATATTTGCTGAGAACAGGTATGGGCAGAGCTTTGGATTGGACTCTGCACCAGTTGTAGCACAATATCCCTACAAGGAACCAGGACCTCCTGGCACACCATTTGTGACAACGATTACAAAAGACTCCATGGTCGTTCAATGGCATGAACCAATAAATGATGGTGGCAGTAAAGTCTTGGGCTATCATCTTGAGAGAAAGGAGAAGAACAGCATTTTATGGACTAAAGTGAACAAGACTATTATTCAGGACACAAGTTTTAAGACAACTAACCTTGAAGAAGGAATTGAATATGAATTTAGAGTTTCTGCAGAAAATATTGTTGGTGTAGGCAAAACAAGTAAAGTTTCTGAGTGCTATGTAGCTCGTGACCCATGTGATCCTCCAGGTCGCCCAGAAGCTATAATAATAAAAAGAAGCTCAATTACTCTACAGTGGACCAAACCAGAATATGATGGCGGAAGTAAGATTACTGGTTATATTGTAGAAAAACGTGACTTACCAGATGGTCGCTGGATGAAAGCTAGCTTCACAAATATCATTGAAACTCAGTTCACTGTAACAGGGCTTACTGAAGACCAAAGATATGAATTTAGAGTAATTGCAAAGAATGCTGCAGGTGCAATAAGCAAACCTTCTGACAGTACAGGACCAATAACAGCAAGGGATGAAGTTGAACTTCCACGAATTTCAATGGATCCAAAGTACAAAGACACAATCATTGTAAATGCTGGTGAAACATTCAGACTTGAGGCTGATGTTCATGGAAAGCCACTGCCAACCATTAAGTGGTACAAAGGAGATAAAGAGCTTGAGGAAACTGCTAGATGTGAGATAAAGAACACAGATTTCAGTGCATTAATAATTGTAAAAGATGCTATTAGAGTTGATGGTGGACAGTACATTTTAGAAGCCTCTAATGTTGCAGGAACAAAGACAGTACCAGTAAATGTAAAAGTCCTGGACAGGCCAGGACCTCCTGAGGGCCCAGTCCAAGTGACAGGAGTTACAGCTGAAAAATGTTCATTGGCGTGGAGTCCTCCTCTGCATGATGGTGGCAGTGATGTTTCTCATTACATTGTAGAGAAGAGAGAAACTAGTCGCCTAGCATGGACTGTTGTTGCCTCAGAGGTTTTACCTACAATGCTGAAAGTAACAAAACTCTTAGAAGGAAATGAATATGTTTTCCGTATTATGGCAGTTAACAAATATGGAGTTGGTGAGCCATTAGAATCTGTGCCAGTAATGATGAAAAATCCATTTGTAGTTCCTGGACCACCAAAGGCCTTGGAAATTACCAACATCACAAAGGATTCTATGACTGTCTGCTGGAGCCGGCCAGATAGTGATGGAGGTAGTGAAATCATAGGTTACATTGTAGAAAAGAGAGACCGAGCAGGCATCAGATGGATAAAATGCAATAAACGCCGAATTACAGATTTACGATTAAGAGTTACAGGATTATCAGAGGATCATGAATATGAATTCAGAGTTTCTGCTGAAAATGCTGCTGGAGTGGGTGAACCAAGCCAAGTTTCTCCTTACTTTAAAGCTTGTGACCCCATGTTCAAGCCTGGCCCACCTACAAACACCCACGTTGTAGATACCACCAAAAGTTCAGTTACACTTGGTTGGAGTAAACCTATCTATGATGGCGGTTGTGAAATCCAGGGATACCTTGTAGAAATCTGTAAAGCAGATGAAGATGAATGGTCACTTGTTACTCCACAGACAGGTGTTCATGCCACTCGATTTGAAATCAAAAAGCTTACTGAACATCAGGAATATAAACTACGAGTGTGTGCCCTCAACAAGGTTGGTGTAGGAGAGGCTGCATCAATTCCTGGTACTATTAAACCAGAAGACAAGCTTGAAGCTCCAGAACTTGATATTGATTCAGAGCTAAGGAAAGGAATAGTGGTTAGAGCTGGTGGGTCTGCTAGGATTCATATACCATTCAGGGGACGACCAACACCTGACATCACATGGTCTCGAGAAGAAGGTGAATTCACAGAAAAAGTTCAGATTGATAAAGGCATAAACTACACACAACTTTCAATTGACAACTGTGATAGAAATGATGCTGGAAAGTACATTCTTAAATTGGAGAACAGCAGTGGTTCTAAATCTGCATTTGTTACGGTAAAAGTCTTGGACACACCAGGACCACCACAGAACTTAGTGGTAAAGGATATAAAGAAGGATTCTGCTGTATTATCTTGGGAACCACCCATTATTGATGGTGGTGCAAAGGTAAAGAACTATGTAATAGATAAACGTGAGTCAACCAGGAAGGCATTTGCAAATGTAAGTGCTAAATGTGGCAAGACAAGCTTTAAAGTTGAAAACCTTACAGAAGGAGCGATTTATTACTTCAGAGTTATGGCTGAAAACGAATTTGGAATTGGTGTTCCAGCTGAAACCACAGATGCTGTCAAAGCCTCAGAGCCACCTCTGCCTCCTGGAAAAGTAACACTCACTGATGTCACTCAGAGAAGCGCATCACTTGCTTGGGAAAAACCTGAACATGATGGAGGTAGCAGAATTTTGGGATACATTGTTGAAATGCTGGCTAAAGGAACGGAGAAATGGAGTGTTGTTAGTGAGACCAAAACATGCAATGCAGTTGTGTCTGGTTTGAGTCCAGGACAGGAATATCAATTTCATGTGATTGCCTACAATGAAAAAGGCAAAAGTGATCCCAGAGCACTTGGAATTCCTGTGATAGCTAAAGACTTGACAATTGAACCAAGTTTCAAACTGATGTTTAATACATACAGTGTACAGGCTGGAGAAGATCTGAAGGTAGAAGTACCATTTATAGGTAGACCCAAGCCCACTATTACTTGGACAAAAGATGAGCAGCCGCTGAAACAGACAACCAGATTACACATTCAGGATACATCAACATCAACTATCTTAAATATTAAAGAAAGCAACAAGGAAGACTTTGGTAAATATACAGTAACAGCAACAAACACAGCAGGAACAGCAACAGAACACCTGAGCATAATTGTACTGGAAAAGCCTGGCCCACCACGAGGACCTGTCCGCTTTGACGAAGTTAGTGCGGACTTTGTTGTTCTATCGTGGGATCCACCTGATTATACTGGTGGCTGTCAGATAAGCAACTATATAGTAGAAAAACGTGACACAAGTACTACCACGTGGAGCATTGTGTCAGCAACTGTTGCAAGAACAACTATCAAAGCAACAAAGCTTAAAACGGGTTCTGAATACCAGTTCAGGATTTCTGCTGAAAATAGATATGGGAAGAGCTCTCCTTTGGATTCTAAACCTGTTGTTGTGCAATACCCATACAAAGTGCCTGGGCCCCCTGGAACTCCATTTGTAACAGCAGCTTCCAAGGACCATATGATTGTACAATGGCATGAACCAGTTAATGATGGAGGCAGTAAAATTCTTGGCTACCATCTTGAACGTAAAGATAAGAACAGCATTCTTTGGACAAAACAGAACAAGTCACTCATTGCAGACACCAAATATAAAACAGATGGCCTTGAAGAAGGTCTTGAATATGAATTCAGAGTTTCTGCTGAAAACATTGTTGGCGTTGGCAAAGTCAGCAAAGTGTCAGAATTGTATGTTGCCCGAGATCCTTGTGACCCGCCTGGCCGCCCAGAGGCCATCGTTGTTACAAGAAATAATATCACACTGAAGTGGAAAAAACCAGAATATGATGGTGGAAGTAAAATAACTGGTTATATTGTAGAAAAGAAAGAACTTCCAGATGGTCGCTGGATGAAAGCCAGCTTTACAAATGTGTTGGAAACAGAATTTACAGTAAGTGGTCTTGTTGAAAACCAACGATATGAATTTAGAGTAATTGCAAGAAATGCAGCAGGTTGCCTGAGTGAACCATCTGAAAGTACAGGGCCCATTACTGCGAGAGATGAAATTGAAGCACCAGGGGCTTCACTGGATCCTAAATACAAAGATGTCATTGTTGTCCGTGCTGGAGAAACCTTTGTTCTTGAAGCTGATATTCACGGCAAACCTATTCCTGACATTACATGGTCAAAAGATGGTAGAGACCTTGAAGAAGCAACTCCGAGAATGGAAATTAAATCTACCATTGAGAAAACAACTCTTACTGTCAAAGACTGTATAAGAGTAGATGGAGGTCACTATACTCTTAACCTCAGAAATGTTGGTGGCACTAAATCTATACCAATCACTGTAAAAGTGCTTGACAGGCCAGGACCTCCAGAAGGACCTTTGAAGGTTACAGGTGTCACTGCAGAAAAATGCTACCTGGCATGGGCTCCTCCTTTACATGATGGTGGTTCTAGTATCTCACATTATATCATTGAGAAGAGAGAGACAAGCAGGCTTTCATGGACACAAGTAGCAACAGACGTGCAGGCTCTTAACCACAAAGTAACCAGGCTCCTTGCTGGCAATGAGTACATTTTCCGTGTAATGGCAGTGAACAAATATGGAACTGGAGAACCCTTGGAATCTGAGCCAATTGTGGCTCGTAATCCATACAAACCTCCTGGTCCCCCTTCAACACCTGAAGTTTCAGCGATCACAAAAGATTCTATGGTGGTAACATGGGGTCGCCCAGAAGACAATGGCGGAGCTGAAATTGAAGGTTACATACTTGAAAAGCGAGACAAAGATGGTATCCGATGGACAAAATGTAATAAGAAAACCCTAATGGACTTGCGATTCAGAGTAACAGGTCTTACTGATGGGCATTTCTATGAATTCAGAGTTTCTGCTGAAAATGCTGCTGGGGTAGGGGAACCCAGTGAGCCATCTATTTTCTATCGTGCTTGTGATGTATTATATCCACCGGGTCCACCAAGCAATCCGAAGGTTACAGACACTTCCAGGTCATCAGTTTCCCTTGCCTGGAGTAAGCCCATTTATGATGGTGGTGCTCCAGTAAAGGGATATGTAGTAGAAGTAAAAGAAGCTGCTGCTGATGAGTGGACTTCCTGCACCCCACCAACAGGCCTGCAAGCAAAAGAGTTCACTGTAACAAAACTTAAAGAGAACCAGGAATATAACTTCCGCATCTGTGCCATCAACTCAGAAGGAGTAGGAGAACCTGCTACTATTCCTGGTACAGTCATAGCAGAAGACAAGGTTGAACCTCCTGAAATCGAACTTGATGCAGATCTCAGAAAAGTAGTCACTGTACGTGCTAGTGGTACATTACGCCTGTTTGTCACCATCAAAGGAAGACCAGAACCTGAAGTTAAATGGGAGAAAGCAGAAGGAACAATTAGCGAGCGAGCTCAGATTGAAATCACCAGTTCCTATACAATGCTGGTCATTGACAATGTGAATCGATTTGATAGTGGTAGATACAATCTTACTTTAGAGAACAATAGTGGCAAAAAATCAGCTTTTGTTAATGTCAGAGTGCTTGATACACCTAGTGCACCTATAAACCTAACTATCAGAGAAGTGAAGAAAGATTTCGTAACGTTAGCCTGGGAACCACCACTTATTGATGGTGGAGCTAAAATTACCAACTATGTAGTTGAAAAGCGAGAATCCACAAGAAAGGCATATGCCACAATTACAAACAACTGCACTAAGAATTCCTTCAAAATTACTCAGCTGCAAGAAGGATGTAGTTATTACTTCCGTGTCTTAGCTGTAAATGAATATGGGGTTGGCTTACCAGCAGAAACACCTGACCCAATTAAGGTTTCTGAACCACCTTCTCCTCCTGCAAAGGTTGTTCTTGTTGATGTGACTCGCAACTCTGCTTCAATTAAATGGGAAAAGCCAGAGAGTGATGGTGGCAGTAAAATTACTGGTTATATAGTAGAAATGCAAACTAAAGGAAGTGTAAAATGGAGTGCATGTACACAGGTGAAAACACTAGAAGCAACAATAACAGGCTTAAGTATGGGAGAAGAGTACAGTTTCAGAGTGATTGCTGTTAATGAAAAAGGAAAAAGTGATCCAAGAGAACTTGGTGTACCAGTCATTGCAAAAGATATTGAAATCCAGCCATCTGCTGAGCTCCTTTTCAACACATTCACTGTGAAAGCTGGAGATGATCTTAAGATTGATGTGCCATTCAGAGGGCGACCTCTTCCAACCGTTATCTGGAAGAAGGATGGGAATCCCTTAAAAGAGACAACAAGGGTAAATGTTCAGACATCAAAGACTTCAACTTCACTGTCCATCAAGGAAGCTTCACATGAAGATTTGGGGCATTATGAATTACATCTTTCAAATACTGCTGGGTCAACAACAGCTTCTTTAACTGTAGTTGTCCTTGACAGACCAGGACCACCAACTGATGTGCATATTGATGAAGTTAGTGCTGATAGTGTAAGTCTGTCCTGGAAACCTCCGGCATACGATGGTGGGTGCCACATTAGCAATTACATTGTGGAGAAGCGAGAAACTACCACAACAACATGGGATGTAGTATCTGCATCAGTTGCAAGAACATCTGTTAAAGTGTCTCGACTCACCACTGGCTCTGAATATCAGTTCCGTATTTGTGCAGAGAACCGCTATGGGAAAAGCACTTACACTAATTCTCCATCTGTTGTGGCAGAGTATCCATTTAAGCCTCCAGGGCCACCTGGAACTCCTCATGTGGCACATGCAACTAAAGCTTTCATGATTGTAACTTGGCAGATACCAGTTAATGATGGAGGTAGTAGAGTACTAGGATATCACTTGGAACGTAAAGAAAGAAGCAGCATTCTTTGGACAAAGGTTAATAAGAGCCTCATACCTGATACACAAATGAAAGTCACAGGTCTTGATGAAGGACTGCTATATGAATATCGTGTGTATGCTGAAAACATTGCTGGAATAGGCAAATGCAGTAAATCTTGTGAGCCAGTTGCTGCAAGAGATCCATGTGATCCTCCTGGTCAACCAGAAGTTACTAATATTACAAGAACAAGTGTCTCCCTGAAATGGACTAAACCAGAATATGATGGTGGAGCTAAAGTAACAGGCTATATTATTGAACGCAGAGAGATACCAGATGGTCGTTGGCTAAAGTGTAATTTTACTAATGTGCAAGAAACGTACTTTGATGTAGGTGGACTTACAGAAGACCAGCGATATGAATTCCGTGTGATTGCAAAGAATGCTGCTGGACTCTTCAGCCAGCCATCTGAATCAACTGGGCCTGTGACTGTAAAAGATGATGTAGAGGCTCCAAGAATTATGGTGGATGCCAGATTCAGGGATGTTGTAGTTGTGAAAGCTGGAGAAGTGTTTAAAGTCAGTGCTGATATTGCAGGACGGCCAATACCAGTGGTTTCATGGACAAAGGATGGCAAGGAGCTTGAAGGAAAAGCTAGAGTTGAAATAGCCTCAACAGATCACACTACTGCAATAACCATTAAGGACTGTATCCGAGGTGATTCAGGACAGTATGTACTAACATTACAAAATGTTGCAGGAACAAAGTCTTTGACAATTAATTGCAAAGTACTAGACAGACCTGGGCCACCTGCAGGCCCCTTAGAAATAAACGGCCTTACTGCTGAAAAGTGCCATTTATCCTGGGGACCCCCTCAAGAAAATGGCGGTGCAGATATTGATTATTATATTGTAGAAAAACGTGAGACCAGCAGAATTGCATGGACACTTTGTGAAGGAGAACTTAGAACAACGTCCTGCAAAGTGACAAAACTACTGAAGGGTAATGAGTATATTTTCAGAGTGATGGGAGTTAACAAATATGGTGTCGGTGAGTCTCTAGAAAGTGTTGCTGTCAAAGCCCTAGACCCATTTACAGTTCCAAGTCCACCTACATCTTTAGAGATAACCAGTGTGAGCAAAGATTCGATAACTCTCTGCTGGGCAAGACCTGAGTCTGATGGAGGCAATGAGATCTCTGGCTATGTAATTGAAAGGCGTGAGAAAACTAGCCTAAGGTGGATTCGTGTAAATAAAAAGCCAGTTTATGATTTAAGAGTGAAATCGTCTGGTCTCCGTGAAGGATGTGAATATGAATTCCGGGTTTATGCAGAAAATGCTGCTGGCCTCAGTCTTCCAAGTGAAACCACACCATTGATTCGGGCAGAAGATCCAATCTTCTTACCATCTCCCCCATCTAAACCTAAGATTTTGGATTCTACAAGGTCAAATATCACAATTGGGTGGACAAAGCCACTTTTCGATGGAGGTGCTCCAGTAACAGGATACATAGTTGAATACAAGAAAACTGATGAAACTGACTGGACAACTGCTATTCAGAACTTAAGAGGCACAGAATACACCATAACTGGATTAGTATCAGGCTCTGAGTACGTCTTTAGAGTGAAATCCATTAACAAAATTGGTGTCAGTGAACCAAGTGATGTCTCAGAACCTCAGCTGGCAAAAGAAAGAGAAGAAGAACCTGCCTTTGATATTGACAGTGAAATGCGGAAGACTTTAATTGTAAAGGCTGGCGGATCATTCACAATGACTGTTCCTTTCAGAGGCAAACCAGTCCCAAATGTAACATGGAACAAACCAGACACTGATCTCCGTACCCGAGCAAGCATTGATACTTCAGATAATTGCACATCTCTTACTATTGAAAAAGCAACAAGAAACGATTCTGGAAAATATACATTAACACTGCAAAACATCCTGAACACTGCTACCTTGACTTTAATTGTCAAAGTTCTTGATACTCCTGGCCCACCGTCTAATATCGCAGCAAAAGACGTAACTAAAGAATCTGCTGTGTTATCTTGGGATGTCCCTGAAAATGATGGCGGAGCACCGGTAAAGAACTATGTTATTGAAAAAAGAGAAGCCAGCAAAAAAGCTTGGGTCACTGTGACAAACAATTGCCATCGCCTATCTTACAAAGTGACTGGCTTGCAAGAAGGTGCCATTTACTACTTCCGGGTTTCTGGAGAAAATGAGTATGGTGTTGGAGTGCCTTCTGAGACCAAGGAGGGAACAAAAATAACAGGTATGTTTTACTAAGACAAATACTCATTAATAATTAAGAAACAGATGTTTTAACATGCTTACTTCAAAATAATATAAAAAGTGCTAAATCTGCTTATAGTAAAAAAGATAGTTTTGTGGTAGGTGTGTCTGTGGTTTTAAAAATTAAAAAGAGCTAAGTAACAGTGTGAATTTTAAATTTTGCTTGAATTTTACTTAAAATGTTTCTAGTATACAAATTCATTGATAAACATATTTTCTCAATCCAGATGGCACCCCTATATAATTGCTAATATAAAAAGCAAATGCTTGCTATATTGCTTAACCTGTTGCACTTTTTTTCTCAGAAAAACCCAGCCCACCAGAAAAACTTGGCGTAACAAATGTCACAAAGGACAGTGTTTCTCTTTCGTGGCTAAAACCAGAGCATGATGGTGGAAGCAGAATTGTAAGCTACCTCATTGAAGCTCTTGAGAAAGGACAGCAAAAATGGGTTAAGTGTGCAGCTGTAAAAACAACTCATCACGTTGTCCATGGTCTTAAGGAGAACGTTGACTATTTCTTCAGAGTGTCTGCAGAAAACCAAGCTGGTTTAAGTGATCCTAAGGAACTACTGCTCCCCATTACAGTTAAAGAACAATTAGGTATGCTTGATACATGTTAGAGGATTAATATTTTAAAAGAGAGAACATATTTTCATGGTTTTAAAATGTTTTCTTTTTCAGAATCTCCTGAGATTGACATGAAGGGCTTCCCTCATAACACTGTATATATTCGAGCAGGATCAAACCTGAAAGTTGAAATTCCTGTTTCTGGAAAACCAGTGCCAAAGGTGACATTGTCTAGAGATGGTGTTCCACTGAAACCTACCATGAGATTTCACACAGAAACCACTGCAGAAAGTCTCATCATTAATCTTAAAGAAAGTGTGGCTGCTGATGCTGGCAGATATGACATTACTGCTGCCAACTCAAGTGGCACCACAAAATCCTTTGTTAATATTGTTGTGCTGGATAGGCCAGGTCCTCCTGTTGGTCCTGTTGTCCTTAGTGATGTCACTGAAGAGAGCGTAACACTGAGATGGCAGCCACCAGCTTATGATGGTGGAAGTCAAGTTACCAACTACATTGTACTGAAAAGAGAAACAAGTACTGCTGCTTGGTCTGAAGTATCTGCAACAGTGGCTAGAACTGTTATCAAAGTTATGAAGCTCACAACAGGAGAAGAATACCAATTCCGCATCAAAGCTGAGAACCGCTTTGGCATCAGCGATCACATAGACTCACAATGTGTGGTTGTCAAACTTCCTTACAGTGAGTAATACGTTTCTCATGCTATAGGTCAATTTTTAAGTGCTCTGATATTTAAAATATAATTTTGTTAACAATTAACCACTTTTTTTTTAATATCATCAGCTACCCCTGGCCCCCCTTCCACACCATGGGTCACAAATGTAACACGAGAGACTATTACTGTTGGATGGCATGAACCAGTCACTAATGGTGGAAGTGCAATCATTGGATACCATCTGGAAATGAAAGACAGGAATAGCATATTATGGCAGAAGGCTAACAAGACCCTCATTCGTACAACTCACTTCAAAGTCACTACCATCAGTGCTGGCCTTATCTATGAATTTAGAGTATATGCAGAAAATGCAGCTGGCATTGGAAAAGCAAGTCACCCTTCTGATCCAGTCCTTGCAATCGATGCTTGTGGTATGTATTCCCTACAAAGCAAAGCAGCCCAGATATTTAAGTAGCTCTTTCTCTCCCCTCCCCCAACGCTCCAGGTATTCTGTTCTTTACAGTAAGCCAATATCCAAAACAGCTGTCATTCATTAGTAATAATCCTATGTTTCCTACTGCAGAACCACCAAGAAATGTTCGTGTGTCAGATATTTCCAAGACTGCTATCACTCTGTCATGGCAGAAGCCAGCATTTGATGGTGGCAGCAAGATCACTGGATACATCGTAGAAAAGCGTGATCTTCCGGATGGGAGATGGACAAAAGCTAGCTTCACCAATGTTATAGAGACTCAGTTCACAGTGTCTGGTCTGACACAGAATTCCCGCTATGAATTCCGTGTCTTTGCGAAGAATGCTGTTGGTTCCATTAGTAATCCCTCAGATGTTGTGGGTCCCATCACCTGTGTTGATACATATGGTAAGTGTTTTACAATGATAGAACAGAACCATTTCATGGTACTAGGAAGCTTAAAGGCAGCACTGTTTTGTACAACCATAGCCTTTTAAATATGGAAGACTAGTTTAAAGTAATTGGTTCAATAAGCTTGAATGACTGTGAGATATTTGGGCATGATTGCAATGAACATCTTTGGCTGTATCTGCATTTGTGAAGTCTTATGGTATCTTAATTCTTTGAGGAAAAGAAATCTGCCCATGCCCCAAAGCCAAATTTGTTCTATTTATACATATGGTTGCCTTTTATGCCTGGTAGGATTAGTTCTAACTTCTTCTAGGCGTATGATTTGTTACATAAGCAATATTCACTTTGATCTGTAATTATAAAATGCCTATAACTGTTAGCTTCAATAAAGTACAAATTTTTTTGTTTATATTAAATAAAAGTTTAAAGTAAGTATGTTTTTAACTTTTTTTTATTCTTATTTTTTCTTAAGGTGCACCTGAAATTGATGTGCCACCAGAATATACAGAAGTGGTGAAATACAAAGCAGGAACATCAGTTAAGCTAAAACTAGGCATCTCTGGCAAGCCTATACCCACAATTGAGTGGTTCAAAAATGGCAATGAGGTACAAACCAGTGCACTGGTGTCTATTGAAAATACAACAGAATTTGCTTCTATACTCATCAAGGATGCAACTCGACTCAACACTGGCACCTATGAATTAAAACTGAAGAATGCCATGGGTTCGGCATCAGCCCATGTTAGAGTACAGATACTTGGTATGTCTTGAGATACAGCTATGTTATACTATTAAACAATTATTCAGTAATAAACATTTAACATTTTCTTTCTTCTGCCTTCCACAGACAAGCCAGGACCTCCAACTGGACCTATACAGTTTAAGACTATCACTGCTGAAAAGATTACAATCATGTGGGACCCACCAGCAGATGATGGTGGTGCACCTGTAACACACTATGTTGTTGAAAAACGAGAGACGAGTAGGGTCGTATGGTCTTTGATTTCTGAAAAACAGGAGGGGTGTATCATAACTACAACAAAACTCATCAAAGGAAATGAATATGTGTTCCGTGTCCGTGGTGTAAACAAGTTTGGAGTTGGTGATTCACTGGAGTCTGAACCCGTTATAGCCAAAAATTCATTTGGTAAGAAACATATACAAAAAATATGCAAATGAATCGTCTTGGTATTATTTGTAAGTAATACTGATCTACTGACATTGGGTTTTTTTTACCCAGTTACACCTGGACCACCCAGTGTACCAGAAGTCACAATGATAACGAAGAATTCTATGACTGTTGTCTGGAATAGACCCACTGTTGATGGAGGCAGTGAAATATCAGGATATTTTCTTGAGAAACGTGATAAGAAGAGTCTGAGTTGGTTCAAGGTTACTAAAGAAACTATTCGGGACACCAGAGAGAAAGTAACAGGTCTAACTGAAAACAGTGAATATCATTTCCGAGTTTGTGCTGTCAATGCAGCTGGACAAGGTCCATTCTCTGAAGCTTCTGATTTCTACAAAGCTGCAGACCCTGTTGGTAAGATATTACGTATTTTCTTTGGTTAGAAGTCAGTGGACAATGAGCAATTAGGATGTGATTGCACCAATGTAACTGTAAGCAGATTTTACTCTTCTTTATGATTAATTGTAAATATGGCTTCTGATTTTTTTCCCCCCTATCACAGATAAACCAGGCTCACCAACAAAGCTGAAGGTTGTGGATACAACCAAGACATCTGTCACCCTTGGCTGGATTAAACCTGTTTATGATGGAGGAAGTCCAATTACCAACTACCTGGTGGAGAAAAGGGAAGGTGAAGAGCAAGAATGGACTGTAGTCAGTACTAAGGGAGAAGTGAGAACAACTGAATATGTTGTATCCCACCTTCAGCCAAGCATTAATTATTATTTCCGTGTGTCTGCTATAAATTGTGCTGGACAAGGAGAGCCTATTGAAATGACGGAACCTGTTCAAGCTAAAGATATTCTCGGTACTGTACATTTCAGTGATTTATCATTTTTCTGTGTTTTGTTTTTTTCTCAAATAATTTCTTACTTTACATTCCAAGTATGCGCTATTAATTTTGACTTATTTCCACAGTGGCACCAGAGATTGATCTAGATGTTGCTCTCCGGACCTCTGTTGTTGCTAAAGCAGGTGAAGATGTGCAAATAATGATTCCATTCAAAGGAAGACCTCCTCCAACAGTCACATGGAGAAAGGGTGAAAAGAATCTTGGAATTGATGAAAGATACATCATACAGAACACAGAATCATCTACACTACTTACTATTCCTCAAGTTACTCGAAACGATACAGGAAAATATGTTCTTACAATTGAAAATGGAGTTGGAGAAGCAAAATCATCATTTGTAAATGTAAAAGTACTTGACACGCCATCTGCCTGCCAGAAGCTGCAGCTTAAGCATGTTTCTCGTGGCACAGTTACACTGGTATGGGAGCCACCTCTCATTAATGGCGGTTCTGAAATAACAAATTATGTTGTTGAAAAAAGAGATGCTACAAAGAGGGCTTGGTCAACTGTAACAACAAAGTGTTCTCATACGACCTTTAAGCTAACCAACCTGTCAGAGAAGACTGCATACTTCTTCCGTGTTCTTGCTGAAAATGAAATTGGACTGGGTGAACCTTGTGAGACATCTGAACCAGTGAAAGCTGCAGACATACCTGGACCTGTAAAAGACCTAGCCATGAAAGATTCTACAAAGACTTCTGTTAAATTGCAGTGGAGCAAACCTGACTACGATGGTGGTAGCATTATATCAGACTATGTTATTGAAAAGAAACTGCAGGAAGAAAAAGAATGGACATACGCAGGCACAAGCAAGAGCTGTGAATTTGAAGTTGAAAAACTTAAAGAGCTTTCTGTCATGGAATTCAGAGTCTTTGCTAAAAATGAAAAAGGCATGAGTGACGGTGTTACTGTTGGACCCATTACAGTGAAAGAACATATAATAACACCTGAAGCTGACCTTTCTGATATTCCTGGAGGTCAAATTTCAGTAAGAATAGGACATAACTTGCACATTGAATTGCCCTATAAAGGTAAACCTAAGCCATCAATGAGCTGGCTGAAGGACAACCTCCCTCTTAAAGAAACGGAACATCTTCGTTTCAAGAAAACTGAAAACAAGATAAACTTAAGCATCAAGAATGTGAAAAAGGAGCATGGTGGCAAATACAGTTTAATTCTTGATAATGTCGTCTGCAGAAAAACGTTTGCAATCACTGTCATCACTCTTGGCCCTCCATCTAAACCAAAAGCACCTTTAAGACTAGATGAAATCAAAGCAGATAGTGTAGTTTTGTCATGGGAAGCTCCTGAAGATGATGGAGGAGGAGAAATTACTGGCTACAGTATTGAGAAGAGAGAAACTTCACAAATGAACTGGAAGCTGGTGTGTTCGAGTGCTGCAAGAACAACTTTCAAAGTACCAAACCTTGTTAAAGACACTGAATATCAGTTTAGAGTACGTGCAGAAAACAGATACGGAGTGAGCCCACCTCTTGTCTCAGCTGATGTTGTGGCAAAGCATCAGTTTAGACCACCAGGTTCCCCAGGCAAGCCTGTTGTATACAACATAACTGCTGATGGAATGACCATATCTTGGGATGCTCCTGTTTATGATGGTGGTTCAGAGATTATTGGATACCATGTAGAAAAGAAGGAAAGAAACAGTATTTTATGGCAGAAGGTTAATGTTGCATTAATATCTAATAGAGAATACAGGATTACGGGACTACTTGAGGGCCTGGATTACCAGTTCCAAGTATATGCTGAAAATGCTGCGGGTCTAAGCCGAGCTAGTGAGCCCAGCAAATTTAGTTTGGCAGTCTCTCCAGTAGGTGAGTGAATGACTAATCACTTATCCAAGGAAATTCTAGTCTTATAGGCTATGGTGAGCAGCAATAAAGAATAAATTTTAATTATTTTCCTTTCAGACCCACCTGGTACTCCTGATTACATTGATGTCACCAGGGAAACAGTCACCCTTAAGTGGACCCCCCCACTGCGTGATGGAGGCAGTAAGATTGTGGCCTACAGCATTGAGAAACGGCAAGGAAGTGAAGACCGTTGGCTCAGATGTAACTTTACTGATGTCAGTGAATGCCAATACACAGTTACAGGACTCAGTTCAGGTGATCGATATGAATTTAGAGTGCTTGCAAGAAATGCTGTTGGTACAATCAGCCCACCTTCACAGTCTTCAGGCTATATCATGACCAGAGATGAAAACGGTAAGAATTATTTCTTTATATGCTTGTATTTTGTACAGTTGTGAATGTGCTGATGGGAAATGGGAGGCCAAGGGGGAAAGAACATGTGATGGGGCTTTCCAGTCAACTCAGAACATTTCTGTTCGTGCTCTATGGTGGGAGGGTCTAAATTAAAGACCTAAGTCTGGCGGACATAAATAATCAATTGCTGAAATTGATTATGAAATTGATTGAAAGACATGGTACTCTGCAATTGTGTTGGATAAGCAGCAGCAAAGTTGGAAAGAAATCATAAACTGTAATATTCTGATACACTGAATAATTTAGAACTTAAATGTAACTCAGGTAGCTTGGTGTACTCTAACAGTATATATTAATGGTATGTTTCACCTGTTGTTAATATGATGCACTGTGTGTTCACAGGAAAAATAAGTTTATAGTTTTTAGATAATTCCATATTCTATATTCTAAGTGAAAGAATTCTATACATAACATCCTTTTATAATTAGTAAATTTAAAAGAGTATCAGGAAAAGATACCTAGCTATATGGGAATTGAATTATGATTTCCTTTTTCAGTTGCTCCTACAATTGAATTTGGCGCTGAGCACTTTGAAGGCCTCACTGTTAAAGCTGGAGAGAGCATTAGACTTAAAGCTTTAATCAAAGGACGTCCAGTACCTAAAGTGACATGGTTTAAGGATGGTAAGGAGATTGAGAAAACAATGAATATAGAAATAACTACAGCTATTGGACATAGTACGATCTTCATTAGAGATGCTACCCGGGATCATCGTGGAGTTTACACAGTAGAAGCCAAAAATGCATCAGGCACTAAACGAGAAGATATTACCTTCAGAATACAAGGTACTGCAAGAAACACTTTCAGAATGCTATTTAAAATACTATTTTATTCTAAGTGCCAGCAAATTATAATTCTGAATCTTTAAAATTGCAGACACGCCAGGAAAAGTTGGTGGACCAATACGATTCACAAACATTACTGGAGAAAAAGTCACATTATGGTGGGAGCCTCCAGCTAATGATGGTTGTGCTTCTATTTCCCACTATATAATTGAAAAACGTGAAACCAGCAGGATAGCTTGGGCATTAGTTGAAGATAAATGTGAAGCTTGCAGCTACACTGCACTTAAATTAATTAAGGGCAACGAGTACCAGTTCCGTGTCTCAGCAGTGAACAAGTTTGGAGTTGGCAGACCGTTGGAGTCTGATCCAGTTACTGCACAAATACCTTACAGTAAGTTTCCACCTCATTCTGCAGAAATAACTGTGGCATTACCATCTTGTTTTTCTAATGATTTTTCTTCTCTTTTTAGCTCTACCTGATGCACCAGGAACTCCAGAACCCACCAGTGTAACAGGAGACAGCATCACACTCACATGGGCAAGACCAAAATCAGATGGTGGCAGTGAGATAAATGAGTATATTCTAGAAAGGAGAGAAAAGAAGAGCATGCGCTGGGTTAAAGTATCCAGTAAGAGGCCCATTACTGAGAACAGATACAGAGTAACTGGCCTTATTGAAGGCAATGAGTATGAATTCCATGTCATGGCTGAAAATGCTGCAGGAGTTGGACCTCCAAGTGATGTTTCAAAGCTGATTAAATGTAGAGAACCAGTCAGCCCACCAAGTGCTCCTAATGTTGTAAAGGTGACAGATACATCAAAAACTAGTGTAAGCTTAGAGTGGACCAAGCCAGTTTTTGATGGGGGCATGGAAATAATTGGGTACATCATAGAGATGTGCAAAGCTGATCTCGAAGCATGGCAGAAAGTCAATGCAGAGACTGTTCTTGCTACTAAATATACTGTTGTTGATTTGGAGGCAGGAGAACACTATAAATTCAGAGTTAGTGCTGTTAATGGTGCTGGCAAAGGAGAAAGTTGTGAAGTTCCTGCTTCTGTCCAAACTGTGGATAGGCTTTCCGCACCTGAGATTGATATCGATGCAAACTTCAAGCAGACGCATATTGTAAGAGCAGGTGCAAGCATTCGTCTATTTATTGCATTCTCTGGAAGACCTGCTCCTACTGCTGTGTGGTCCAAAGCAGATGCTAACCTTAGCTTGCGTGCTGACATCCAAACAACCGATTCATTCAGCACATTGACTGTGGAGGAATGCAATAGAAATGATGCTGGCAAGTATGTCTTTACTGTGGAAAACAGCAGTGGAAGTAAG
Source organism: Pedionomus torquatus (assembly GCA_013398155.1). Classification (NCBI taxonomy): domain Eukaryota; kingdom Metazoa; phylum Chordata; class Aves; order Charadriiformes; family Pedionomidae; genus Pedionomus; species Pedionomus torquatus. Next base: position 452,793 of record VZRU01012591.1, on the reverse strand, counting down.
TCTATCACATTTACTGTCAAGGTTTTAGACACACCTGGTCCACCGGGTCCTATTACATTTAAAGATGTGACTCGAGGTTCTATTACTTTAATGTGGGATGCTCCTGTCCTGGATGGAGGTTCACGTATCCACCACTACATTGTGGAAAAACGGGAAGCAAGCCGTCGTAGCTGGCAAGTGGTGAGTTCAAAATGCACTCGACAAATCTTTAAGGTCACTGATCTGGCAGAAGGTATGCCATATTACTACCGAGTGTCAGCAGAAAACGAATATGGTGTAGGTGAACCCTGTGAATTAACAGAACCAGTTGTAGCCACAGAAGAACCTGCTCCACCTAAGAGACTAGATATTGTTGACACAACCAAATCTTCTGTAGTTTTAGCTTGGCTTAAACCTGATCATGATGGTGGTAGCCGTGTTACTGGATACCTTCTTGAAATGAAACAAAAAGGATCCGAGACTTGGATTGAAGCTGGACAAACCAAACAACTTACTTTCACTGTTGAAGGCCTCGTGGAGAACACTGAATATGAGTTCCGGGTCAAGGCAAAGAATGATGCTGGCTACAGTGAGCCAAGAGAAGCTTTCTCTTCTGTTATTATTAAGGAGCCACAGATTGAACCAACAGCAGATCTCAGTGAAATAAGCCGACAGCTCATAACATGCAAGGCTGGAAGCACCTTTACTATTGATATACCAATCAGTGGTCGCCCAGCTCCAAAAGTGACATGGAAACTTGAGGAGATGAGGTTGAAGGAAACTGAGAGGGTGACCATCAAGACAACAAAAGACAGAACCACACTGACTGTAAAGGACAGTATGAGAGGTGACTCTGGTAAATACTACCTCACACTTGAAAACACTGCTGGTGTGAAAACATTTACTGTCACAGTGGTAGTCATAGGAAGGCCAGGTCCTGTCACTGGCCCAATTGAAATATCATCTGTCTCTGCTGAATCCTGTGTATTGACCTGGAAAGAACCTGAAGATGATGGTGGTAGTGACATTACAAACTACATTGTAGAGAAACGTGAATCTGGCACAACAGCATGGCAGCTAGTAAATTCCAGTGTGAAACGTACGCAGATCAAGGTTACTCGTCTCACAAAATACCAGGAGTACAGTTTCCGAATAAGCTCAGAAAACAGATTTGGTGTCAGCAAACCCCTTGAATCAAAAACAATAGTCGCTGAGCATCCATTTGGTAAGTAAAACACTTCTCAAGATTTGTTCTTTTCCTCTAATTGAGGCATTTGTAACAGCTAACATTTTGCTCCCCATCTTTTTTGTGTTTAGTCCCACCAAGCCCACCTTCTAGGCCAGAAGTCTATTCTGTGTCTGCAACTGCCATGGCCATTCGCTGGGAGGAACCCTATCATGATGGGGGCAGCAAAGTCATCGGATATTGGGTTGAAAAGAAGGAGCGCAACACCATCCTTTGGGTGAAGGAAAACAAAGTGCCATGCTGTGAATGCAATTACAAGGTCACAGGATTGGTAGAAGGCCTAGAATATCAATTCAGAACCTATGCTCTAAATGCCGCAGGTGTTAGTAAAGCTAGTGAAGCTTCCAGACCTGTAGTGGCTCAAAATCCAGTTGGTAAGTATTACTTTTAGAGCTATGTTGTTATTTAAGCTAAAATAGAATTGCATGTCTCATTTTTCTGCTTTATTCCTCCAGATCCACCAGGAAGACCGGAAGTAACAGATGTCACCAGGTCTACAGTGTCACTGAGTTGGTCAGCACCTCTCTATGATGGTGGAAGCAAAATTATCGGATATATTATAGAACGCAAACCATATAATGAATCTGGTGATGGTCGCTGGCTGAAATGCAATTATACTATTGTCTCAGAAAACTTTTTTACTGTGACAGCTCTTAGTGAAGATGAAGCATATGAATTCCGTGTACTAGCCAAGAATGCTGCTGGTGTGATTAGCAAAGGATCTGAATCAACCGGTGCTGTCATTTGCAAAGATGAATACTGTAAGAAATATTCACTTGCAACAAGTAAAACTGTAATATTCCATTTTTAGTATGATCATGTAACTTTTTTTAATCTCTTTTTCCTTATGACAGCACCACCAAAGGCTGAACTCGATGCTAGACTGCAGGGAGAAGTTGTGACAATTAGAGCTGGATCAGATCTTGTTCTTGATGCAGCCATTGGTGGGAAACCAGAACCAAAAGTCTTCTGGTCCAAAGGTGACAGGGAACTGGATCTATGTGAAAAGATATCTCTGCAATACACCAGCAAACGAGCCATTGCAATTATTAAGTTCTGTGACAGAAGTGATAGTGGAAAATACACTCTAACAGTTAAAAATGCCAGCGGGATGAAGCAAATTTCTGTTCTCGTTAAAGTGCTTGGTATGTATCTCATGATTAATATTCAAATTTAGTATACTAAAAAATCCACACTGTTTTAGATAAGAATGAGACACTTTGCATTAGCTGCTAATAGAAATACCTACTTTCATCTCCACTTAGATTCACCAGGTCCATGCGCAGGCAAAATCACTGTTAGCAGAGTAACAGAAGAGAAATGTACTCTGGCGTGGAACATTCCTGAGGAAGATGGAGGTGCCCAAATCACTCACTATATCGTAGAAAGGCGTGAAACCAGCAGACTTCACTGGGTTATTGTTGAGGCCGAATGTCAGACTTTATCATGTGTGGTAACAAAACTTATTAAAAATAACGAATACATCTTCCGTGTGAGAGCTGTCAACAAATATGGATCAGGTGTTCCACTTGAAACAGAGCCTGTGATTGCCAGGAATGCTTTCAGTGAGTGTTGCTACCTTCTATTCTGCATCAGAATTTGTGGAATGTTCTCAGAGATAAATGATTTGTTAAATTATAATTATTTTTTTCACTTTTTTTTTTTTTAAAAAAACAGCTATCCCAACACAGCCTGGTGCTCCTGAAGAAGTGAGTGTCGGCAAGGAACATATCATTATTCAGTGGACGAAACCAGAATCAGATGGTGGCAGTGAGATTAAAGACTATCTTGTGGACAAACGTGAAAGGAAAAGTCTGCGCTGGACACGAGTGAACAGAGATTACACTGTTTATGATACCAGACTAAAAGTCACTGGTCTCATGGAGGGCTGCCAGTACCAGTTCCGTGTAACGGCAGTGAATGCTGCTGGGAACAGTGAGCCTAGTGAAGCTTCACAATACATGTTATGTAAAGAACCAACATGTAAGTTACCACATTTAAAATGTATTTTAATATTTACTTATAATAATGGAGCATAAATTCGCTTTGACTAAGAGATACCCCAAACCACATACAGTCTCACTGAACTAGACGGTATTAGAATAAACATAAAAGCAGTCATAGTTTGTTTTAAATGCATTTCCTGCCATAAGCTGTTTAGAAATAATTTTTAGCTGTAAAATGTTTCCTGCACCAATGTAAAATGTATTTTCTTCTTTTTCAAAGATACTCCTGCACCACCTTCAGCTCCAAGAGTTGTGGATACTACTAAACACAGCATAAGTTTAGCATGGTCAAAGCCCACATATGACGGTGGCGCTGACATCTTAGGCTATGTTCTCGAAATGAAAGAAGAAGGTACGGATCAGTGGTATCGACCACATACAACAGCCACTCTGAGGAATGCTGAGTTCACTGTGACTGGTCTTAAAACAAGCCAGAAATACCAATTCAGAGTCGCTGCTACAAATGTGAATGGTATGAGTGAATTCAGTGAATCATCAGCAGAAATAGAGCCCGTGGAAAGAATAGGTAAGCTGAAGGCAATGTATATTTTAAGGAAGAAGTATATTTTCCTTTAGAGCTACTAAAAGATTAATTAATTCCATGTGTTTTTCACCCTTCATCAGAAATACCTGAGCTTGAGCTTGCTGATGATCTGAAGAAGACAGTTACAGTCAGAGCTGGTGGTTCCCTGCTCCTAATGGTCTCTGTATCTGGCAGACCTGCTCCTGTAATCACATGGAGCAAGCAGGGTGTTGACCTTGTAAGTCAAGCTATTATTGATACTACAGACAGCTACACTCTGCTTATTGTGGATAAAGTTAATCGGTATGACGCTGGAAAATACGTCATTGAGGCTGAAAATCAATCAGGGAAAAAATCTGCAACTATTTCTGTAAAAGTGTATGGTAAGTAGTACTACAATTATATATGGGCATTACATCACTCATAGTGCATGTTTCTCAGGAATAAGAAAGTCATTCATTTTCAAAGGAAGTTTGCAGTTTAAAAAACATGAGAATATTTGGGAAGTCAGAGAAGCAATCTAATATAAAATAAAATACAAAGTTTCTAAAGCTAAATCCCAGCATTGTTCTTGTTCCTTTTTTTTTTTTTTTTTTTTGTTCGGAATCAGTCATTACCTGAAAAAGGGGAGGATCCAAAAGGAAAAAAAAAAAATTGTTTGTTTGTTTCAGATACACCTGGTCCACCAGCTGCAGTGAGAATTAAGGAAGTATCAAAAGATTCTGTGACACTTACTTGGGATATTCCAGCTATTGATGGTGGAGCCCCAGTCAACAATTACATAATTGAGAAACGTGAAGCTTCCATGAGAGCTTACAAGACTGTCACTACCAAATGCAGCAAGACATTTTATAGAGTTACTGGACTTCTAGAAGGAGCTTTGTATTATTTCAGAGTACTACCAGAAAATATTTATGGCATTGGTGAAGCTTGTGAAACATCCGATGCAGTACTAGTATCTGATGTCCCCATGGTACCACAAAAACTTGAAGTGATTGACACCACTAAATCCACTGTTACTCTAGCATGGGAGAAACCACTACATGATGGTGGCAGTAGATTGACTGGTTATGTTATTGAGGCCAGCAAAGCCGGAACAGAAAGATGGTTGAAGGTAGTGACACTGAAGCCTACCGTCTACGAACATACTATTATCTCTCTCAATGAAGGTGAACAGTACTTGTTCAGGGTCAGAGCACAGAATCAGAAAGGCGTGTCAGAACCACGAGAGATTGTCACAGCTGTGATAGTACAAGACCAAAAAGGTAGGAATCTACTGTTGAAAATAACGGGGTGAAGCTTACAGAAAATGAATGTGATATTTATACAATGGATATTTAAACTATCAATGCTTTACTTTTCTTAGTTCTACCAACAATTGACTTGGCTGGAATACCTCAGAAGACAATTCATGTTCCTGCTGGCAAGCCAATTGAGTTAGCCATTCCAATTGAAGGACGACCACCTCCAGCTGCATCTTGGTTCTTTGCTGGTTCTAAACTAAAAGAATCAGAACGAATCAAAATGGAGACTGTTGCCAAAATGGCTAAACTGACTGTGCGTGAGACCACCATACATGACACTGGAGAGTATACACTTGAACTGAAGAACACAACTGGAACGGTTACTGATACAATAAAGGTTATAATCCTCGGTAAGGATTTATGAAGATAATTGCTCA
>VZRU01012591.1:413791-447281 GCA_013398155.1 Pedionomus torquatus | reverse complement strand
TTTTTTTTTTTTTTTTGTCTTTTAACTTTCTTTTTTCTTCTAGACAAACCTGGACCACCTGTTGGACCTATTCGAATTGATGAAATTGATTCAAATTATGTAACCATTTCCTGGGAGCCACCTGAACTGGATGGTGGAGCTACCCTTAGTGGCTATGTGGTAGAACAGCGCGATGCTCACCGTCCTGGATGGCTGCCAGTTTCAGAGTCAGTAACCAGGACAATGTTTAAATTCACCAGACTTGTTGAAGGTGCAGAATATGTGTTCCGTGTGGCTGCTACAAACCGCTTTGGAATTGGATCTTATCTGCAGTCTGAAATTATAGAATGCAAGAGCAGAATCCGTAAGTCTGAATTTTTCCTTATTGTCTACCTTCAAAAATAAAAATATATATTTAAATGGGCTTACATATCCACACATAGATTAGATTTTTTCCAGATGTTACTACTTCCTTTCAAGAAATAAAATGGTTCATTATCATGCACAGTAATCTTGTTATATTTCTGAAGAAAAATGCCATCCATAAATATATATAGGTATGAAAGATGAACTGCATAGAATCTGGATGGTAAACATGGATTTTCTGCTCAAGTCTACCATTAGGCTTAAAAATTGCTTTACCCCATTACAAAAACAGTATTTCACTGACATAGTTTGTAAAGTACGATACCTGCTGATAAAAAGAGTTTGTTAGGACATGGATTGCCATTCACAATACATTGCATATTACTAACGTGTAGAATCATTTGGCACTTTCTCTGCTAATTCTGTGTTGTTTTCACAGGTATTCCTGGTCCTCCTGGCACTCCAGAAGTGTTTGATGTCTCTCGAGACGGCATGACATTAACTTGGTATCCTCCAGAAGATGATGGTGACTCACAGATTACTGGTTATATTGTGGAACGCAAAGAAGTTAGAGCTGATAGATGGATCCGTGTAAATAAAGTTCCAGTCACTATGACTCGTTACCGTTCCACTGGGTTGGTTGAAGGATTAGAATATGAACACAGAGTCACAGCAATCAATGCCAGAGGCACTGGGAAACCCAGCCGTCCTTCCAAGTCTGCTGTCGCCAGAGATCCAATTGGTAAGTAATTTCCTACTTACATTAAGGGTATTATGGCAGAAGGGAATGATACTAGCAAAATTCAGCTTTTCCTAATTTGGAGATTTATCTAGGTGTCTTAACAAATGAGATTCTGAGTGGAGAAAAACAAGAAAATATTAATGAAAATCTTTCATTCTAAGTTTTCCTGTGTAAATCCTATAGACTTAATACGGATCATATGTTGCAAGTTAGTATTTGTTAAATCTTTTAAATATTCATTAAAACGTTTCCCCTCTATCCCCCAATTTGATCTTCTCTTCCAGCTCCTCCAGGTAAACCTCAGAATCCAAGAGTCACTGATACTACAAGAACATCTGTCTCCCTGGCTTGGAGTCCACCAGAAGATGAAGGTGGCTCTAAAGTTACTGGCTATTTAATTGAGATGCAGAAGGTTGATCAGTTTGAATGGACCAAATGCAATACCACGCCAACCAAGATTCGTGAATACACATTGACACATCTCCCACAGGGTGCAGAGTACAGATTCCGTGTACTAGCCTGTAATGCTGGTGGGCCAGGAGAACCTGCTGAAGTGCCAGGGACAGTCAAAGTAACAGAAATGCTTGGTAAGACACTACAAGTCTTAACTCTCATTGAAAGCTGTCCTAAAAAAGTATCTACCTAAAGCAGGTATGATATCCTCTGTAAAACGGACATAGCATGACATGTTAATTTTGTTTACAGAATATCCGGACTACGAGCTTGATGAAAAGTACCAGGAAGGTCTCATGGTGAGACAAGGTGGAGTTATCAGGCTCACAATACCCATCAAGGGTAAGCCCATCCCAGTATGCAAATGGACGAAAGAAGGACATGACATCAGCAAGAGGGCCATGATTGCGACTTCTGACACTCACACAGAACTTGTGATCAAAGATGCAGAAAGAGAAGATTCAGGCACCTATGATTTGGCACTTGAAAACAAATGTGGCAAAAAAGCTGTGTATATTAAAGTCAGAGTGATTGGCATTCCAAATCCACCAGAAGGGCCACTTGAGTATGATGATATACAAGCTCGTTCTGTCAGAGTAAGCTGGAGACCTCCTACAGATGACGGTGGTGCAGATATCCTAGGTTACATTGTTGAGAGACGAGAAGTACCTAAGACTGCCTGGTACACTGTTGACTCTAGAGTGAAAGGGACATCACTAGTGGTCAAAGGCCTCAAAGAAAATGTGGAATATCACTTCCGTGTTTCTGCTGAAAACCATTTCGGTATTAGCAAATCACTGAAATCTGAAGAACCAGCAGTACCAAAGACACCTCTAAGTAAGTCCGCTTTTAGGTTTTTTAAACATTTTTTAATTACTACATTATGGTTCTAAAAGTGTAACATATACACAAATGTTTTAATGCTATGTCACTATTATTTCCATCATTTTTGTTATTGTAATTATTAACAGGTCCTCCAGAGCCTCCAATCAATCCACCTGAAGTGCTTGATGTTACAAAGAGTTCTGTCAACTTGTCGTGGTCCAGGCCTAAAGATGATGGTGGTTCCCGTGTAACTGGCTACTACATTGAACGTAAAGAGACATCTACAGAAAAATGGGTCCGGCATAATAAGACACAGATTACCACTACAATGTTCACAGTGACAGGACTTGTTCCAGATGCTGAGTATCAATTCCGTATCATTGCTCAAAATGAAATTGGTGAAAGTGAAGCAAGCCCTGCTTCTGAACCAGTTGTATGCAAAGATCCATTTGGTAAGAAATGTTTGCATTAACAGACCTTCTGAAGAGCAATTAGTGATATTTAGAGAGGATGTTATTTTCTGTATCTATTCTAATTTTCAGACAAACCAAGCCAACCTGGAGAAATCGAGATCACTTCCATATTTAAGGACAGCATTACATTAGAATGGGAACGACCTGAAAGTGATGGTGGCAAAGAGATCCTTGGCTATTGGGTTGAATATCGCCAGTCTGGAGAAAGTGCCTGGAAAAAATGCAATAAAGAACGCATCAAGGACAGACAGTTTACAGTAGGAGGTTTACTAGAGGCTACGGAATATGAGTTCCGTGTTTTTGCAGAAAATCAGACTGGCCTCAGCAGACCTCGAAGGACTGCTATGGCAGTGAAAACTAAATTAACATGTAAGCAAAAAACACTTTGTCATATTTGCTGTGATATTGATGTGATTTGTTGTGCCACGGTGCTGCACTTAGGTTGCCTATTTGTTTTACATGTTATTTGCCAACGTGACTGTCCTAAAACACAGGCTTTCAAGTACAACAGGCACAGCTATATGTTAAAATTAATTTCCAGTAATATAATAATAGAGGAAAATTTCATAATAATCTTCAATATTTTTAATTTTCTTTGTCATAGCTGGAGAAGCACCCGCCATAAAAAAAGAAATGCAGGATGTTACAACTAAACTGGGTGAAGCAGCTCAGTTGACATGCCAAATTGTTGGGAGACCTTTGCCTGATATTAAGTGGTACCGCTTCGGCAAAGAACTGGTACAAAGCCGAAAATACAAAATGTCATCTGACGGACGCAACCATACACTGACAGTAATAACAGATGAGCAAGAGGATGAAGGTCTCTACACTTGTATGGCTACCAATGATGTTGGAGAAATTGAAACCAGTGGGAAGCTATTATTGCAGGCTCCTCCTCAGTTCCATCCTGGCTTCCCATTGAAAGAGAAATACTATGCAGGTGCAGGTGGCACCCTCCGCCTTCACGTTGTGTATATTGGCCGACCAGTACCAGCAATAACTTGGTTCCATGGCAACAAGCCTTTGAGGGGATCAGAAACGGTTTCTATTGAGAACACAGAGCATTATACTCATCTTGCTATTAAGAATGTCCAGCACAAGACTCATGCTGGGAAATACAAAGTGCAACTCAGTAACACATTTGGAACGGTTGACACTGTACTTAATGTGGAAATACAAGGTAATTAGTTTTATTTTCAGTATTTTTGTGAATATTTTCTCAAATATTTACTGGCAAAAGAATTAAAAATATTGTGCTTTTTCTTTTACAGATAAGCCGGATAAACCAGTAGGCCCAATTGTTATAGAGTCCATACTGAAGAATTCTGTGGTGATAAGCTGGCAACCACCTGGGGATGATGGAGGTGCTATGATAACCAATTACATCATAGAGAAATGTGAAGCCAAGGAAGGAGCAGAATGGCAACTTGTGTCTTCAAGCATTTCAGGCACAACCTGTAGAATTGTTAACCTAACTGAAAATGCAGGCTATTATTTCCGTGTTTCTGCTCAAAACACATACGGCATTAGTGAAGCACTGGAGGTTTCATCAATTGTTGTTATGAAGCCTCCATTTGGTAAGTAGATGCCAAAATATCAATTTCTGTGTGCCTCTAATTAGTAAGGCAATCTGACTTCTGTTTTTCAACCTTTTTATCCTTTACAGAAAAACCAGGACAACCTGGGCAGCCAGCAGCAAGTGCTGTCACAAAAGATTCTTGTGTTGTCTCATGGAAGCCACCTGCAAGTGATGGCGGTGCAAAGATTAGAACCTATTATCTTGAGAAACGTGAGAAAAAGCAAAACAAGTGGATTTCTGTAACAACAGATGAAATTCGTGAAACTGTCTATTCTGTGAAAGATCTTATTGAAGGTCTTGAATATGAGTTCCGTGTAAAATGTGAAAATCTTGGTGGCGAAAGTGAGTGGAGTGAGGTGTCACAACCTGTCATTCCAAAATCTGATGTTCCAATTCAAGCTCCACATTTCAAGGAAGAAATAAGGAATCTGAATGTGAAATTTCAAGCTAACGCCACATTTGTCTGCAAAGTCACTGGTCATCCTAAACCAATTGTCAAGTGGTACAGGCAGGGCAAAGAAATCATGCCAGATGGTGAAAAGATCAAGATACAGGAATTCAAGGGTGGATATCACCAGCTGGTCATCACAAATGTAACGGATGATGATGCCACTGTATATCAAGTTAGAGCTACCAACCAAGGAGGATCTGTGTCTGGCACTGCCTCTTTGGATGTCGAAGGTGAATGAAGGGTCTTGATTCCTAAGACAGATCCCTTTTAAGCTTTGAGTATTTATAGACTATTGGTCCTCTTCTCATGTGCATTTGATCATGTGTTTTTTGTTCCTCTTTCTATTCCAGTTCCTGCAAAGATTCACTTGCCCAAAAACCTGGAAGGCATGGGAGCTGTTCATGCCCTCCGAGGGGAAGTAGTGAGCATCAAGATTCCGTTCAGTGGCAAGCCTCAGCCTGTGATCACATGGCAGAAGGGACAAGACCTCATTGATACTAATGGACACTACCAAGTCATTGTTACGCGATCATTCACATCTCTTGTTTTCCCAAATGGTGTTGACAGAAAAGATGCAGGTTTTTACATCGTTTGTGCCAAAAACAGATTTGGAATTGATCAAAAAACAGTTGAATTGGATGTGGCTGATGTGCCTGATCCACCAAGAGGTCTGAAAGTAACTGATATTTCAAGGGACTCAGTCAACTTAACTTGGAACGAACCAGCTACTGATGGTGGAAGCAGAATCATAAACTACATTATTGAGAAACGTGCTACAACAGCAGAGCGATGGATTCGTGTAGCACAAGCTCGTGATACACGATACACAGTGGTGAACCTATTTGGCAAGACCACCTACCAGTTCCGTGTAATTGCAGAAAACAAGTTTGGCCAAAGCCAGCCTTCTGAACCTACCGATCCAATTATAACAAAGGAAGATAAGACCAGAGTAATGAACTATGATGAAGAAGTTGATGAGACCAGAGAAGTCACCACAGCTAAAGCAGCTCACTATTCTACAAAGGAACTCTATGACAAATACATGATTGCAGAAGAGCTTGGACGTGGACAGTTTGGCATTGCACACCGCTGTGTTGAGGCAGCTTCAAAAAAGACTTATCTGGCCAAGTTTGTGAAAGTAAAGGGTGCTGACCAAGTTTTGGTAAAGAAAGAAATTTCCATTCTAAACATTGCTAGGCACCGAAATATCCTCTATCTTCATGAATCATTTGAGAGCCTAGAAGAATTAGTCATGATTTTTGAATTCATTTCTGGAGTTGACATCTTTGAAAGAATTGGCACACCTTCATTTGAACTGAATGAAAGAGAAATAGTAAGCTATGTACGCCAGGTCTGTGATGCACTAGAATTTTTACATCGCCAAAGCATCGGACATTTTGATATTAAGCCAGACAATATTATTTACTTCACAAGAAGAAGCTCTGTAGTTAAAATTGTTGAATTTGGTCAGGCTAGACAATTGAAGCCTGGAGACAGCTTTAGACTCCAGTTCACTTCTCCTGAATATTATGCGCCTGAAGTACATCATCATGATTTGGTCAGCACAGCTACTGACATGTGGTCAGTTGGTGCTCTAACATATATACTTCTCAGTGGCATTAATCCTTTCATTGCCGAAACAAACCAACAAGTTATTGAAAATATTCTAAATGCTGAATACAGCTTTGAGGATGAAGCATTCAAAGACATAAGCATTGAGGCCATGGACTTCATTGATCGCCTACTAGTAAAGGAAAGAAAAGCTCGCATGACAGCTGCAGAAGCACTTAACCATGTGTGGCTGAAACAGCAGACAGAAAAGACCAGCACTAAAGTCATCAAGACCTTGAGGCACAGGCGTTACTACCAAACTCTAGTAAAGAAGGAGTGGAACACAGTTGTGTCAGTAGCCCGCATTTCCTGGGGAGGTGCAATTAGATCTCAGAAAGGTGTAACGGTGGCTAAAGTTAAAGTTGCACCAATAGACATTGGTCCCATTGCTGGACAGATAAAGCATACTGTAACAGAAGAAGGAGGGCATGCCAAATATGTATGTAAGATTGAAAACTATGATCAGTCCACACAAGTCACATGGTACTTTGGTATGAGGCAATTAGAAAACAATGAGAAATACGAAATCAAATATGAAGAAGGTGAGGCAACCATGTATGTCAAAGATGTTTCTAAAGCCGATGATGGCACCTACAGATGCAAGGTAGTAAATGACTATGGTGAAGACAGCTCTTATGCAGAACTTTTTGTTAAAGGTGTGAGAGAAATTTCTGAACACTACAGATGCAAGACTGTAAGGAAAGTGAAGCGACGGGTTGATACTATGAGACTATTAGAGCGTCCACCAGAATTTACTCTGCCTTTGTATAACCGTACTGCATATATTGGAGAAAATGTCAGGTTTGGAGTAACTATAACAGTCCACCCAGAACCTCGCTTAACATGGTTCAAATCAGGCCAGAAAATCAAACCTGGTGATGATGACAGGAAGTATACTTTTGAATCAGACAAGGGGCTTTATCAACTTGTCATCAATAATGTCACAGAAGAGGATGATGCTGAATACAGTATTGTAGCACGCAACAGATATGGGGAAGACAGCTGCAAAGCTAAGCTGACTGTGATTCCACATCCACCTCCAGCGGATGCCACACTAAGGCCAATGTTTAAAAGACTGCTGGCAAATGCTGAATGTCAAGAAGGCCAAAATGTCAGTTTTGAGATCAGGGTATCTGGTGTACCAAAACCAACGCTGAAATGGGAGAAAGATGGTCAACCTCTATCCTTTGGTCCTAACTTTGATATAATTCATGAAGGTTTAGATTATTACGCTTTGCATATCAGAGATACTTTACCAGAAGACAGTGGTTATTACAGAGTGACTGCTACAAACAGTGCTGGATCTACAAGCTGTCAGGCTTATCTAAAAGTTGAGCGCTTGAAATATGTCAAGCGTGAGTACAAGTCTGAAGAAGAGCGGGAGAAACACGTACAGAGGCAAATTGACAAGACCTTACGAATGGCAGAAATCCTTTCAGGGGTTGAAGCTGTTCCACTGACACAAACTGCACAAGAGGCTCTCAGAGAAGCTGCTATCTTATATAAGCCAGCTGTTAGCACTAAGACTGTCAAAGGCGAATATGAAATTAAGAAAGAAGAAAAGAAGGAAGAAAGAAGACTTCGTATGCCATACGAGGTCCCAGAGCCTCGCAAACATGTGCGAACTACTCTTGAGGAAGATCAGACCATTAAACACTTTGTGCCTCTGTCAGACATGAAGTGGTACAAGAGACTGCGAGACCAGTATGAAATGCCAGGAAAACTTGAGAGAACTGTTCAGAAACGCCAGAAACGCATACGTCTTTCCAGGTGGGAGCAATTCTATGTGATGCCACTGCCACGCATTACTGATCAGTATAAGCCTAAGTGGCGCATACCCAAGCTAACACAAGATGATCTTGAAATTGTGAGACCAGCACGCCGCCGTACACCATCTCCAGACTATGAATATTACTATAGGCCAAGGCGGCGATCACTTGGTGACTTGTCTGATGAGGAATTACTCCTGCCTATTGATGACTATTTAGCCATGAAGAGAACTGAAGAGGAAAGACTGCGCCTTGAAGAAGAGCTGGAGCTAGGCTTTTCTGCTTCCCCACCAAGTAGAAGTCCCCCACGCTTCGAACTATCTGCCCTTCGATATTCTACCGCAGGGGCACAGGTCAGTTCAGAGGAAGAGAGAAAAAGAGAGCTGAGGTATTCAAGCTATCAAATCCCAACTAAAGCTGAGACCAGCGCAAGCTATGCAGAGCTTCGCCAACGCCATGACAGGGCTGCCTACAGACCACCTAAACAAAAGCAAAGAATAATGGATGAAAGGGAGGATGAAGAATTGCTCCGTCCTGTTGGCACTTCTCAACGACTCTCTGAATACAGGAGTGAGCTTGAATATATGGCAGAGGAGGAAAAGAGAAGACTCAGGAGAAGGAGGGAAAGAGAAATAACAGAGATCACATCTGAAGAAGAAGAAGAAATAGAAATGGTGCAACATGTTCACAGGGAATTTTCACCTCCCTCCAGGTTACTAAGGAGAAGAAGATCTCTTTCTCCAACTTACATTGAGCTGATGCGTCCTGTATCGGAATTAATTCGACCCCGTTCACGGCCTCCTGAAGAAAGTGAGAGAAGATCCCCAACACCAGAGAGAACTCGTCCACGCTCACCTAGCCCAGTTTCTAGTGAAAGATCACTCTCTCGGTTTGAGAGGATGGCAAGATTTGATATATTTTCTAGATATGAGTCCATGAAGTCTGCTTTGAAAACTCAGAAAACTATGGAAAGGAAATATGAAGTTCTGACTCAGCAGCCTTTCACCCTTGACCATGCTCCTCGCATTACCCTGAGAATGCGCTCACACCGGGTACCATGTGGCCATAATACCAGGTTCATTCTAAATGTCCAGTCAAAACCAACTGCTGAAGTGAAGTGGTACCATAATGGTATTGAGCTCCAGGAGAGCAGTAAGATACATTTTACTAATACCAGTGGTGTGTTAACTCTGGAGATTCTTGACTGCCACATTGATGACAGTGGAACATACCGGGCCGTATGCAGAAACTACAAAGGGGAATGCTCTGATTATGCAACACTGGATGTTACTGGAGGAGATTACACTACATACTCTTCCCAGCGAAGAGATGAAGAAGTACCAAGAACAATTCTGCCTGACTTAGTGAAAACAGAGGCATATGCAGTCTCCTCATTTAAGAAAGCATCTGCCACAGAAGCAAGTTCCTCGGTGAGAGAGGTAAAATCAGAAATGTCAGCAACAAGAGAATCGCTTTTATCGTATGAACATTATGCTGCTTCTGAAGAAAAATTGACTGCAGCTGAAGAAAAATCATTGGAAGAAAGGACTGTACACAAGGCATTTAAAAGCACTCTACCTGCAACAATCCTTACAAAACCACGGTCAATCACAGTTTCTGAAGGGGAGACTGCAAGATTTTCTTGTGATGTTGATGGTGAACCAGCACCAACAATAACATGGTTCCGTGCAGGTCAACCCATTGTTTCTTCAAGGCGCTTCCAAGTAACACGAACACAGTACAAGTCTACCTTTGAAATTTCTTCAGTCCAGATGTCAGATGAAGGAAGTTACACTGTTGTGGTGGAAAACTCTGAAGGAAGACAGGAAGCACATTTTACTTTGACCATTCAAAGAACAAGAATTCCTGAAAAAGCAATTACATCACCTCCAAGAATCAAATCTCCTGAGCCTCGTGTAAAATCTCCTGAGCCAGTTAAGTCTCCTAAACGAGTGAAATCTCCTGAACCCATCAGCAGCTCTCCAAAAGCAAAGTCACCACCTGGAGACAGAACAGTTCCAGCAGAGAAAGTACAATTACCATCTGCTTCTCCACCAAAGATAAAACAGCATCTGAAAGCAGAAGCCCTTGGAGATAAAGTAAAGTTATCCTGTGCAGTTGAAAGCAGTGTTTTAAGTGTCAGAGAAGTGGCTTGGTATAAGGATGGCCAAAAACTGAAAGAGGACCATCATTTCAAGTTTCATTATGCAGCAGATGGCACCTATGAGCTCAAAATCCATGAGCTCAGGGAATCTGATAAAGGAGAATACACCTGTGAAATTGTTGGGGAAGGAGGCATTTCAAAAACTAACTTCCAGTTTACTGGCCAAGTATTTAAAAATATCCATTCCCAGGTAAGAGAGGTATCTGAAACTCATAAATCAGTTCAGAAAGAAGAGAAGCTTACAGTTTCTACCCAGAAGAAATCAGCAGTAGCAACTGAAGAAAAAGGAACAGTTGAAGAAGTCATTAAAAAGTCAATTGTTACTGAAGACTTGAAACAATCAAAAGCAGAAATTAAAGCTTCTTCAACTAAAATGACGGTATCAGAAGGGCAGAAAGTGACATTGAAAGCCAACATTTCTGGTGCCTCTGAAGTAAAATGGATGCTGAATGGAATGGAGCTGAGGAATTCAGAAGATTACAGATATGGCGTTTCTGGAAATGATCACACACTAACTATCAAAAAGGCTAGTAATAAAGATGAAGGTATACTCACCTGTGAGGGTAAAACTGATGAAGGCATTATTAAATGCCAGTATGTTCTGACCATTTCTAAAGAGCTTTCCAATGAACCAGCATTTATCACACAGCCTAAGTCTCAAAATGTCAATGAAGGACAAGATGTATTGTTCACCTGTGAAGTTTCTGGGGATCCTTCTCCTGAAATTGAGTGGTTTAAGAATAATCAACCTGTAAGTATTTATTTTATATATGTACTTGAAAAAATAATTTATTAATAAAACTGATCTTAATTAAAAGATTTTTTCTTCCTTCCTCAGATTGCTGTTTCATCGCACATCAAAGTAACACGCTCTAAAAACATATATTCTCTTGAGATTCGAAATGCAGCAGAGAGCGACACCGGAAAATACACAGTCAAAGCAAAAAATTACCACGGGCAGTGTTCTGCTACAGCATCTTTGACCGTACTCCGTAAGTTTGTTGTCCAAGTCTTGTGTTCAGACTAATCACAACTTCTTGCTGTAGTGTGTTTACTAAAATGACTTATGATAAAAGCCACTGGTAATACTGATTTAGGTATTTTAACAAGTTTCTTTTTCATTTGCATATGATATATACAGAACTAAAACAGCATCAAAAATCTTTTTAACACCCACAGGGGAGCACACAGATGCTCTATTACATCAATCAGTGCATGTTAACAGAAGGCTATGAGCATTCCTTCTAGGACAACTGTGTTAAGACCTTGGTGCTGGCAATTACTCTGTCCTCATTTACTAACAGAATCTGTTCCAATAAAAGAAAGTAATTCCAGTTTAAAATTTCTCTGGTAATTTAGCCATAACTGAACTGGGTGTATTTTTTTTTTTTTTCTCTATGATATCCCAGTTCCTAGCATCAAGGGGTTGCTATGATTTGCTTATGTCATTGTGCTTGGGTTTAAAGGAAAGCTACAGCGCTTGAGCTTTTCTGTTGCCTTTTATAGCTACAGAATTATGCAGTGAAATACAAACCTTCCTATACTGTGCTTATAAGAACTTGAAAATGTGTTACAGCTTCTACAAACATGAACTGAACACACAATTTCTCAGTGTCTATTTCTAGTAATGGTTCTAGTAGGAAACGCTGTGTGACAACCTGGTTCTTCTTAAGTATGTATGTACATACTAGTAAAAATTCCATTTTCTACTTGTTTCCTGTATAAATTTCTATTTGTGATTTGGACATCTTGAATCAAATGCCTGTAAAGAATTTTATACTCCACTGCAGTTTTCCATTGAAAGCAAACTATGCTGTCTCTTCATTTCTGTAAAATTAACCATATAGAACTGCATGACTGTTTGTTAACGTGACGTTATTGGTTTTTCCTTCTATGTTTGCGATGCTCCCCAGCTCTAATTGAAGAACCTCCAAAAGAGGTAGTATTGAAGACAAGTGGCGACGCAAGCATGCACGAAAGTTTTTCTTCTCAGTCCTTTCAAATGGCTTCTTCTAAACAAGAGGCTTCATTCAGCAGTTTCAGCAGTAGCAGCATGACTGAAATGAAATTTGAAAGCATGTCTGCCAAAAGCATGTCCTCCATGAAAGAATCCTTTGTAGAGATGAGCTCCAGCAGTATTATGGGGAAATCTAGTATGGCTCAACTGGAGAGTTCAACTAGTAAAATGCTTAAATCAGGTCTGAGAGGTGAGCAATACAATTACTGGTAGAGTTAGTGATTAAAATACCCTGAAGTAGTCCTCAGAGCAAACCTGCTGCATGGCTTAGAGGAAACAGACTAACTTGTTATTTCTTTTCCTGTTTTGTAAAGGAGTACCACCCAAAATTGAAGCTCTCCCATCCGATATCAGCATTGACGAAGGAAAAGTTCTCACACTGTCTTGTGCCTTTTCGGGTGATCCTGCTCCTGAAATAACATGGTACTGCAGGGGGAAAAAAATTACCAGTCAGGACCAGCAAGGCAGATTCCACATCGAAACCAGTGAAGATTTAACCACCCTAATCATCATGGATGTCCAGAAGAATGACGGTGGACTTTATACGCTGAATTTAGGAAATGAATTTGGTACCGATTCTGCCACTGTGAATATTAACATCCGATCAATTTAGAGAGCTTGATCTGTATTATTTACACTTGTCTTTTTACAAGTGATTCATATATGGACTGAAATATCTGATCTGTAAATATAAAAAAAAAAGAAAAAATAATATTTTTGTACCTACCTGAATGAGACAAAGTCCAGAGCTATACATTATGACTTATAGTCATTATTGACCTAAGAATTTTAAACACTTTTTTCACTGACATGTACATACTGTATATAGCCGAAGTTAACGGTTATGAAGTTTTGTACCATTTATTTTATGACATTTTGAAACGTGATTTTTGGAACTAACAGTTGGTAGGAGAAAGTTTCCTAGCAAACGACTACCCTACTCAACATTTAACTAATTTTGCACCTCAACTCATTGTTGATGTCTAAGAAAGCCTCAACAGGTAGAGAGGCTCCCTGTTGAAGATTACCTACACCTAAGAGATGATACTGTGCATAGTATTTCATACATGCACGAATATTTATGTTGAATCAGAAATGTAAGGCATTGGCGATGTTTGCAATTACCCTCCTGTAAGCATTGCTTTAATGTTTTACATTGGATCTGATTATGTCATAATTTCCATACCTGACTGACAATTTTTGGACAAAGTGCAAGCGGCCAGCACTTTGTTCACCCACTGTCTGCGTACTGTTTCTGACATACTGACTGCCTGAATAGCTTTAAAAAAGTAACATCACCTGGCCATCCCCTTAATCAACGAAGCTATTCAGGTGCTCATGTGCAGCAGCAGTACCCCCTCTGGGAGGTTCGTAGGGTGCAGTGATTGAGTTTGTGTGGTAGTATTAGACATCCAGTAGTCGCTTCCGGGCAACTAAGCAATGAACCGCAGTTTGAAAACAAACTGTTGTTACAACATCAAATACCGCCCTGCACTTCAATTTGCTTTAGTTCTCCTAATGTAGTAATAACGCTTGGTAGCTGTTGAACCTCCCTGAGATAGAATTGTTCACTTGAAATAAAGCATGCTTTCTGCACCACAAAATCTGTGACTCCTTGTTATTTATTTATTATGCTCTATTTGTATAACTCCCCTACTATACCTCAGAAAAAGAGCTGCTGAAAAAACAGACTAGGTAGAAATGCAACTCTCCAATGTAAGCCAGGTCGCTAACTGTTGAAAATCCAGCCATCTATCAGGAACGCCTGGCCATCAAAAAGGCAGCCTTAACAAGTCAGGCCTAGCAAAACCACCTTTTCTTCATAGGTTCTTGAATGACAAAAGATAAATTCTAGCACATGCCTAAACATTACATTGTTCTTATTATTCCTCTGTTAAGTGACTGTATGGATAGATTGCTAATCTCTCTTTTATAGCTGGTCTCTCCTAGAAGCAGTTAAAAACTGCCTCCAGGAAACTTGGCTATTGCCTCCTTTTTTGGCAGCTGCCACTATATAGACTACTTGATCTAAATTGCCTGGACCTACAATTTCTCACCTCCCATGTGACTAAGGGCCCAAACCTCATCAGTTCTTCATCTCTTAGGTCAGCTGACATACCTACAGGAGCAAAGCCTGTCTTTACATATCTGGAGGCAAACCACAAATCCCATGCAGGCTGGTCACAATTTTGATTCTTTATGGGAAAAGAGTGTCAAAATCAAAGGAGCAACTCTGCTTTTAGAATTCACTCCAGTCAGCAGAAAAAACATGAGAGCAAATACACTCGCAGCAATGCAACACTGCTTCAGGGGCTGTAAAATTCTCTTAAGTGGAGCAGGAGCATTAGTTAGCAATAATACGCATCACTATGACTCCCAGCGCATGATTTTACTGAAAAAAAAAACCCTCAAGTTTGTCAGAAGTAGCCAAGCAGGTAGTATGTTTAAAAGCCTACTCCGAAAAGACTCACTATAGAAGCAGACTTTTAAATTTCCTATAAAACTTCATACTGCCAATCACTAGCTATCCAAATGATGCAGGAAAACTAATAAATGGGGATGAAGCAAGGACAAAAGTAAATACAAGGATTTCAGAAGAGCAAAGTTTTGGGTCCGAACAAGATCCAGACTCTTTGAAATGACAGAACCAGGAACATTTAGAAACAATCATGAAGATGAAAGAGTTTAAGGGCGCATGGTATTTCTTCCCTAGGCAGGAATGTAAAAAAGAACAATAAAAATGAGGTTAAAAAAGGCCATTTTTAAAGCATTCAAAGAAAAAAATAACCCTCAGGAAAGCTTCTCATTGTAATTTCATTAGATTAAAAAAAAAAAAAAAGACACCTAACTCAATACAAGACAAAAATACACAGGTGCAGTGTTGTTTAACTAACAACTAACTTGTCTACACAGGCACATAATAAAATTAGCACTACAAATGCACTGGTCAGTCATCTCAACAGAAAGTAATGGTGAGAGACAGCATCTGCAGATTGTAGCATAGACTCTTCTCCACAAACGCTCATGGAAACTCGGTCTTCCATAATCTCTACTGAGCCTAGACGTAGTTACTTATCAAGAGGAAAGTATACCCGTTTGCCTGCGTAAGCAAGTTCATTCTGCTTGTATCTCTCTGGCCCAACTCTGCACAGTCCTTAAGCAAGCACACCTAACTTTAAGCAGATGAGTCACTCACAAGCCTAAAAATAGAATTTAAAGTACTTACAGGCTTTGCTGAAGCACAGCCTTAATAGATAACTTTACACGCCAACCTGCTGAGCTAGTGTTTTTTACAAGACTGCTACGCAAATGCTAATACAGAGTGACACTAATAAATTCACAACCTGAAGTATTCAGTTTCAAAGAACACATCCCTAAACAGTTACAATTTTCAAGACAACAGATTAAGCAGTTTCTGGATGAAAAAATAAACTAAAATTAGCACTGAACATTTCAAATTATTTGCTTGATTATATTCAGGTCAAATATTGGGATTCTTAACTGTATAAGCTGACATTTGCTCTCCTTAAAGAAAAAAATCTATTGCACTATGGGACCAAGTTCGGAAAAATAGCCTACCGTTGATACGTGCATGAAGGCATTTGGACTGCACGTTTCCTGTGCCCTGATGCATAAGAAAAACCTTTTTAGCAGAGCTTCGTGTATAAAGTTGTTGTATAAAATCTACTATAGAGCTATACATTCTTTACTGACATTTTACAATTGGCAGCCTGAGAAAAATAACCATGATAGTGGTTAGCCATAATAAACTAAGAGATTCATTTTATCACCAGCAGCCAAGGAACCCTAGTCTTTACACTGCATTTCAATTTTTACCATTGTCTCCAGTTTCAATGGCTTTGCGCTTTGTGGGGAGAATATTAACAGAACACAACCCCCTCACATCTATGATAGAAAATTTAAATTAAATCTTCTCTAATTGTTTTCTTTTTTCCTTCAGATGACAATGTTATAGGTCTTGGATTTAAAAAATAAGAATACTTAATGCCTGTTTAGAAAACCTTCAAAGCTTAACAGTCAAAAATAAATAAATTCAGTCATTCCCACACTGGAACACGCCATAGTACTAACAGTGGTACAAGGGAGAGAGGATGACAGAGAAAATAAGGTATTTTGACATGTCAGAAAATGACAGTCAATCCGTAGAGAAGTAAGAGTCGGAGCCATGTAAGGTAATTATGACCTGCTGCTGCCACTATGACCATACTTTTTGGAAAACACACAGGCAGCCTATGGAGTACACTGAGAAAGGGAAGATACAGAAGTAGATAAAGAAATATTTATCACAAGAGAATATAAAACACGGGGAAAAGGAGGAGACAGTCTTAAATCCTGTCCCTTGACAAGGTTTGACATTTATATGTTTATATGACATTTTTATGTTTACTCTTCCTTTTGAACAAATTGAAGGAGACCTGTCTTTTTTTTTTTTTCCCTTTTTTTAAACACATCCATAAGATACAGTTGTGCTCTCATCTTTAGCCTTCCCTCCCAAACACGTGCTGGGTAGAACAGTCAGGATATGGCTATGGGAGTATCTCAATGCATAAACAGCCCCAATGACAGTGTCCTACCATGAGGGAAAAGGCGGCACCAGACAGTAAAGCAGAGAAACAATCTTATTACTTTCTTATGGTACTCACGTGCCAAACATCATTCCAGATCATTCATCTAGACTTTACAAATATCAAAATGGTAAGTAAAATAAAATAAATTCCTGACACCACCTAATCACTACTGTACGTACACAGTGGAAAAAGCAGAAGCATTTTTTTTTAGCATGTTTTAAAAGTACAGGCCATCACTCTCATCTCCTAGTAAGCACGTTTGTGTTAGTGTATTAGATGCCTTCTGCAAAATAGAGAAGCACTGATCTCCCCAGTGCACAGGCAGAGAAACACCTAATTTCCAAATCTTAGTTCACTGCTTAAGAGAGCTGATGAGAGGCCAAATCCTTCCAAACTAGTGGCAATTCTAAGGACGTACAGACACAGTTAAGAGTCATCTGGGGAACCTTACAAGTGAAGTAAAAATCTGCGTGGTCCTTTGGTCTTCACTGCTAAACAGCAGGATCTTCAGGATGGCAACTGTGGATTTGGGCACCCTTTAAGCAGAAGCTTTCTTTTCTAGATGTGGATCTCTTAGGTAATCGGTACTCATAACAGACAGGTTTCATAATAATTCTTTTAAAGCAGGATAATAAGGAACATAAATTTTAGTTTTCAGACAGTCATTTCCTTCATTCAGGTATTCTATCCCTTTAAAAAGTTATTAACTTTCACCAGCAGGAACAATAGATGCACTACAACACCTAAACTGATGGTGGCAACTGAAGTGTAGAGTTTGTCAACATAGCCCTAACAAACACAGCTATGATTTCAATTTTTTAATTTTTTTTTTTTTAAATGCAGAAGCAAACTCTGAAGTATTCCTGTCCCAAAGATTGCTTTCTCAGGGGCAAGGTGGGGAGCAGGATTTTAAAAAAAGCTGACATACTATACACTAAGTGGAAAGAAACACAAACATTAATTTTCAGAAGTTTAAAGCCCCCAAACATTGTAATCTCAGTATTCATAAATCTCCAAATCATTGAAAACCCATTATTAATTCTTTATAGCACAAGATGGAATAACCATTTTTAGCTACCTGATGTTAGAGACTTCAGAGATACAACTAAGTAACTAGAAGCTATTTCTTCTCACCTAAATGTATGTAGTACACTTACATTATTTAAGTGTTAAATACTATTTTAAAAACTGCACTGGTTTCAGATTGATCTCTTCAGCAGCAACTGTAATCAAAACCAGAAATACACATTCTATGCTAGAAAAAATGATGATACAATTAGGTATTCCTCATAAGATCTCCCCTAAACTTGGAAATTAAACTGTAAGAGCATCCAGATGTTTTTTTTAGTCTTACTACACATGGATCATTGCAATTCAGCCAGGTAAGTATCATTTTCAGCAATGACTTCTTAGCTCCAGATGCCAGAAGTATGAGGGTATATCATCTTCGCTGATCCGGGATTCTTGCCACAGAGTTTTGCACAGGTGTACATAGAAAGGCTGATTTAACTTTAACCGGAAAATGTTACATATATACAGATAGAGATGCATATATAGAGAGCCATCATTCCAGCTTTAGTGACATGGAGCAATCCAATAGAGTGCTAAAGTAACTATATTCAAATTCTGTGTATAAATCAAATAATTACAACTTTTGTTGGCAGTATTTAAAAATTTAAAATTATTATTTACTACTACATGCACTGATGAGTCTCAGAATTTTTTTGCACAATGCAGAGTCCAAACTATTTTCTCTGTAGTAGTTGAAGCCCGAAAGAGGTATTTCTAATGACCAGGGGGCTGGAGCACATCTCCTGTGAGGACAGGCTGAGAGAGCTGGGGCTGTTCAGCCTGGAGAAAAAGAGGCTCCGGGGAGACCTTCCAGTACCTAAAAAGGGTCTAGAGGAGGGAGGGGGAGGGAATCTTCATCAGGGAGAGAAAGAGAGGATTTAGATTAGATATTAAGAAGAAATTCTTTCCTGTGATGGCGGTGAGGCACTGGAACAGGTTGCCCAGAGCAGCTGTGGATGCCCCATCCCTGGAAGTGTTTAAGGCCAGGCTGGATGGGGCTTTGAGCAACCTGCTCTAGTGGGAGGTGTCCCTGCCCATGGCAGGCGGGCTGGAACTCAATGATCTTTAAGGCCCCTTTCAACTCTAACCATTCTATGATTCTATGATTTGCTAATGTGACATGTACTGAACACTGCACAAGCTGGCAAGAAACCTCGGTGAAATTTCAAAAAGCAGCTCTAAGACACCATATGATTCAAGACAAGACTCTCATTACAATATGTAGTTTACTTCTCTGAGCATCTTTTTAAATACTTATTTTTACAATTGTCGTGACATACAGAATACATTAAAGCAAACATTCAGAAAAAAATGTACAAGCATGTCTGTGGCTGATATGCATATGCAAATGCTAGTTGCATGGAAACTGACAGAACTGAGCACCAGCTCTAAGCTGGTATCCACAAATAACTTGTACAAACCATTCCATTCCATTCGACCCAATATAAGGGTTTATAAATCAGTATTTTACATATTGACAACAGCTCCTCTGTTTTTCCTCAACATTTGGACCTATTTTGATTTAGATAAATCAATAATCCATAAATTTATAAGAAAAGCTTTAATTCCATTCCAGTCTCTCCTTTCCAGCCTGCTTCAAAAACACCAAATCATTCACATACACAAAAGAAAGGCTGGTTAAATCAAATTAAAGAAGATTTGCTTATAAAAGCAGATTTGGTATGTGCTTGAGTACAAAACCCCTGTACATTTATTTAACAATTGTGTAAATCAAAAACAGTAAATGGCTTGCTTAAAGTGCTCTACAGCTAAGACTTTATAGACAAAGTTTATCCCAAAATGAATACCCAAAAAATTCCTCAAAGCTTACAATGCTAACACTAACAGCCTTACGGACCAAGGTGCTAGTAGGCACTGTTATACTATATTACTCATTAGTTAAGAGAGTCAGACTCCAATTTCACTTACAATTAATCCACATTTACACTGATGGTACTGAGAGACTCCCTCTCCTGGTATCTACCATCCTCAAATGATATAAAGGAGTTGCAAAAACAGAAGCTCCCTTTTGTATAAATACATCATAAATAAAATATGTATAGATACAAATATTCATTACAACAGCAGCTTAATGGTCTAATATTTCAGCTCTTGCTTCTATAATACTTTCCTAAAAACACATCTTAAGTGAGCAGAGTAAATCTTAACAGTGCTGCATTAGCTACTTGTGATGCTACACACTCCAGAAGCAATTTATGCACATTTTGAAGCCTTTAGTAGATCTGTAGATCTTTAGTAGTGAAAGTAGGTAGAAATTTTTGATGCAAAAAAGAATAAATAAATAAAAATTATTAAATATCCAATGTCTGGTACAAATGCTTCATATTAAGTTACTTTTATACATTTGTTTAGAAAAATAACACTAAATATTTCTACTTTCATTGGCTAAAAATAAGGACTGGATTACATATATCCTTGTGTTTTTAAAGAAGGCAATGTCAATTACCATCAAGCTGCTAGAGCAGACTCACTAGTGCCCATTCCTACAGCCCCTACAGAGGCAAAAAAAGCCATTGCAGGGCTAATCACAGCTCCTGGTGGAGGACCGGTACAAATGACCACGAGGCCCATGGCACAAGTTGCGTTTTCTCCAAAAAATGATACCTTTTTTGCTGAAGTTTATAACCTGGAGGTTTACTAATGTATCAGTTACACCTTCACACTTTTTAAAAAGAGCTACATTTACAAATGTGGATGCTTATCTGTTAAGCCATCATTTGTTCAAAAAATGCACATTCAAACTGTGAAATATTAGGAAAATACTCTTGGAAATAAACTATATAAAGATAAAATACACTTCAAAGATATTTTTTATGTTATTCTATAAAGTGCAGAGAAATCCTTCTAAAAAGGGAAATGACTACTTCCTATAACAACAGTATAATTACAGCAGCTTTTGCATAGCCTTATTTATAGAAAATTGAATACTTTCAGTTTATTCCAGAAGAAAGGGATGAAATAGTCTCTTCCAGTTCAGATTCTTCCTTTGATACTGATCTATTTTCTTCATGAATGGTTGATACCAGATCTCCATTGACAGCACTTCTAGAACAGTGAGCAGATCCTATGAAGATATCAGTAAGTATTTAATTTCAACCCCAAAAAAACTCATCCAATCTGTCAATTACCCTATTTGCTTATGTATAGGAAATAGTTAGCAATAAGAAGCATAATTACTCTAGACTTTTCATGAAGCATTTCAATCAATATCATGCCCTAGGATGATGGACATAAAGATCGTTCAACTACTGTAAATCCAGTCTTTTTTTTTTTTTTTTGGTAAATAAACAGTGCATTAGGAAGGAGAGTAATCTGTGAGACACAGACCTATTCTGTATGAGGAATACACAAACTTTTTTTTCTTAAAGAACCAATGCATCAGTAAGCATTTAATTAAGACATGTTCTATTATTATTAAAATGAAATGTATGACTTACTGCAAGTTGGGTATTACTAGGCTACCTGACAGGAAAGAGAAAGAGAATTGGAAGCTAGCAGAGGAAGCTTCTAACACAGTAAAAGAAACCATAAAAACTCACAGAAACTGAACTAAAAACTAGAGTCATGTAGTAAGGAAACATAAAAGCCTGCTATTAGCGGAACCACACAAGACAAAGACTCTTTTCAGTAGTTCTGAAAAGAGTCAAACTGTGTAACCAACACCAAAAGCTTCCAAATGGTAACTGTCCTGGTTTGAGGTAAAACGAACCAATTTTCTGTTTTACAGTTTTACTTTCTTAGCTGGGCCTCTTCTAACTAGCTAAACTCTGAAATTAACAGCACATTGTTCAGAACTGTTCCGTCTCACAGTGATAAAACCTGATTATACCAAGGGATGGTATGCAGAGAGGCCCTTGTTTAGACTTATTGCTGGAAGAACCAAGGTCAGATAATTTTCAGCATTTGCCCGTTGGAGGGTCCCACCTTCAAGGAGGAGCAGACAGAACAGGTGACCCAGAACTGACCAACAGGGGTATTCCATCCCATCCGCATCATGCCCCGTATAAAAGCTGAAGGATCAACAGGTCAACTCCCCTTTTTCGCCCTTCTTCGATGGCTGACATCCAAGGAGGACTCTGCCTGTTCATCTGCCTTTGATCCTGATCCAAGCGTTCCTGCCTCCAGATCTGGAATCCGGCTCCTGTCAATCACCGAGTCCAGTTTGGGACTTTTCCTGAAGCTGCTGGTGACGTGGTCGTCATCCTGGGAGCTTGATACGGTTTTGTATATATTGTATACTCCCTTTTTCCTAAACTTCCTTTTTACTATATTACTTATATTTTCATTAAAGTAGTTTAGTTTGTTCTAAACTCTTGAATCTCTTTACCTCCTTC
Organism: Pedionomus torquatus; assembly: GCA_013398155.1. Lineage (NCBI taxonomy): Eukaryota > Metazoa > Chordata > Aves > Charadriiformes > Pedionomidae > Pedionomus > Pedionomus torquatus. The sequence continues at coordinate 424,837 of VZRU01012591.1, read as the reverse complement.
CTCTCCTCTCTGACCAACAGGGGGGAGGGGGGGACATCTGTCACTCAGGTTTTGGTAAATTTGGCTGAAACCACGACAGTAACAACAAAAGCCTTGTGCCGTAGGAAGCTGGACTGATGTTCACCTACATGATCAATGAGACACAGAATAGCATCTAAGTTTATTAGCTTGGGATTCGTCTGCCACCAGCACAGGGTATGCCAGCAAGCATGAGGTAAAACAGGGTGCCACCCAGCAACATGTGAGCATCAGAAAACCAAGGAAATTGTGCAAAGGTATGAATACTTGCTTCATGATAGAATGCAAAGCATTAGTACCTCTTTGTGATCACACCGGCTTTCAGCAATGTACAGGCCTCAGGTCTTTTATATGCAAATGAGGGACTAAGCACTCCAAAAGGAAGCAAGACTAAACCAAAACTAATCAAGAACTAGTCAAGTTAAAGACTACCAGAGAGGAGTTTGGATTGAGTCAAAATGACAGCCAAATTCAAAAGGAAAAAACACAGAAGAACTAGTTTCTATCTTAGTGGGCCTGTCGTGAGGGATTAATATGCTGATCATAACATCATTTCATAATTTTTAGGTTGCTTTTATCTATTATTGGCAAGACTGTATTCTTTCAGAACAGTGCTGTTCTCTACAAAGGGCAAGCAGCCACTGAAAGGAACCATCTTCCTGCAATGCACTGGGTAGAAAGTACAGCCTGCCACTCACAGGGGTCACAGAAAGGCGAATCTACTTCGCAACAACACCAAGTTGCAAACATTATTCCACACCACTTATCAGAACATCGTTTATGTAAGATTCCGTTAGTACAAATATCCCTTTTCTGGTTATGACTCTATTTTATCTTGCCAGTAGTCTCACTGATTTCAATGCAGCCATTCCAGGTGATTTGAAAATCGTATTTTCAATATGAATGAAAGCCCAGAAAAGTCAGCATCATAATGAACTACACAAGTGCTCTGGTTTATGATATAGAAATCTTACATCCAAAACTTTGCATAACTAAGAAAACTTCCGTTCCTCATGCTGACATAAGCACTAGAACAGCTGTATCAATTTCTTACCCTGTTTACAGCAAACGAAAACTATCCCTCTTCCCAACTTACTCTGAGAATCTTCAAGGGGAGTATCACTGTAAGATTCTGTATCCGAGTACGTTCTTCTGCGCCGCTGTGAAAATCGGTGAAGGGATGAAACTGGTTCTTTTACAGAGTGATTATTCCTACATAAGAAATGAGATCTGTAAGTAAGCAACATCTGTAACAACTCCCACAAACTTTTAAATTTAAACAATCTTGGTGCTCAAACTGTTAGTATCAATGGTTTTCACTATAGTAAATGAGAAATGGCAGAGTCAACAGAACATTTTTAATTTTCATAATTACAAAACCTGAAAATGGAAATAACAATATAATATAATCTTTGCATGCAGAAAAAATAACTCAAGAATCTGAAACACTGACCCAAAAAGAAAGTTAGCATTTCAAGCTCTATGTCTAATTTAATTAACTTGTCAGAATAAATCATTTGCATAAAGTTTCTACCATGAAGAAATTATTATTGCGTATTTTGGACGGCAGCTTTGTTATATGCCACTGATAATCTGCACCCTCAACTTTACAAATTTAGATCAATTTGTGCTGTTCAATTTTTCTTGCCCTCAAGTGTACAATTCTTCTCACATTTTGATTTTAATGCTAACAGGTTCAGGGAGGTTCATAAGGAAATAGCTTAAGAAAATAGATAATTACCTTTCTGAATAGCAAGGACCAGGATGGCTAATGGAACGCTTCATCTAGGAGAAAAAAATAAAATAAGCTACTTATAAGAATCATATGCATACCTACATTAATCCTACATTAATTTTCATTTTATTTACAGTTTTTACAAAGAGGGCTTTTTTTTTTTTAATTTAATGCAACCATTCTTAGTTAAAAAGCTTATTTAACTATATGAAAACAGATGGATATCAAAAGCCATCAATATCTAAAGTTCTAAAGCACTCACAAAGGATAGTTTACTAAAAAAAAAATACTACCTAGTTTCAATGGAGTTCATTTTCTCTTGCTCCAATATTACTCATAGAGCGGTTTGTTAATTGTTGTGATATACAGAAATATCAAGACATTTTTCCTCTACTGAATGCCAGCTTACATTCCCCATTACACAATAAAGCCAAATCCTGCCTCTTGATTCCTTGAAGTTCTTCTGATATCACTGTCAAACCTCTATGCTTATTAAAGCGTTACTAATTTAGATCAGTAACGATCAGCTCTGTAAGTAAACTGATTGAAGATAAAAGAGACAAGTGATTCAAGTGCAAAGAATGAAATTCCCACAAGAAAATCCCACAGTAGAGCTAATCTTGGAATTATCAGGAAGATATGTAAGATGATTCCACGTAGACTGTTCTTCTAAGGGAAATAACCAGTAGTAAAGAGTTACAGAAGTAATATTGTTACCACTATTTACCTTTTTGTTAAATAAGGGCATGTTAGACTAATACAAACTTTTTGAATTACATACACTGAAAAATATGCTATCTTGCTAAAATGCTTCAAGTCACAAGGCACTTATCTGTTTAAACAGGAGGCAAGCTTATGAAATTTTTAAGGTTAGTGTACAGCTAGCATTCTAAAAAGAAAAAGAAACAGTTGAACTGAGGAAAAGCTAAACCTCATTCATTTATACAGGGTCTTGACATGTATAATAAAATATTCTGATTATGTAAAAACTAGCAAACAAAGACTAGGAATGGAAAATTATGGATTTATATTTAGCACCAGTAGTGATCATAACAAAGTCAAGATCTCAACTGTTGACATCATAGCACATGGCAATAGCATCCTTGTCTGCTATTCTTCCCCCACCCCACAACCAGGCAACAATGTAACACTTAGAAAAGACAGTATTTCAAAAAGTCTAAACCATTTGAACTGGCGATGGTGACACAGGAGAAACTAAGGGATCAGGGTGAGGCAGCTGGAACATTTCTGGCTTAAACTTGGCATTAGCAATCTTCACACATTCTTCAAGTGTTGTGATAAATGTATTACATGTGGCACTAAGCAAGGAGGAGGCTTCATTCATGTTCTGAAAATAAATGAAAACACAAAGCATAAGCAAGAAAATAAGCAAAAAGATGCAAATACAACTCTCCCACACCACCACTCACACACGCACGTTCTAATTTCCCTCCATACCGCTAAGAAATTCCATTTCTCATTTTATTTAATCAAGGGTACACCTTCCTATGAGGTTAATTTAAGCAAATAAGTGTGACATCACTGTAATTTCTTCTTGACATCTGAATTTCTTTAGAATAAGAGCCAACAAATCTAACGTTTTTAGTGCAAAGCTTGCCTCAGAGTGACTAACTGGTATCAGAAGATCATTCGGTGAAACAAATGAATTGTAGCAGGATGTGCACACAGCTTTATCCCTTCAGCGCAAGGAGCCTGCAGGTCAGTTTCACCTTGCTGTAAATTGACAACAATTTGCTGTGTTGTGACCAAACATCAACTCCTTGCTTTGCCCTATGTGGACAACTACATTGTCCACACACTGCTCAAGAGTGTAATGAATGAAGCCACTCATAATTTCAACTATTAACTTTCATTCAAAAGCAGAAATACTAGAATAATTTTACTTGCGCGAATTCAGAGAGACTTATCTACCCTGCAGATCTCCAATACCTGTAATACAAGCTTTCACTGAGAACAAAACTGAATACCCTCCCTACACAAGGAAGTACAGAATGGACAAACAAGATTGTTTCAACTGCTCTGCCTGTAACAGAGATGCGAAACAAGACACGTTATTGCATAACTCGTAAGGCAGTTCTTCTGGACTTTTAACCAAATGACTCAACACAATTGCTTTCCAATGCATGTTCTAATTACAGTTACACAATCCAGGTACTTTATGCACATATAATCACTGTCAGTATTATATACACATAAGAGCTTAAAATTGACCTTCAGTTAAATGTCCCAAAATTAGAGAGATGAAAAAGGCATAAGATACCTACACAAATTTGAGGTACATTATATAATTAGGTTCTCCAGTGGTATTCTAGAAATTCTGTACCTCAATGCTGGGAGCAGAGCGAGTCTCATCCTGGTGAACAAATTCTTGTATTGTATGAACTTGCTGCATTAAAAGATCACAGTAGAGACGAAGTTCAGACATTTTGGTTTTAAGAGATTCATTGGTCTCGCTTATTTCTATAAAAAAATAAAGGAAATAGCAATTTATTGCACACAATCTATGTATATATTTTAATTTTTAAGCATTTTTCATTAAGTTTAAATATCAATTGAAAAAGTCACTTAAGCTATCATTAATTTTGAGGAAAATTCGATTTTGCAATGAGTTAAGAACTGTCCTGAAGTGTACAATGGTTGGTACTAATTAGGTTGAGGCTAATTTAATGAGCATCCAGAAAGAGGAAAGATAAAGTTGAAATCTTTCTTAGTTTACAATGTAACGAGAAAATATTAAGCGCAAGAAGTTTACGCCCACTGGAGCAGCTGGACAGTTACATTAAGCCATCCCAGAAAAATTATGGAAAAAAGCAACAGTAACTATAAAGAATCAAAACAGCAGAAATGAAATGGCTTCACAATACCTATAAACAGTATGTTTGCTTTTGTAACAATATGTTGATGGTATTTCAGCTTCTTAAGACAGAAAAGGTCAATGAAGGTGACCTCTAATTCAAGCATCAAGGGAAAATATAGACCACTATAAATATAAATCACAATTATTTCAAGACAATAATACTGACTTTCTAACACAATATTTACATTATCATTAAGTGAAAACAAGCATTTGAAAAACCATTGTATATGCTCTAGGAAACATACCTTTTTCTTTTTTTGTTCTAGTATCTGCTAAACAGGCTTTTGCACTCCCCAGTGCTACCAGCCACCTTTGCCTTTCAGCTGCATTAACTGCTTTCATATAGAAATGCTGTTCCCCTGGGATGATTAGCTCCATTCTTGTGTTATCTGTTGCATGAACTTACAATAGAGGAGAAAAAAAAAAAAAATTTAAAAAAATAACTGCAAGTCAGTAACCAATTATTCATTAAATGGTGATCAAAGTATTTTTAAATGTTTATTACAATCCCATAGTAACACCATAAGTCACAATGTACCACTGCTAAATAACAAAAAGCTGAAAGCTGCTCAGCCCCTCTCCCCAGCATGCCTTCAAGTCAACAGGTAAGAACATGAGACACCAAACAGTGTCCAGACTCCAGTACAATGGGGCTCCTTTTCTGCATAACTGCATATGAATCTGTAGCACCTGTTGTACTCCAAATCTGGACTAAGTATGGCAAATTTGAGCGTACTGTCGCAAGGAATAGTATTTATGGAAGCCTAGGCTGAAAACTGAAATCTCTCTTCTAGGCAAAATCTGGCTTCAGATTGCAGAGTCCGAGAACCAAGACCTAAGGTCAACTTTTTTACAATTTTATTATCTTGAACTGAATACTCTACTGGTTTTCATGTTATCAACCACAGTTCCTCCAGACCCACTCCATACTAGCCATGGATGCAGGAGACTGCACCAAATCCAGACTTCAACTATTATCTTTCCTTCACCAAAAAAAATCAAGTTGACAAGAAAGCAGACAACTGGAATGGCCAAAAAGTAGAATCTTCCACTTTACATCATTGATTTCATCTACACCAAGGAAACAGTAACAAAAAGGAGATACCACATGAAAAATACCTGGAGGCAAACATTAAATAGTAAGTCCCACTTTTTAATATACAAGTACCTACATCACAAGCCCAGTCATCCATGGAAAGTGGCCACAAGTTAAAAGCAAAGGAGACTTAGGCAATGCCTTGCTATTAGCCAAGGAGGTTGATCTACAGCTTAAGATACACTAAAGGGTAAACTCACAGTGTGACACAAACAGTTCACATACTAAGTCTAATATATCCTTCACCACCTATGCATGTGGGCAGCTGCTATCAACAACAAAAGTAAAAATTACTCAGGAAAACAAAAGACTAAACTTCTCTGTTTATAAGAATCCCCAAACAGTTGGATTCACTGTTGCTGTTCTTCTGAAAAACTAGCATTTATGAATCAATCTTTTACCTGCGATCATAAGAAGGACAAAAGGTAGAACTAACTAACTGGCCGGGGTAATTTGCATAAGCCACATGCACACAACTATTCAAAACAAAAAGGAATGCATGGTGCATGGTGGGTTTTAAATCTCAAAACAGAGCTCTATCAAAAGTCACCATTTCATAATTCAAATTCATTACTATTTGTGAACTGTGAAGCAGTCACATTGGACTACGGATAAACAAAAATAGAGGAAGAAGAGCATGTGATGCAAAATATACACTGGATGATCTTTTCCATTTCCCTGGCAGCTAACATTTCCTGAAGCAGAAATCTACTAGACTCTTACCTTTTATTTCACACACAGCCATCTTTATACTTCCTTTGCTGCCTTTGCAAACATCATCCTGTGAATCATAGTATGACAATATTCCATTGTCTAAAACAAACCACCGAGGCTGCCAACCTAGTGCAATCAAAAACATTAAAAGGAAAGTTTAGTCTAATTGTTAAACTGCAAATCAAATTTAGCTCTTTGGCTGTTAAACTTTTTATTAAAAATGCAAACATTATTCACCAGGAAGTAAACAATTTTCACAGTTGGAAGACCAGAACCACTCTATAACCAAACTAGTATTTTACGGATATTTCAACTCTCATTCTTTTTGGATGCAAAATCAGCAGTACTTCAGTTTTTGCTATATTCCATTCTACAACAAAAATAAATTTTAATAATTTAACCAAGGAATCCTGTTTTGAAGGTTGATAAATTACATACCTCTGAAGAACCATTCTCATTCAAGTATATTTTTCAGGTAGACTTTCCTAAGATTGGAGGATCTTACTTGCAAGACACAAGTAAATTACTGATGTCAGACTGCTACGCTCTGGTGTCCTCTTACATACTGTACTTCAGTGACAGCTTGTATATCTGTGCCTGGCAAGATCATGGAGCAGATCCTCCTGGAATCTCTGCTAAGGCACATGGAAAATAAGAAGGTGATTTGAGACAGCCAACATGGCTTCTCCAATGGTAAATCCTGCCTGACAAATTAGATGACCTTCTATGATACTGCCACAAACTTGGTGGACAAAGGCAGAGCAATGGACATCATCTACCTGGACTTATGCAAAGCATTTGACACTGTCCTGCATGACATCCTAGTCTCCAAATTGGAAAGTCATGGGTTTGATGGATAGACCACTTGGTGGATAAAGAACTGGCTGGCTGGTCGCACTCAAAGGGTTGTGGTCAACGGCTCAATGTCCAGTGGCAGCTGGTGACAAGTGGTGTCCCACAAGGGTCAGTACTGGACCAATACTATACAACATCTTTGTCGAAGACATGGACAGTGGGATAGGATGCACCCTCAGCATGTTTGCCAATGACAACAAGCTCGGTGGTGAGGTCAACACGCTGNTACAGGAGAGCAGGAGAGGGACTCTTTGTCAGGAAGTGTAGTGATAGGAAAAGGGGTAATGGTTTTAAAGTAGAAGGAGGGAGATTTAGATTGGATATTAGGAAGAAATTCTTTACTGTGAGGGTGGTGAGGCACTGGAACGGGTTGCCCAGAGAAGTTGTGGCTGCCCTATCCCTGGAAGTGTTTAAGGCCAGGCTGGATGGAGCTTTGAGCAACCTGGTCTAGTGGGAGGTGTCCCTGCCCGTGACAGGGATGGGGTTGGAACTCAATGACCTTTCCAACTCTAACCATTCTATGATTCTATATTTCACACTTAACTATTGACACACATGGGTTTCTTTGAAAGTAGCCCAGCTCCATCGCTCAACCACAATTTAATGTCAGGCATTGTGCAGGGAACTGAGACATGGCTTATGCTCCTAGGCCCATTTGTGAGGACAGCATACCTTAGCTCTTCTATTAACATTTCCACCAGCTTTATATTAGCAAAATTACATAATGATCTCTGACTTTACTAGACCTAAAAACCAGAGCTGTTTATGCATAGACACAAATACCAGTGAGAACTCTACGCAGCACTACACCCCATAGTAAATTATTGTCACGGGCTCTCCTAGATTAAATTACATTAGAATCCTCTTTTATTTTTATCCTCCTTTTTCTTTTAACAGCTATTTCAAAAAACTCATCACTCATCATCAGAATAGGTCCCTTAATTCCTAATACCACTAAATGCAAGCCATCTTGCCTAGTATATCACCTTTGTTTCTAAAAACAACTTAAAACTAAAATATTCCAGTAATGCATAACAATTACACTGGCCCATTACAGTCTGGGTCAGCTGTACACTAGGAGCAGATTATCCCTCTATTTTACAACAACATCAAATGTTAACTTCCTGCTTGGCTTAGGGTTTAGAATGGTAATAACTGCATGGCCAAGAATTCAACATATCTGGTGACATGATGGTGTGGTCCATGGCACTTACCAGTTGTCATTACAACAGACAAAGCTACAGCCATGTATTATAACACAGGAGGCTTAATCAGGTACCAGACTCTGGAAAAATCAGCTAAAGGCTTCACACTACTCACATTAAGTCATTACAAGTTTTAACACTAAGTCAAGAAGTGTAAGACCAGGCCCCATGACATCATGTCACAATTCCATACTAAGGAAACAACTACTTGTAACTATTTTTTTAATTTGTTAGCTGTAATGGTAAGTACATGTGTCTTTCAAAATGCAGAATGATAACTAGTAAACAGATCCACACTCAGATATAAAACCACAATAAATAATAAAAGTACAAACATTGAGGGTTACCCACCCCCACAGGTTTTCGTGTACATCACATACTCAAAGAATATGCATATACATAAAATGACTGTACTGAAGACCCTGTCCTATAAAATGTGGGGCCTTTTCCTTCTACACTTCATTGCAAAACCTTGCATCTGTGCTAACCCCATCTCCATGGGCATGCACAGGTGGTAAATCAATGCCAGTCTCAACAGTCTGATTCTGATAAAATGGGACCCTACATGGATGATTACTTCAGCTTTACATCTGCTGGCACTGGAAAAAACAGAATCAAAAGATTTAAAAGACTCCGAGTGCCTCAGAGACAAAATAAAGAAACACCTCTCCTGACTTGAAATTGGGCAAACAGCATCTTATGCTTGACAAAATGTTTCACAAATTCATACTTCCCAAATTCCTAGATGCACACGTACTATTTGAGGAGGAAAAAAAAAAAAAAAATAGAGCTGTATTTCTGGTTTGCTTTCAATAAAGGAGGAAACTAAATGTTTTCCACCATGCTTCAGCAACAATAAAAAGTTCCTTTGCTGCTTGGCTTCTACCATTAGCAACAACTACCACAGCCTATTTCTGACTACAAAAATAAATAGCAGAGTAACAAAGAAGCCCATAATAACAATTTAAAATTACACTAATATGATTAGATTTCTTCAATTATTTTTTTTTAAATTGCTGCCCTCCTATATTTTGGAAATTGGGAATTCCTGACACACTGTAATTTTGAAATGCAGGAGCACATCCTCTCAGTTAGCCAGCACACACGGAAGAAAGGGTTCTGCATTTTGCTATTTCAGAGAGCTAGTGACTTAACAGAAGTTAGCCCCATACTGATGTAACAGTTTATTGTGCCTACAGCATTCACAATTACTGTTGAATATTTAAGTATTAAATAGCAGACCTCAAACGGGAAGTTTATATCAAACACTACAAAGGCTCATTACCTGTGACTTTTTACCTTTTGCTACAGTAACATTTCTGGTCACATAAATGAAAGCGGCAATTTCCATTCTAGTTTGAAAAGAAACTTGTACTCATTATTTCTTCCATACCCAGTTTCTCCTATGTTTCCCGTGTTTTCTCCACACTTATGGTAAAGTGACAAAAATATCTTATCAAATATCTATTTAATTACAGAATAACTGTTCTCTTTCATCAGAAGGCCAGTAGACATGAATACATATTTGCTCTGAAAAATGCAAGACTATGCTCTGTACACTCTAATTCACAGCAAGCGTGCACAACCCTTGCAACGTGGCCCACATTATAAACTCTTTTATAAACCCTCCGAATTGACTTTATAAACCACTCCACATTCAAAATTGGAACATGCTGAAGCAGAACAGCACTGGAAGTCCCAAGGAATGAGAGGGCAAAGGAGATACTGCCAAAGCAGTCAAACACGAGGCCTGATTAAACATGGTGTATGATCCAGCACTGATCTGCTCTGCAGGCACAATTAGTCCTATTACTGTATCAGAAGAGAAATCTGTTTCACCTTGACAGTACCCTCAATCCACTGCTATCTCCAGAGGGAGGCGATATCTATTACAACAAGACGATGAGGCAAACAAACCCAGAGCTTTGAGAGCAAAAGCAGATATTTGGTGGATTACTGTCGGCAGCGTTTCTAAAAATGCATTTTGTGAATACTTTACCCAGAACTGAACTTTTTTATATGTTTTACAGGTTATACGTTTTATATGTTTACATGTTTTACAGGAGCACACCATCCAAAAAATTACCATCCAAAAGTAAATTAAAAGATAGTTCAAACTTTCACTTTTAGCACTGCTGATTTAAAGACGTAATTTTAAACTATTCCTCCAAGCAAGGAAACCCTGCAAGTTTGTAGGCTGCAAATTAAATCTATATTCTGAGACAAAACAGAAGCCGAGAGGGAAATGGCACAGCCGGGCCGTTAGAATAAGGCACTTCAGATGGCGTTTCCCTGCAGCCTGTCCTGTTACCAGTCCCTGACGAACTCGGCAAGGGAGTTCTGGAGAGGCACTTGGCCACCCAGCTCCCAGGGGAAAACTGCGGGGGGGTTGGACCGTCATGCCTTCAAGGCCGCCTTGGTGCCCACGCCGCCGGGCTGCGAGGGAAGGATGAAGGGTCTGTGTCGGGCTGAGAGGCCTGCCGCCTCCCCACGCCACACACGCAGGGCAGCGCTTGGGGAGCGCCGCGGACCTCCGCCACCCACC
>VZRU01012591.1:360243-412916 GCA_013398155.1 Pedionomus torquatus | reverse complement strand
GAGGGTGGAAGCCAAGGTAGGCCCTAATCCGGCGGTGGACGTGGCACAGCCTGCCCGCCCTCCCGCTGCTCTCCCAGTTTGGGTTCCACGCTGAACACATGAGATTTAGCAGTTCCCCCCCGCCATCCCAGCCTTTATCTTCTTCAGCCGAGTGTTGAAGGATATAGGATTTTACCCAGAGTCAAGAGGGACAAGTGTGCCAAGTTGGAAGCCAGAGCTGTGCCATGGGGACCGACTGGGAGGTCGCTGAGAGCAACACACCTCACATGGAGAACTCCTTTGGCAGAGCGAAAAGACCCCCTACAGGCCATATTGTTGCCTGCCCTGTTCAGTGATCTGTGCAGAAAAACGGGTTTGGAGGAGGAGGTCCTGGCAGGGACACAGACTGGCTATTTTAGGCAAATACTTGAGTGCTGCATGTGGTTCTACATAGTTGGCATCGTGTGGGGCAGCCACATTACACTAGTGGTTTGCGGTCTGTGTGCCCATTCCTTGTCATTCCTTCCCTCTTCGATTTGTGCTGCCTTTCCCTTTGCCCCAGGGATATCAATTAGCCTTTTGCTTTTTCACTTTGTCCCACCCATCTGTCTTCAGACTTTTTCAGCTTGGTTTAGCTGGCTTTTCACAGAAAACATTGTGCAAAAAGCTTTATTTTTACAGTGCCTTGCTTTTAATGGTGATGCATCCAACTAGTGAGGCAGGACTCAACCTGTGCAAAACAGTGGAGGAGGGTCTTCTCTTTCCTTCAGGTACCTGGCTCATTCCTTACCCACCTCTAGGCAAATTAGAGTGTAGCCTAGTTTATTACAAGATTTTGATTTGTATCCTTTAAGAAAAAATCAATATAGTGTAATTCTACATTTAACAGTACTGTGTTACTTGCATTTTTTTGCCTGTTGAAGTGACTGATCTTGGCACATGCCGTGTTTCCCTCTCAGTTTTGAGCTACATGCTTCTCAGTCACTGGGAGCTCAGTGTAGCTCCCACCCTAGCAGCACCTCATATGACCAGAAGCTGGCTGAAGTCCCAAATATCTAAACTGAACAGAGCAGTGGGTGAGCACATAGTACTGTAGCCAGAATTACCAGGTTCCCCCAACGCACCTGTGTGTGCTCTGTCCCATCCCAACCTACAGTGGTCTGAACTGCCGAAAATATTTTCACTTCCTAGCAGTAAATTGCTCCCAGCACTCCTCCTCTTGCAGATTTTCTGCAGCAGCACCTAGTTTCTGGTGTGCAATATATACAATCACAAAGGTTGGATGTTTTTGTAAGAAGTTAGTTTTTTACTTTTTTTTTAATTATTTTTTCAAAAGGAGGTTGTCCCTTGCACATCTCAAGATTTGGCCTTAAATTAATGATAAATGTAGCAGAAAAACAGTGTTAATACTTCTTATTCTTGCATTCTTGTGTTCTAATAATCTTACCTACATTTTTATTGACTGTTAATCTAAAGATATTTTTATATTAAAAAATATACTAAACTCAGTGTTACCTGCTCACAATTTTTTTTCCAGTCGGACGCAAAATGAAGGTCATCCAAAATGGTTTGTTCTGGGTGTTGGACAAGTGATAAAAGGGTTAGATATTGCTATGATGAACATGTGTCCTGGAGAAAAACGAAAAGTGATCATTCCTCCGTCATTAGCTTATGGACAGCAAGGATACGGTAAAAAAGAAGCTTTAATAATAAACTCTGTCTTTCCTCTCTTTTAATATTTCAAATGTACAGTATTGTAAAAGGCTGTAAGGATTGCTGCTTCTGTTATTTCTAGAGGCACTAAAGGTGATGGCTGCAGCTGTGCAGCCTAATCCTGCTTATTCCAATGCAGTTTAAGTAGTCCTTATCATAGACCCACACCCAGGCTTTGCAGTTTGCACTTGAATTCAGTATGTGGCAACTGGTTGTTTTTTTCCAAGGATTGCCATAATATGAAAAGTTGACAGCAAAAGGAAGATCTTAATGATTCATACTAGCATTTTTTGTCTTAACCTGTTATATTTTCTTCATGTTTGGTTTCTGTTATTTGACTTCTACCTGCTTAGCCTTATAATGACATTCTGCGTCTTTTGAGCAAAATGGAATGTAATCCAGTGCACACCACAGAATTAAGTAGTAATAATTTGTTTAAAATATTGCTTACATTCTGATTAGTTAATGAAGAGTATCTCCATATTACATAATAATTGCAGCAGTACAATGCGTTAGATCTGATTTGAATTTATGATGCTTAAGTGTGCAGTTTACTTTAAAAAAAAGTTCTGGTCAGAGTTTTATGCAGTGATTCGGCACTCTTAATTGCACATAATTTTAATTTACTGCTCACTTGGGTGTAGTGCTTTCTGTGAAAAAGTAGCTCCTGCTCTATAATAATTGTTAGGTAGTGGTATTATGTCTGAATTCCATACACCAGTTTCGTCCTTCATACAGTTCTATTGTAGCCAGTGAAATTTAGTAGGACTAAAGTTTTCCCTTTGAGCACAATATGTGATAAGTAGGTGTCATAACAACAAGAAAGAATGCTAACAAAATAAAAGTATTACTTAAACTCTAATGCTAGTGTTAACTATTTGTTCTAGGTAGCCCTTCAAGAAAGTATTCTTTTCCTGCAGCATACCTGTCCTCTGTCTCAGCGTATTCCTGCATGCTGGGGAAGATGCCTGCCTAATCTTGAATTAGAAAAGATGCATGTGGCTTTCTAAATCTTTATATACCTTTATTTTGTTGGTATGTATATTTGTAAACTACTAGCACTGAATTCTAGTATTGTCTCTTTCTTACATAAGTAATATATAAACCATGATTAATGTTCAAATATATTTAAAATTTCTGCATTTCTAAAGTTGGTAAGGTTAAGGTCTTTTGAACTCTGAAACCTGTCATTTTTACTATGGATATTTTAAGTTAGTGAGTTTTTTGTTTAACAAAGCAGATTCTTTAGTTTTACTTCAGTTTATGAAGGAGGGGCACAAGCTTAAAATTCTGTCAAAATTCTGAGGTTAGAATGTCATGCTCACTGGCTTTGGCTATGAATAGAAGAAACTTGCATGTTTACATTTTAATTTTACGCTGCATGATTTCTTGATGCTTTTTTGGTGCTACTTTTAGACCTCGTTAGTTTGTTACTGTCTGTCTTCAGTTCTCTTTTTATGGCCAGATACGTGATACGGTGATCTCTGTTCATAAGCAGTGGTGGTTTTACATCAGACATCAGAAAATACTTTGACACAGGAATAATGAAGTCTAGTATGTTTTTTTTCTTCAGAGACTAGACAAAATATTTCAATAGTTTTTGTGTGTGAGTCAGATGGTATTGCCTCTTTCTAATAAGATGTATTTTAAACGCTATTTTACATCAAGTCTTTTAACTCGGGTATTATTCATAATAACTTGGAAAAATTGATCTTGCCTGTTTGTTTCTTCAGATAGAAAACATGTGTCAGTCTATTACAGCAGTCTTTTGAATAGGATTGCAGATATTTAATAAAGGCACATGTCATAGAATCAGGCATATGTCATATGATAGTATGCGAAAGAGTAAGAACTTCAGAAATACTTTTTTGTCATTATAGCACAAAGCTTTCTTTTTGAAAGTAAGAGTTTTGGAATTGGTATGAGCAATATAATTTTGTTTCAGGGAAGTATGTGTTTGCAAATCTCTTTTGAAGTCATGTATCTAACATGGTCTGAACAATCTTTCTGTCTAGCTGTATAATATTTAAATTCAGAGCTTAGTCTGAATATTAACGCAGCATTTTGTAATAAAAAAATAAGACCCTTTACATGTGAATTTTTCATATGTGTGATCTGTGACCATAGTGTCTGGTTTCTTAAATGCATTTTTTTTTTCCTTTTATTCATAGCACAGGGCAAGATTCCCCCCAATGCAACATTGATTTTTGAGATTGAACTTTATGCAGTAAATAAGGGACCTCGCAGTGTTGAAGCATTTAATCAAATAGACAAGGACAATGACAGGAAACTCTCTGAACTTGAGGTAATATGATGTAACTAATTTGGAATAAGTAATTTATAGGTATAATGACATCAGTGTTATCTTTACATGAGCTGCCTCTGCTGCAGTTCATCATGTAAAGCTTCTGTATGCTGACACAATCTACACTGCGCAATGTTGAAATTTGCTTTGATTAATACATAAGTGTGTCTCAGACTTCCTGGGAAATGGGTCTTTCAGCTTGTCTGCACTGGAGTTACAATAACTTATGTATATACCCCAAGAGTTCTTGAAAATAGCTATTCGGTACTGGCATAAAAACCACTATTGTTGGACTTTTTCTTTTCTTCTAGATAAGCCAGTATTTGAAAGAAGAATTTGCACGAGATGGCAAAAAACGTCATCCCTCAGTCCACGATGAAATCTTAGCTGATATATTTAAGAAGAATGACCATGATGGAGATGGTTTCATATCAGCGAAGGAGTACAATGTCTATCAGCATGATGAACTCTAAGTATTTAAAATACCTTTGGCTATTTTCTGGACACTGAATTTTAAACAATAATACCTTGTTACAGAAATTTTTGTATTTTTCATTTTTTTTTTATAGTGGCATCTTTTTTATATGTGACTGTAAAAATCTTATTGTTAGCATTCAACTAATAAAATGTATTAGATACTTCAAAAGAAAGAAATACAATTGGAAAACCTCATGATCTAATATTAGTCATTCCTACAACATGTCCTGATCTAGAGTGTGACTCAATAGTCTTTCTCATTGTGTAAAATACCAATGAAAACAACTATCTCCATCCTATCAAGAATGCAAAAATTGTTCCCCTAACTGTTGACATAGATAAAACAAAACATAATTTCTCACTCCTCTGTAAAATAAAAGGGGAGAATAGAGTGCTGGGAAGGTAACTCTACAAAACTTCTGCAGGCTCCTAGGCTGGCTTCTTGAGGAATTGCTGTTCGCAGGAAATTTAACTGTAAAAGGCCTTAAAATAAATGAACACTGGCCATGGAATGTCAAAATAAAACCACAAATGTTCTTTCTTTGATACAATATTAGCATGAATAATTTGGTGGTCATAAAAAAGCAGTATTTTAAGTGGATTTTTAAACTTTGACTTAGTAAAATTACTAAAGTTAGCTGGTTAATTCAGCAGTTTCAAGTTAAAAATCTACACCATTGTGATTTACTTGGATGAAGTGGAAGATGATAGAGTATCTGCCATCTAAACGGTTTTAAATTGGAAGAGGGGAGATTTAGATTGGATAGTAGGAAGAAATTCTCTCCTGTGAGGGTGGCAAGGCACTGGAACAGGTTGCCATGGGGAGCTGTGGATTGCCCCATCCCTGGGAGTGTTCAAGGCCAGGCTGGATGGGGCTTTGAGCAACCTGGTCTAGTTGGAGGTGTCCCTTCCCATGGCAGGGGTGGTGTTGGAACCTGATGATCTTTAAGGTCCTTTCTGACTAGCTATTCTACGATTATATAAACATAAGTAATTATTTGGGTATTTTTGTGGGTTTCCTCACTCTAGAAAAATGCAAAGAAGTAGCAAGAGTTGCAGACAGTACTTTAGGTTCATTAACTGTTCTGCTTGTGCAGATAGCATTTCATTACTTGCATAACGTACTTTTCTCATGTACATTTTCTCAAAAGCAATAGCTGTATTTTATTTTATTATGTAATAATCAGATGTACACAGTGAAAGCAGCAGCACAAGTGGAAAAAAAAAAAAGCTTCCATACCTGGGCTAACTTTAAAATAATTCTAAAAGGTAGAAAAACATTTTTTAATTGGTTTTGTACTTGATGGCGTGGGGAGAGCTTCAACAGCACACTTCCTAATCTCCGTATTAGACATAGTTCTGTAGTGCCCTCTGGTGTTTATATGCTCAATAGAGTCAGTTCTCTGTGGTCAGGATCCACCCGTTAAAGACCTTCCCCCCCGTGAAGTCTTGTTGGAAGGATACATTTCCGTTATTTTTGTAAGCTTCCAAAACAATTTCAGCTAAGCAGGGTTTTTTTTGCTGAACACATAAAAGAAAGTCAAGAGCAGCTGTGGCTTAAAATCCAAATGCAGATGGTGGACTGGCTGGTACTTTTTACTAATCTGAACAAACTGTTGACGTATGGTAATGGCATCCTAATATGAAATGCCTATCCCTAGCTTGTAGTTGTTCCCTTTTGTAAATGAAACATTAGACTGAGCTAAGTTTTAGTGTGTTTTTTAATCTGATACTTCAATTAAACATTCATGAGAACACTAAATTATTAACAAATATTCTCATTTTACCATCATATGCCAGTGTAGATAAAGGCAACATATTGGGATTTAACAACAAGTTTGTGTAAACAACCTAAAGTAAGTTCTAGCATATATTTTGACATTGTGAAAATTCAGTTTAAAAGTACATTTTTCATTGTCATGATAATAAAAGGAGAGGGTTCTAGAATGAAGAAAAGCAATGTTTGGGAAGGCACAAGGGCATTTTCAAGTCATTGACTGTGA
The DNA here is from genome assembly GCA_013398155.1 of Pedionomus torquatus. Lineage (NCBI taxonomy): Eukaryota > Metazoa > Chordata > Aves > Charadriiformes > Pedionomidae > Pedionomus > Pedionomus torquatus. The sequence continues at coordinate 406,439 of VZRU01012591.1, read as the reverse complement.
AGCAGATAGTTTGAAGACAATAGCGTAATAAAATGTTTTGCACTTTTGCTCTTTTGCATTTCAACAATCTGAGTCATATTTACTAATTCTGAAAAATTTGTGGCACAGTTGAGCCCATGTCTGCGACACTGGGCACTTACCTAACTCAGTTACTTCACTCTCTTATGCCAGAGGTCAAAACAGGGCACAGCGTGCAATCGTACGTACTTTTGTCCATTAAAAGAGCACTCCAGGCATCCGTAGACTGTCTCTCTTTTAGAACTTCCCATTCCACAAAGGACACAGGGACCTTTGGGGATGTTGTTATTAAGTAAGTTAATTCGGATATGAGACCCTTCTCTGAGATAGCTTGTAGAGAGATCAGTCATGCTTGCAGCTTTTTCGTAGTAATCTGTAAAAAGATCCTCCAGGTAAGCATCGGAGTTAGCAACGATAGCCACTGCTCTTTTATCTGGAAAAGAATGAACACACACACAAGAAAAAAAAATCAGCAATTTGTCATTATGTTATGAACTATTTACAAAACAACCTATCAATTTCATTATGGAAATAACAATTGATTCATGAAACCATTCTAAACATGACACATTTTAGATTACCTGCTGTCAAGCCCTTGATGATGAAAATTTTTCTTTAATTTCACAAAAGATGCTGACAAAATCCAGAATTTTGGTTTTGGTACGAGACCTATATAGTCATAATATTTTTAGAAATACACCTGAAAAGTAACCTTTTGAAAATATTACGCCATATCAAATCACAGTTGTGTACACTCCTGTTTAACTATTTTCATTTTTGCATTTCTAGATTTATTTTCTAAAAATTGAAAATTCACTTTTTTCTCTGCCATATTTACAAAACACCACCACTACTTAGAAGATTTAGGAAATCTGGGGGACTCCATGTTGACCTGCTAGCAAATGTCTGAGCATCCATGCAATGCAGGAAGAAATCCCTTTTGGAACTACCTACCTTTTTCCTCTCCGGGGATTGATTAGTTTAGATTGGAAGACAAACTTTTTGACAGCTACAGCTACTGAGATGTCTCACACCCACCGAAGATTTATTCCCTTATTGCGGACTAGAGCAGCCCTGGAAGGTTGGTCCATAAAAGCCCTTTGATCCAAAAAGGGGATAAAATGGAACAAGGACACCTATCCAGAGCAGCCTTTAGAAGGATGCATTTACTGCTCAGCATTTATCTGCGTGCTCAGATTTGCAGATTTCCAAAATGTTTAGACCGAGGAGTGTTAAAAATACAGGATTTTGTTCTGAAGAAAATAGAGCTACATACACTGACGGTTTCGTTGGATATTGTGTTCGTTTCAGAATGAGGAAAGAGAACTGTGGTGGCATCTGCCTGTGTCCCTGCCATGTGAACACAGAGTCTGAAGAGCACATTCAAATATTAAATTAAGGTTGATATTTAAATTTAAAAGTTTGCCCTGAAGTATTATTTACAGATTATAACTTGTATTACATAACACTGGCTGTAAATGACAAACTTACGAAATAGGCTTAATGTTAACTGAAGCTGTATAATTACTCCATACCAGTTGATCATCAGCCATCATTTTTTTATTTTAAGATCTTTATAGATTTAACGAACAGCAATACCATAGATTTGTTATTTGTGAAAGAGTCGGGTTCTCAAATATAAATTTTAATAACTTTACAGTCATTTAAATACACAAGAAATTAAAAGAGGTACATTTTCTATGGACATTTTCTTATTTAAGCTTTCATTCTGTATACATGTTAAAGAAACAAAAATACACTCTTCATACGTTAACTAAGACATTTGGATATAAGTATCAAAAGTCGTACTTCGATGAAACAGATTATTCTTTAATCTCCTTAATTTGGTCAGCGACGATGATCCCGATTTCTCTTTTTCAAATCCTCCTTTTGAAATTGGAGTCACACAGAGTTCTGTAAAAATTAATTTTTTAGAAGAACACAGTATAAAAGCAATAAATGAACAGCAGAATTTCATATGTTTTCTAATCTATAAAGCTAACTGTGATTAAATCCAGCTTTGCTAATGTTTTTAATGGCTAGTATCACTTTGTAATGCAAGTCTGCACACAGTAATAGCCCATAGAATCAGATAACATAGATTCAGTGGGAATTTTAAAACATTTGTGACTTTCAACACACATCATCATAGTTTGATTTGCTTTATACACAATTTACAGCCGCGTTAAGGGATTAAGATAGTCGGTATCATACAAGTGGAAGCCCTGCATCTGAAGGAGAAATGTTTCTATGATCTCATGTGAAACTAGAAATGAAACAGAGTAAGCAATGCTGTGAACTCTGTAGTCATCTCTTCCAACATCAAATCAACTACTGAAACTTGGGTTTAAATCAAAAGTATCACCTTGATTTCTATCCATAACTTGAAAGAAAACTTTTAAATTTATATACAAGGATAATCAGTTACAAGAAATTGAAAAAAAAAAAAAGTTTTAAACTCTCAATTGAGAATTTGCTTTTATTATGCAAATACCCAAACCAGCTTCATTGATTATTTCATTGATAGTGACTTGAGAAAAAAGGCTGTGCATGTACCTACTATTGCAGAAAGGTAAAATAAAATGAAAACATTTCCAAAACTGGAATCAATTATGAGCATTATGGAAGTGAATATGAAGAACTACCATACTATATTATCTCTTTTACTTTTAATCCAGTAATTATGCCTAGTTTGGAGTGTATTTTAAGTTTTTACAGATTCAGGAAAATGGTGCTTTGCAACACAAGCACCTATTGAGCTTTATACTGTGCATGCGCAAGGGCACAGAGCTATTGGAAACTTTTCAAACATAGTGCTGCACAGATCTGCGGAGACAGAGGTTACTTCCCTCACCAGATCTTTTATCTTGCTGTCTGCAAAAAACCAGAACTTCGTAGAGTCGAGCAATTCCTGAAACAGTTCCTGTGTTTAAGTACATGTGAATCTGGTGGTTAAAACTAGAATCTAACATTACTCTAGTCAGTGAGGAGTTTTGCTTATAGATATTATCAGTTACTAGATAATCCTGAGTTGGCTTGCTGGTTTATTATAAACAATATTGATAACATTGATAATGTTACAGGCTACACTTTAATTAGTGCAAACAATGTAAATGCATAAGCCCTATCCTTTCCCCAAAAGGAGAAAAACTTGCAGGAGCTATGAGAATTTTTTTAATTAGTTTCCAGGATTGTGATTATTTCTTACTAAATATTTTCAGATATACATATATGGTAATGAAGTATCCCACAGAAATTAAAGCCCCAACAGAAAAAATGTTAGCTTACTTTAGAAGTTCTGCACACTGTCTTCTTTATTTGGGTGGTTTTATTTGCCTATGTTATGCCAAACTGGTTGGACAGTTATATAAGCCTGTTCCTTACATATATGACCTTTATATGACCAAAGCTAGAATTACAAGGAAGAGATTTTTTGCTCCATGTGCCTGCGGGATTTTTAAAAATTTACAAAATCGTACTCAACTTTTAAAAAAAGTGTTTCTATGAAAGACTATGTTCTAGTACCTGCCTTGTTTATCTTTTCAATAATTGTTTCCCTTAGCAACTCTGACTACTTAAATGCATGAAATTGAAACTTACCATGTATGGGATCGGGGCTTACGTAAATCAAGAGGAAGAAAATTGTTTTAAAAACTCAGATCGTTACAAATAGAAATTCTTCAGTGCAAAGGTGGTGAGGCACTGGATCAGGTTGCCCAGAGAGTTGTGGTTGGCCCCTCCCTGGAAGTGTTCAAGGCCAGGCTGGATGGGGCTTTGAGCAACCTGGTCTAGTGGGAGGTGTCCCTGCCCATGGCAGGCGGGCTGGAACTCAATGATCTTTAAGGTCCCTTCCACCTCTAACCATTCCATGATTCTAAATAAGAGCAGTAATGACAGTAATGCACATCACTTACCAAAATTACCATCCAAATGAATATAAAGTTCAAAGACACTAAAAGCAATAGTTGTATGTGCAGGAAAAACAATGGCTTTGTCCCGCCCTTTAGAATTCTGATCTTCAATAATGTGAAACTACAATTTAGAAAAGCATCAAAAGAAAAAAAAAGTTACATATTTAAATGAAAAAATAAACAAAATACTATCTTAACTGCATATATTGAGAATTATAATGCCAGAGGAAGTTTTGAAACTGAAGATCAACTTTCACAACTAAAGAATTTTAAATTAATAACTTTGCAGTTTAATAAAATTTATACAGAGATAGTAATTTAACATGCATAAATCATTGAAAATTATGTGAAAGATTTATAAATACTAGAAATAAGCAAACCTCAGAAGATTTGTAGGCTCGATAATTCAAACATGCTGAAGAGAGAGAGAGGGAGAGATGAAGAACATACAACAGAGAGTAAGATGTCAGCCCTGAAAATAATGACAACCTGAAGTTCCAAAGTGTTATAGAAGATGAATATAATAGTAACAGATAGGTTATATGTTTACTAACAGAAGACCAACTTTTAGTTCAGTTTACATCAGTGCAATAATACTGATTTAATTTGGATTTTTTTTTTCCTGAGCTTACATCAGTAAAAATGCAATTAAATCCAACCATGAAATTATAAAAATGAGCTTTTTATGTTCAGCTGAGTTGCAGATATATTTACCCTCATTGTCTCTCCGCGCATTCCAGTATGGACAGTTAATGAGCACTGCCTTGTAGTTCTAATACTTTCCATGACCACGCACAAAATTTCCATCCTACTTTTTCTTGATTGATGAACTAGACAGTGATCAAAGTTTATTTTTCTAAAAATCAAGAGTGAGGCAGGAAGGAAGTTTAGCGAATAGTACCAATTTACAAAGCAGGTAATAGAATCAGTAACTTTAAATCAACAAGTAAATCACCATAACTTCTGCCTCACAGCAATAAAAAAACTGAGAGAGGTCATCTCTGGAAACTAAATATTGATTTTCAGTTTTTGGGAACAAATGCTGAAAAAATTCAAGGAAAGATAGTAATGTACAAAAGTTAGAGAGGGTATGTGGGACATCCCAGAAAATTCAAAGTATCTACATCTGACACTCTTCTTAGTAACAGCAAGGAACTGTCAACACACTCTAATAACAAATCTTTTTTTAAAGTGATATAATTAATGTCAGTAAGAATTTATGGAAAACAGATACTAAAAGCAACAGCTGTAATGCTGTATCTTTGCGATTCTATAAAGCTTATGATGATGCAGTATTTTTGTTAGAAGCCCAAACGTTGCCTGTACAGGCTGGCATACAGTCAGTGGATTAAAAACTGGTTAACTGATGTGTGTTGATTATTACTGAAAAAAAAGTTTATCACTCAGAAACATGGAACAATTGTAAAATAAATGTTTGTAGGAAAATTTCTACAGACATCAGGCATTGGCTGTTAGTCCCATAACATTGAATATTTTTATCAGGAGACTAAGACCCTTCCCCCGCCCCCCAAGCTATTAATTATAACGTTTGGAGGTTTTGGAGGTTACAAATAAACCAGCAAAAGTTAGGTACAAAAGAGATGTTACGGGTACAAAAAGTACATGCACTGCTTAGTAGATAACTACAAGGAAACAATACATATTTCAAAATACCATACGTCACATCATGGTAAATAATTTACTGGGATGCACCACTGGGATGCCATTGTGGCTAATGAATAATCTTTGAAATATAAACTGGTAGATTACTTCTAGAATTACTCACGTCATATTTCTATGTGTTTGACATTTTTGCTAGCACTATAGGAACATAAAGTTTGGGTTCAGAGGCCACAGCTCAACAGGGATGTTGGAAAAATGGAGACTGAATTTAGAGAAGAGCCACAGAAGGTTATGAAAAATTCAAGTCGATAAACCTACTTGGCTTTTCAAAGCAAAGGCTGTGTAATAACCTCATAAAATCTTGAAGTACCTACATTGGCAATGGTACACATGGTGCTCTAGTTCACCAGAGAAAGGCAAAGAAAAAATCTGTTTCTAAAACCTGAAGCTGATTAATGTCATTCAAAGTACGTTTCAAATTTTCAATAATATGGAGGAACCTTTCTGGATTTTTTTTTTTAATTTTTTTTTTTTACTTTTTCTCCCTCAGAAAGAAGGGCTGTAATTCAAACAAGAATTAATTCAGAAAAATTCTACAGTCTGTGTTCCACAGATGGTCATGTGTCTAATCCCAGCAATCCAACCCGAGACTCTTGGAAAATATCAGATAGTGACTGCTATTGATTGATTAAAAATAATCAAAACCTAATTATTGCAGAGATTCAATCTAACCATCTGAAATAATTACAGAACCAGTAAACAAATTATATAATATAACCTTGTAGTAAGTTCTTTAAGTAATGTTGGTACTTCAACCTCGTGTTTGGTCACTATGCCAAATGAAGCTTTAAAGGCAACAGAATCTGATCCAGCAACGTCAAAACCCACGTCATTCATTATCTGATTTCCTCTTCTACCATTAAGCGAAACATCTGATTTGTCTTCATAGTTGAGCAACTGGTAAGATGAGACACCTGAGAAAAAGAAGGTAACCATTGTGTGATGAAAAGCCCAAATGCAGTTACTTTTACATAGCAAGAAAATAAATGGCACTGTTCCTACTGTGCTTAACCATTTTGATGTAAAATTCAGAACTATACTGAGCACTTACTGATCAGTGTTACTACTGTTACTACTGATGACTAATGGAAACAGAGAGCTTAGGGGTCTGAGGGATCTCTGTGCACCTCTCTGGCAGAGTTGCACCCATGCTCCTGCTTGTGATATGTCTTGGGCATGGAATGGTGATTAGGGCTATTTCTACACATCTGTGCTTATCATTATTCCCCTAAAGTAGTTTTACTTGTAGGTTTGCTGTTGGTACTTGTATAAACTAGACACGTAGTGTGTTCCAGGTTTAACAACTAAGGCTCTGAAACACAAAATGACTTAGTGAAGGCCATGCAGAGCATTAAAACTAGGAACAAAATGAAAGCTACCACATGTAAAGTAATTCTGGGTTTTGTTTAGTTGCAGCAGAAATGAACCTAACATTTCTTCATTCTTGGAATATGTGAATGAGACTTGGGTGTGCCAGTAATACCAACTTTGACTTTGACTTTGACCTGGCAGGTCACAATTAGAGACTTACCACACTTTCCATGTAGGCCTGATGATTCCAGGGACTGTGTCAGTTTATTTTGAAGGAAAACAACAGATTAATTCTGATTTACTTGAAATTTTGCGTTGATTTTTTTTACAGTCAGAGTAGGTGCCAAAGCTTTTCTATAATGCTTTCCTTATAACCTTAAATACATTTCTGTTATTGTAACAGGAAAATATTAGAATGCATTGGTTGCCAAATTCAAACTAAGACAGCAGGTAGAACACAGGGATTAGACATCCAAATACATTTGAGAGTCTAGGTTTACTTTATTTTTTTAATGCTTTGAAGCTTTTAGGATAAACGGACATGAAGTCACCTAGTATGAATCCTGTTTATCTTTATTTTTAACCAAAAAGAAAGGTTCCTATGTCTTTCATATTTCTAAAAAGATTCTAAAAAGGAAATTGAATTACAAAGTTCTTTGCTTACATTAGAGGGCATTACTTTCTACACATGACATCTAACCTTTACAGAAAAGACTAGAAATGTTTTGTGAGACTTTTTAATGAGATTTTGCAATCTTTCTCTCAGACTGTTTAATGAGATTTTTCAGTATTTTTTTTAAGCTGACTTGTCCTGAATATAAGACTAGTAGGATTAGTGGGATTCCACTTTTCTTCGTCAGGCTTGTGTCCTGGAATCATCCCTTTGTGGGGTCAACAGATATTTCTGTCTTCTTGTGCTCATACCAGTTTGTCTCAGAAACATTTTTTGATGAATGCAATTCTTGTGCAATTAATGTGATTAATACTTCTGTCAAAATGGACTGTTTTCCAAAAGAAAATAAAGCAATGAAATCATTTCAAGAAAACATATAATGTAGACAAGTATTACACAGACTTTTGAAAGGAGGGTACAGGAAAATATAGGCAGTATAGTTCAATTTTGTACCTCCTAATTCTCATAGAATCTACTCCAAAATGTCTGATGTTGCATTGCAAAGGCAGTTTAAACCCATCTAAGCTCTTTAAATACACAAAAATGATAACAAACATGGAAAAAGGTCTAACAGAAGCCCAATTACTTCAGTCAGATAGCTGTTTTCAGATGCTCCTGTCTGAGCAGAGCCCAGTTCAACACCAGTACTAGCATGAACAGCTGCAGAACTGAGACCATTCTTACATACTTACAAGTGAGTATACAGAGAAAGGCAAACATTAAAAACAAATTTTAAGTAGCAATTAATCAACATACATCAGTACATGTACCGGGAACCAGTTGCTGTTTGTGAAAAAAACACAAGACCTAAATGAATTTGTTCAGAAAATAACAAGGCTTTTTAGTATAACTGACTCTTTTTTTTTTAGATTTTTTTCCAGAAGGTCCTTTTCCTTTTTTTTTTCCCAATCAGTTTGACATAGTTTTTTCCTAAATATTATTACATGACCAAACAAGACAAATTTTATTACCTCTGTACTAAAGAACCATCATAGGATCTGCACAGTTTAAATATGCCTGCTGTTCTATGTTTACTGGAAAACATGCATTTCTCTGCTCTGAAGAAAAATAGAAATCTTACCTGCAGAAATTTCTTTTTCCCCTTGAAGAATGTCTTTTAATGTGAAAGGTGTAGAAGCAAATTTAGACTTTTTTGAAAGCAAACATTTTCTTTTCTTAATCACAAGGCTTAGAGGTTGGTATTTATCAGCTTCACTGAGACTAGGCACTGGAACTAGTCTTCCTCCATCACCAACCTGTTTAACAAAGTTTTTGGTTGCAGCAGCAAACATATTCTGACATTAGTAATGATAATAAAAAAAAGCTCTGTATCAAGAGTAACTTCCAGTAACATTCAAGTGTAACATCAAGACCACATCCAGTTCTTTTTGCAAAGTTCTTTTAAACAAATTAACATGCTGGGGTTTCTGTAAATAAAATAAATAAAAAGCTGTCAAACTGATTGAGTTATATTTTGCTTGGAAAGAGTTGACAGCACCTTAGCGACCAAGCTTCTGTGGTGTATTGCTCGAGATGTCTCTCAAAGACCTTCAGTTAACAGCTCTCTAATTCTGTATGATGAATAATGAATTACCAGTGTAAACTGATAGGGAAACGGTTGCCCTTTCCTTGGCAGTTTAATGCCACTGTTTGAAAACAAAATTTACAATCTTACAAACAGAAGGCAGTAACTTCTGCAACCCTTAGTTTTCCATTAGGAGCTATTGACGTATTACTGTTTATTGGGTCCTTGCTGCAGCTGAATTCCAGAGTTTTACCAACAAAGCAGCCCAGATGTGCTCCAGGAGACCGCCTGAATTACACATTCGTGAAAGCTGGTAGGTCTGCTGAGACAGTATTGCCTTTCACCAGCGCCTGCCTAACCTACCTGTGCAAGCTCAGCTGGGGAGTTAAGTGGTGTGGAGGTCTTCGGAAACACCTGGACCAAGGCATAAGATCAGAGATGGCTGGGGGCAGAGGAGGAAGCAGCAGTGGGCTTTCATTATATATTATTATTCTCTTATGGACTCTGTTGTCTGTGACTCACAGGCTAGTTTTAAGACAGGCCAGCTGCATGTATTTGATTCAGAATACCAAGAAATTCAGTAAACAATGAGAATTATGCAAAATAATAAAAAGTAAAATTGCAGACAGAAGGGACATTATTGATACAGGATTAAGGAGCATCTCAAGGATCGGAGAGGGAAAACACCAGTGCAAAGAGATACAAAATTGTACAGGGAAAATAGTCAGTAGACAGCAGGAGCTGCCCTGTCCTCATGGAAACGATGACTTGATTTTTTTGCAAGAGTGGTGAGCGTACAGCTGCTAAACCTTGTAGCACATCATCCAGAGACAGTTACAGCAGGTAAGACATCAGCCACAGGCTTGTAAATCTACACTTTAATGTAAATGTTATCCCTGGGTGCCGGGTAAAAACTTTTGTTAGGTTGGCTTTTTTTCCTGAAGTAGGGTTTTCATATGAAAACATTTTAAGGACAGTTTTTATAATATGATCAGTTATTTAAATAATTTAACATGTTTCAATTTAGTTACAATACTTTTGTAACTCTTTTTAAAATCCTTGGCCTATCAGGAAACCCAGTAAAAAAGACAAAAAGAGGAGTATATAACATAACCTCAGCTAAGATTTAAGGAAAGGCTGCTGGAGCTTTCTGTGTACTCTAGGGGGTGCTGAAACGTCAAAGCTGGTTATATATAGGCTGAACTGAAACCACATGAAATGCAGTAATTCAGTCTGACTGTAATTCATATTACACTGTACTAACAAAAAAACCCATATGTATTTACTCAATCAAAACACATTAACAGAACATAAAAGGTTTAAAATGGAAGGAAAAGCTAAGGAAATTCTTAAATTAAAATTGCCCACTCAGTCTTGATTTAAATTTACCTTATATGTATCCTATAACTGTTTGACAGGATTCTATTTTTTCTACAGGTTATTAAACTGGGCTGGCACTATTTACTCAACATGTCTTTGTATTTCTCTTGTTTAGTATGTGGTCATAGATCATAGCACTAATTTTCATAACAAATAGCTTCATTTGATATTTTTACGTGGCACTTCTGCTACTCTAACACCCTATAATCCACTCTAAATGCTTCAGCCCTCTGTATCATAGAATTGTAGAATTATAGAATGGTTAGAGTTGGAAGACACCTTAAAGATCATCGAGTTCCAAGCCCCCTGCCATGGGCAGGGACACCTCCCACCGGACCAGTTTTCTCAAAGCCCCATCCAGCCTGGCCTTGAACACTCCCAGGGATGGGGCATCCACAGCTGCTCTGGGCAACCTGTTCCAGTGCCTCACCACCCTCACAGGAAAGAATTTCTTCTTAATATCTAATCTAAACCTCCCCTCTTCCAATTTAAATGCGTTACCCCTTGTCCTATCACTGGACTTCCTGACAAAGAGTCCCACCCTCATGCCACAGACCAGAGAACACGAGTGCAAATACATTAACATTGCTATGTTCACAAAATAGTCACTAATTTTGCCCAACCAAGTGAAGACATCTAAGGTGTTTTCCCCCACCTTTACAGAAGTGCCAGCACTAGGCACTTCTGTAAATGGCATCTGAGTGTACTTACGAACTTTCAGCATTTCTGCCACCTTGGCACCCTCTCATTTTGGGCACCCAATAAATTAAAAATATGCTGTGCATACATCATGCTTAAGTCAACAGCTGAATAAAAAAAAATCTCATCTCACCAAGTTGTGCAGATGAAAATCCTTCCTCACATGAGGATTTAAGGCTACCTCTGTAACCAATCAAGGGCTGTAACCTTCCCTACTCCCTAGCACAGAGCCACATAATGATAGTGAGAAGATATCCCATCTGCTTTCTCTATGCAGGATGCTCCCTAGAAGAACAAAAGAACTTTTCTAGCCCAGTCTCAGCCCACCATTCCACCATTACTGGAACAAGGTCAGACTTGAACACTCACCATAAGCCAGGCACCATTTTAAAAAACAAATGGAAAAATATGACCCAAAAAAACCACTCACACACAGAAATTGCCTAGTATCCAACTTTGCTCTTAAGTGAGCCCCCCCCAAATCATATACAAACTTGTTGGCATCAGAGACAAAATTATTTCTCCAGCTTCCCCATTTTTTCAATACTGAGAACACACTTTCTTTGTGTTGGTCCTTTTCTCTCTAATTATATACCCTCTGACCCTTGTAAATAATAATTAAAAAAAAAAAATCAAAGCTCTTACTGGCAGAAGTCTTATTTGCTAATTGACCCACAGAGCTACATATTCCTCTACAGTTGGAAGGTGTAATTTTGTGCAAGAAAAAATATGAAGTGATGTAAAGACAGAAAGGTCTACATCAACGGCGTTTTGTAATTGATTTTCCTGGCCCCATAACTCTAGCATATCTCTGCTCCTACCTACCACATTCTCTTCTGTTTCCATCTGAGTTGAACATCCCCAGCAGACTGCAGGTGTCTGTAAGTTTGCCTAAAGATATCACAAGCCTCAATATGTGGAGCGGGTTTTGTGCTGCAGTTTCTTTGCTATATATTCACCTGGAGTGAATAGCAAGATAGGTTATTTCATAAACAAAATCAGTTGTTTCTTCAGAATGGGTCTTGGCCATGGAGTAGTAAGTGCAGACAAGTCTTAGCTATATATAGCTGAGAATTTTGATGTCTTACACTGTATTTTTTCCTTACATCATATAGATATGAACTTGGAGATTACTTAATAGTAAAACCTAGAGCACAGTCCTGCTCTCTGCATAACCTCTGAGGATGCAGAATGCTTTTTGTAGTTATTAGGTAACTCCATAATAATTTTTGTTATATTATTAGGTAGTTATCCTACATTATCCCTGCATGAATGTTGGATATGTGTAATTATGGGGTTGCTAAAGCATTTATACGCTGATCTAGGCTGCAAGTAAGTCAGAGGTTTGTCCAAGGAACTGAACAGTCAACCAGATTGTAGAATTAGTATAATTAACCAGTCAGTTGAGGGGAGAAAATAAATCTTAAGCGTTAACTGACTGAATAAACTGAGTTGGTTACTTGAAAGAGTTAAACCCACATAATCAGTACCAAATTATGACAGAAATTTAATATCTTAGAGCACATGAAGGTGTTGTGAGTTACCAGACCACATGAATTAAGGGCCTTTTAACTATATTAGATTTACCTATAGATCTTTAAAAAACAAACAAACAAACAAACAAAAGTGCAAGAATTTAACACCTAAAAGTCAAAAAAATAAAGTTCTACTTAAAAAAACCCAACTTGCAAAGTACCATAACTTTCCAGCAGATGGCATGAATTAGAAAGCACCGATCTGAGTAATACAGATCCTGTTATATTTCAGGTAGGAAACAAAAATAACAATTTATAGGGCCAAGTATAGTCCTTATTACATATATACTTTTTCTTTCCTCTACCTAATTGGTTTTATCTGCACTTGAGGTTTTTTGTCGCTGTAAGGTAGAGCTCATCAGAGATCCTGTTGTATGAGCAAACCATTCAGTTTAATACCATGACTTACATTCACTTCAGAGCTCCCGAGTATGAAGACAGCACCACTGTCTTTGTACATCTGGCCAAGCAGCTTGCTGTGGAACTGGGGTCACTTGGCCTAATCCTGGCAGTGACTGCTGCTCACAAAGCATTATGGCATTTTGAGATCATTGTAGGAAGAAACGTAAGCTAATGCAAGATGAAGGTTCTCAGCAGACTTAGCTTCAGCAGAGACACTTCCATGTTGGATTTCTTTATTATATGGTTCAAGTGCAGTGAAAATTTTAAATCGGTTCACAAATGTTATTTAATGATGCAGTACAGGGGAGTAATTACATTTGCTATGGCAATATTTTAATTTTGTGTAGAGTTACTTTGTTAAACTCTCAATTTGGTAAAGCCATGAAAAAATGTAGTTACTTCTCATATATCTGAGACTTAATTGCTTCCTTGTGGAAACCTCTCTGGGCAGCAGGACAAATAGACCATATCAAAATTAGAGAACTCAGAAATTCAAGGAGGCAACTCATCAGAAGCTTATTACTAAAACAGTTGAAGTTCCCTGCATTTAACGTATGTTTCACTTCCTGTGGTGCCAGATCCTCTTGAATATTCCACTACTGTCTGTAGTTTCAGGAGAAAGTTTTTTAAAAAAAAGCTTCTAGAAGTATTTTCATAGACTTCTGTGCTTTATGTGGGACTTTTGCATGTGAACAGTTTCTTCACCAATTAAAATGGATTTGAAAAAAAATATTAAAAGGTGCAGGAAGCAATGTTCTCCTTTTCTATACAGATACCATTAGGGCTGTTGTAAATTCTTTTGAAGGTCACTTTTAGCAGTCCATTTGGAAAACACATGCACACACTCACTATGTTTCCTATACAACACTCTGGATTTACAGCTCAAGTAAACATGTTGGAACCGCTTTCTATCCTCTGTCACAGAACAGGCTGTGATTATATATATTCATAGTCTGTGCTGCAGTACACAAAAGGGGTAGATGTCCTGCCAGGAGGTGCTGTATTATGGTGTGACACTTGCCCAGCAAAGTATTAAAAGCTGCACTACTGTAAGCACTACATCTACAAAAGGCTACAAGATGTGGAGTTCAACTGGCTTCTCTATGTCTTACGGTTGGTTGACATCATCCCCCTTTCACCTTTATACAAGCAACATCTGTTCACTCAGTGAAAAGGGAATGTGTTGCACAGTTGGGTCCTTTGTACTACTTCACAGCCTCCTCACAAGAGCTGTTAATGATGAAAAGGAAACACAAAAGAGATTAAGGAGCATATGTTCTGGTGGTAGTTTTATATGTTCTCCCACAGATTTACTGTTCAGGTTTCAGACCTTTGCTCACAGATGTACAGACTACTTAGTCTGTGTTTCACATGTCCATCTTTAAATAATATGATATTAAATGACTATCACTAAGTAAAGTATATGAAATATCCCAGATTTTGCTTCTTTGTAATTGCCCTAATATTATTGACAGTATTTTTAATGGGCAGACGGATGTACTATTGATGAAGCATTTACTAATAAAAGAAATACAAAAGTAGCATGCCAGGGAGAGATTTGCTGAGATAGTATGTTTGCCTTTAAACCTTCTACCTCTGAGGAGCTGGTACATCTTTCAGCCAGAAGAAGTGGTCATTTTTTACACAAACATTACTGCATACAATGAGGCTGCTTTCATCATCTAGCATTATTAGCTTTGTAGAGACAAATCTGGAAACAAACATGGCAGTGTTACCTACAGTAGCTTTAATGCTGCCTTTCCTTTAGAGGGTGCTGCCCTAATAGCTAGATCCATGTTTCCAGCATCTGTGAGTGTGTGTGTCTGTGCTAGAGGACAGCTCTGTGGCCTTGTGCATATACCTGTATGAGAACTGTAGCTGCTGCTGCACCACGATGTCTGAAGAAAGATTACAAACCAAAGGATTTGTCTACTGTGATATAATTCACATTGTCCATGCTAAACTGCCTGATGGGCACCAGTATAGTTATCTCTACACAATAATCCCTTCAGTAGTAGACATATCTTGTTCCTTGCTGGTTCTCCTTACATTTTAATTTGAGCAGCAGGCTTGAACTGGATTTATTTTTGGCATTGCCACTAGCTGTTCTGTGATACTGGACAATTAACCTCAGTCTATGAAACCTACTGTATGTGGCTGCGGTAATGTATCACTTCCCTGAACAGGATACTAGAAGAAATCACTGCTATTATAAAATACTATCAGATATATGGATATAGAGTATTTATAAACTGACAAAAACTAAGTAGGTGGTTGTAGGGCATGCAAGAATTCATAATCCTCTTTCATTATCATCACTTTGCTTATTCAGGCCATTCCTTTTCATGCTAAGGGAATGCGTCCTCATTTAGTTTCTTAATTTTATTTTATTTTTTTCACACATGTAAGCATAATATAAGAAGATACTTGAGCAGTTTCCAGATGCTAAACATTTTAACAGACAGGTGACATAAAAAGTTACTCTTACGAGACATATAAAGCAACCTGACAAATATCACTGTACTAGGCTGGCTGATAATTTTGCATATTCAGGTGCAGGAAGAGTCAATATTGGATACTTGTGGTTTTTAACATTTAGACCAGCTTAAATATTTAATAAGCTAATAAGGACTTGGAGAACCGTGTGGTTTGATACATTGGCTGGGCAGAAGTGCTGTGTATCATCACATCAGAACAGATTTTTGTACCGGCAGTGAAATTTGGAACAGCTTTCTGTGGGCAACTCCTTTAGCTGAGTCAGGATGAAATCTTGTCAATAGCTTCCCACACTGTCTCACTTCACCACACCACAGTGCCTACATGTTTGTGGCTAAGAAGAAGTATCATCTGTCTCTTGGTTAGACTAGATTTAAATATACAATTTACTTCCATACTTAAGTAATAGCCTTTATGCTAAATTAGATGTCAGATTGGTAAAGCTGCCTCACAGGTCTCTTGCACTCTAATCTATTCCCAAAGGTTTGCTGCATTCTGGTTTTTAATCAAGTAAGTAATGACGTAGCTTTTCACACTTCACTTCACTTATGGACAGTAATTTTGCTGAGCAACAGACATCGAAAAATGTTAAATTTGTTTTGCAAAGCTTTCAGAGACAACTACATAAATGTGAAACCAGAGCGAAATTTTGCTTGTAGAATTGTTTAACAGGGAATAAGCTCCCAGTGTACAACCTGGCTCAGAGCATCGGTTTGGACGAGATCAGATGTGTACCCTGACACAAGAAAAAGAAAAAGCATTGCCATTCATGAAAAAAAAAAAAAAAAAAGAAGTGTAAAAGTGTTTTCCCCTCCTTTGCTGTTGCTCCCACTCAGGCAGCATTCCAGACTCTTTGAACACTTGTTCTTTTTACAACGCCAAGAAACAACAAAAACACAAGTTCTTGTTTTCTATTATGATTCCATTTTAAATATAATGTAATTGATTTAAGGGCTGAACAACTGACAAGAACACATAATGGAAAAATCCCACAAACTGTTATTTTTCCAGGGTGCCAGAAGGGGTGGGTGGCAAGTAATTATTTTTCCCTCCCCACACCTCTTTTTTGAATTTTATTAGAGAACATCAGGAACCATTTTCCTTACACCCTCTCTCAAAACTTGAGAGACATACTGCAAGCTCCCTTTAATCATAAAGGGCAAGCTAAAGTGAAAAAAAAAGAAAAAAAATCAGAAGGCTCTTACCAGCTGTAGCATGAAGATAAAACCAGGAACTGCCAAAAAGAAGATTATCTTCTTTGGGACTGGAGTTGGTACCTCCTGCCAGATTTAAAGGAACTGCACAGAGAATCACATCGGAAAAGTTTTATAAAAATAATCCTGCAATGGAAAAAGGTTAGAAAGGAACAGGATGATGCTAGCCATTGTTGCAGTGCTATTGCTGCCGCTATCGCAATATACATTAAAATGTTATGATTAATAGCAAATTCACTTAAGTAGTTACAAACACCTCATTCAAGAACCATATTCTAAAGCATTTCTTATGTTAATAAATCAGAACACAGATGACAGCAGTTTAAACAGTGTACATTGAGATTTATTAGAACAAGCACTAATAGCAGCAGTGTACAGAGTGATGGAGACAATGTACTGTATGCACTGAACAATAATAATTATACAATTGCACTTCTTCAGAGATCTATTAGAAAATGCTTTTCAGTAAACAGTTTCCCAAATCTAGCATTGTTTGGATTTGCCTCTGAGGAAAAAAATACAAAAAATATGCTTTTTTTTTTTTTTTTTGGTAAGGCATTAGCAACATTCATTGGCAGGCTAAACAAGTCATTTGTACATGCATTATCCAATTACATTGCAACAGGTAAAAGAGCATCAAGTTTCCTCAAAAACTAGAATTGTGTGCGTGTGTGTTTTGGACACAATTACCCTGGCAAATCCAGCTCTGCCTGAAGGAAACAGATGATGACGTCTTTTGTTACATTGTAGAGCACAACATAAACTATAGCATAGCCAAATTCACCTTTATTTCCTACAAGAAGCTGTAGGACCTCCCTTGGTTGGAGTTGGTATTATGGGTATTGTGTATACTGCATACATCACTGAAATAAAGTCTTACCTAAATTAATTTCTTCTGTTTACTATTACCTCCACTACCACCTCTCTGAATCTTGTGGCCAAAAGATGCTTGACTGTAATCAACATGACCTACTGTATGAGCTTGGTTTTTATTGCATGAGAGGTAGTCGGCGTGAGGCCTCACCTGCATTCTGGATTACTGCAGCCGTGCATTCAAGACCAACCCATGAACACGAAGACACAGAATAAGTGCTCCAGCTACTTTACGTGGGAACTTAAAACTGTTGGTTTACTGCTCCTTCCTGGCTAGGTTAAATCTCTGAAGTAACCAGAGAATTTGATATGCCAAAAAAAAGCAATTGCATTTACGTGCTAAAGCCTAGAAGGAGAAAGGGGAGGCATTTTCCCACATTCATGCTTTTCAAAGCTGAAATTAGGAGCATGCTCTTAGTTAGCCCCCACTCTTCTTTGCAAATCGGAAAGATGTCTCCTCTTTTGATTGGCATACAGCATTAGCAACCCTCCCTCTAGGCTGGCACCATCCTGGGGAAAGTACTGGGAAACAGAGGTAAGAACTGCAAATATTCTTACAACTGAGCTTGCCAGAGTGAGACATAATATGATAAACTGTCATTGATTTAATCTCCTCTTCTTTCTTTCAAATGTTCTACATAATTGAGCTTTGCAGTGATACGAAGTTAACTGGCTTTTAAATACTACATGCCCCAGAATAAGGTCCCAAAATGCAAGAGAGTCAAAGGAAAGTCAAATATATTGCTTTGATTGGCAAGCAGTCAAACCAGCTGTATTTCACACATTTATCTTCCACAAGAGAGTGCACATGTTCAAAATTAGGCTTAAGGATAACTAGCTGAATACATAGAATTGATTGTATGTGAGGCTTACAGTTGAAGGAGACTTGGGCATCCAATCACCTAGAAGCTCACCGAGTTCAATGAAGTATCAACAGCAGCTCAGCCTCACCTGTGCAGGGGCTCATTTGTTTAATTATAGAGGAATGAAGTACTACAAATCCTGGTGCAACCAGGGACATTGTTATGATTTCTTAGGAAACTCACTTTTTTAATTTGAACGTTAGTATCTACAATTTTTAAACTGAATTCAATGACACTACAGTGCTTATGCTAAGTACTATTGATGCCTGTGCAAGATCAGAGTCCAAGCAGATGAAGCAGGAAAAAAAATAAAAATCTGAAATGTGCACTGCCAATTAACATGTGAAATAAAAGTTTATAGATTTGGAAAATACAAATAATACCCTACCTACTTTATTCCTCAGCTGTTGATGCTTAATAACCGTAAGCAATAGAACTGTTCATACAGGCATGATTACAGCCAGTATTTGTAGTCAGAATTAATAAAATGTAAAGAAGAATAATTTTGGAAGGTATCCCAGACTTGTGAATAGTCAAGCACAAATGAATGCATTTGCAGGAAAGTAATCAAGATTACTTTTTAAAATGTTAAATCACTGAATGTACTATGAAGGACCAAACTTATGATTTTAATAACTGAGAAACTTTAAGTAGCTTACACATATCTCAAAACAAATATTAGCAAATCAATTTTTTACTGAGTTATTTAGAAATTATACTACTGACTTTTTCTTCCTGTATCATTTTCTTCATCATTATGGAAATCCACAGTGAACTTCTAAGCATAAAATTAGGGGTGCTGCAGATGATGATTAATATTACAGTTCTCAAAAATAATGCCTTCTGCAACATTTGGGTAGCTGAGTATGTAAATGCTTTGTATTTTCATTCTTTCTTCCTTTCTTTCCCTTAATTAACACTTTTCTATTGCTTTCAAACAACAGAAAACTGTCTGGTACATCTAGGAACACAGTCCCTTTCTGGTTATGGTCTGTTATTTCCCTCTAAAAGACTACCCAGTACTCAAAAGTAGCACTGGATTTATATATTAGCCTTCTAGAAAACAAATATTTGCCTTTAAAATTGATCTTAAAAACAGCAAAGTGAGCAGCTGACATAATAGCATAATCACAGTGAAAAGACTCTGAGGACCTCCTTTTACAAGTATGCTACACAAAATGGTGTACAAGAAATAAAGAGATTTGGGTTTGTATTTTTGGGGGGTTTTGTTTTGTTTTGTTTTTTGTAGAATGAGCACAGGGATATAGGCAATCAGAAAAAATGCTTTTTTAAATACTTAGGTTTTGACATTTTGGCCTGCTAAAGAGATAGTGCCGGACTGTTTCCCCAGCTGAAATTAAAGGCTGTAAAAAGCAAAGAAGCTCAGTAAGGCAATGTAAAACTGACAACTAATCTAAACCTGACTCTTCTAATGGCATTCTCAGAGTCTGAGCAAGGTATAAATACTAAAATTTACTAAATTTCATACATGTACGTATGGGACCTAATGTCACAAAAAAATTGTGGCATTATTCCCAATTCATATTAACTTTGTGCAACAATGAGAGAAAATACAGAATTCTTTGCTGTTGAAGTATGGAGAAATCATAATTCACCAAACAGTTAATTATACAAAAGAAAGTAGATAAAAGACCAAAGAAGAGTCTTGCTACTGGTTACCTAATATTCTAATACAGAACTACCATAAAGATCTCTCTGGATAACAAAGTTTAATTTTATGATGGCTTTTTATGTGCTAAATAAAGTATCCACGTCAAACAATCTAGCAGAAACAGATAAGGAACAAGAACTTTACTATTCATTTTGGTGAAGGAAAAGATCTCAGACATCAGCAGCTCAATTTCTTACGCATTTTATAGTCAATAACATAGACACAAATCAATACACAAAGAAGAATCCCATCTGGAAAAGCCCACTGAAATTTCTTTTTGGTCCAAGGATGAAATTTTAGTGAGCAAGCACTATTGGTTCACCCCAGTCCAAGAGGTGGACATTTAGCAAGATCTGAGCATTAGGTGCAAGACAGAATTGCCACTCCTCACGTCTGCGGACTTCCAACATTGTTTAATTTTTAAAACTCAGACTTGACATATAATTAATTCTTAGTGAGGAATGAACGTTTGAAAATAATTAACTTAGAAACAGTTATAAAGGAACAAGAACAATGGTTTTGCTAATTAGAGAGAAAGTTTAACTAAGGTAAATTTTGCCATCTTTGCATTTTTGCCTGTGTACCAAAATACACTCATCAGCATTTATTTCTCAGCTAATAGTCAGATCTTGTTTGAGACTCAGTTGAAAATATTTCTTTTTATTTATTATAAAATTTGTTATGCTACATTTCAACCACTAAAGAATATCAGTAACATTTTTTTCAAGAACTAAATACACCCAATTTCCAACTTCAAATTGGAATGATAATTTTCAATTTTGACTTCAAAATCTTGACACAGCAAGTTTAATATATTTATGTATAATGTTACTATTGGTGATCCAATCTCAAAATATTTTATAAAATATTAGGCAAGTGCAAAGATAATTGAAGATCTTGTCTGCATTTCTTCAACATAGGTAAAGAAACTATCCTGAGTTTCCCTTTGCCTGGAAAATACTGATGATTAAACTTACATTAATTTTGGTAATATAACTGTAATATTCCTTGTTCAGGTGAATTTAACAAAGGAAGAGACAGAGCATTCAGCAAAGGACTACCAGAAAAGAAATGTGTTTGTGAGCCCATTCTAATACTACCCTCAGTGGACCTGACAAATCAGGCCCTGGGCCACAAGCACAATCATAAATAGTAATACAACTTCAGAAAAAGGTGTTGGAAGTGTGGCTACACAGACTGGCACAAGGAGCAAGTACCTCAGTGAAGAATAATAATTCTGGTTCACTATTTATCACTGTTTACTGCTCTTGTATAGCACTTACATCATTTTGATGCTCAGGGTATGAAAGGTAAGTTACCCACTTCCGACTTTTTGAAGGAATCTCCTTACCTCTTCTCTTTACACATCCCCTATGTTCTGGGCCAGCAACATTATATGTTAGCATGAAATATCCCTCTTTCATTAATGCAGACCATTAAAAGCAGCAGTCAATATGGAAATACATTTTCATGTTTCACAGGAGACAACATCTGGATCATTTGTACTCCTGGAGCATTAAGTAGCTTTACCATACTTCAATGAATTATTCATATGTCAAGACAGAATATATTACACACTGCTGATTCTATATTACAACTTCATGATTTTCTTATTTATAAAATGCAGACAAACAGACTTATATATTTTAGCCAAACACTGGCTACAGTGCTTTTTATTTAAAACAGGAATAAAAACTTCCCTTTGCCTTCAGAATTAATTCTGAACAAATGTCACCAATCTTACCATTTTTCATGCTGTTGTGGATCAGTGGAAAGAAAAACGGTATTAAGATAACCTGCCTGAAATATATTCAGCCACTCTGCTGAAACTTTGATTCCTAAAAGTTAGAAAACTTTCTGTTTTGTTACAGCTGTCACTGACAGAGCTGCTTGTGACTAGTTTCAATGTTCTTCATTGTAGTCTCTCCCTCCCTTTTCTGAGGTTTGCCAAAGATCACAAGGAAGGAAAAAGAAAATTAAAAAAAAAAAGATGCAACGGGTTTATAATACAACAAAACTTGACAAAGGAGATGGGTATATAAAACTCCTACAAGTACATTGCTATCGCTTTTTAAACCTGCAAGATACCATATAAAAATCCTTTTATAAATAGGATTTTCATTTTAGTAGAAGAAATTCATAGCTTACACCAAAGCTAATGAATGAAGGTGGTTTACATTCTCTAGTTTAAAGAGCAAATAACGTATTTGCTTTTGTAAGTCAACCCCTTACAACATACAATACAAAAAACAAATTGTTGTAAATAAGTCATTTCTCTGAGCTTACTGAGATGTGCAACACTCTTGGGGGTGCCATTCACTGTTCTAATGGAGCTCAGGGAGATATCCTCCCCAAGGATAATTTAACCTTTATTTACACACTTGGTCTACATTATTTTGTTAAAACCAAAGAAACAAAAAAAATCAAAACAAAAAAAATGTCCTTTCTGTATGAAACTATCTCAGAATTATACCAGAATTCTAATAAAAGTAACCAGAGATGGTAAAGTAGAAAATTATACCACTTTTTACACTACGTATACATTCACAATTTTGAGCACATTAACAAAACAAAACAAAACAAAAAAAAACCATTAGTTGCCACTGTATCCCTGTCCATCTCCGATTTTATCAATATATGTTCTAAAGAGCAAATTCAAGTTTTATACAATTTTGATGACTGTCAATGACAGACATGAAGGAAACATTATGAAGGAAACAAGATAGCATTTTCAGCCCTGGCAGCTGGCAAGGTAAGTGGTTATGACAGAGTAAGCTTGTAAGCTTTCTCCAAGGTCTGTGCAGAACATAGGGCGACCCGTGAGGCCATTCCAATGTTTCTAGCACACCTCCATCAATATCAATCTTTTCCCCCAGCTGGGCCAAACTCTCTAACCTAACCCCTCCTGTCATTTTAGCATATGAATGCAAATACCCTTTCCTTTCATGTGGATTTAATCTGAAAATTCTCCTTTACTTTCATTATGCAGCTCCAGTGCTAGTAATGACATCTAAAATAGAGTTAATTCCTCAGATTACAACTTCAGCTAATGGCATGCTAAACAGCAGGTGTTTATCCCCTGCATCAGACAAAATCCTGTAAAAGGAGACCACACAAATTTTCCCTGTACCAACAGAGCTCTGGGAGTGAAAGCAAGCTTTGTAAAACTCACGGAGAATTGGAATCTTCAGCCCTCTTGGTTATTGTGCAAGTGCAAACGAACTTCCCTTCAAGAGTATTTCTAAAAACTCAGATTTTTTGACAGAAACTCTGTGAGCGAGACTGCATTGCACTGGCCTCCACTCTGCCTGATTTGAGGGTGAGAAAATCCCACGTCACCTCCCCGGGAAACACAAGGCATGGCCCATATGCACGCTGCTCACCAGGTGCCCACGAGGGCAGGGCCAGCGCTGGCTCCTAGCATGCTTTAAGGTTCGTGTAATTTCTTTCCATAAAGTTCTGATAGCGTTCAGTAAGAAATTAAGGGCAATTTCAAAACTGTCATGTATACATACTGCAATATTTGACATATACCTAGCATGTGCTATTCAAATAAAACCCATAAATGCCATACAGTTTAGAGTCAGAAGTTCAAAACCAGGGGGAAAAAAAAAGGGGGAGGGGTAACATTTTTTGTAAGATGAAAAAAGTATTGTAGTGGGAGTTTACTTTTAAAGTCAAATACAAAGAAGTTTATTTCATGCAACTTAACACCTGTCTAAAATTAGAGTGGGTGCCTAGATGACTTGTTAAACACAATGATATCATGTGAAAATCAACTCATATTGTATCTCATGGTGAGATAACAATTTCTAATAGGCTGAAAAATGTACTGTTTTGTTAATACAGATGTAAAATAGGAATGAAGCTATTTAAATCTGTATAAGATATTACATTTGATGAAAATGGCTACTATTACTCTATCATATCTGCAGTACTAGAACAGGAAACAAACTAAGATATGCTTTTGAAATATTAATTGAAACTACAGTTCACTGTTCTGAAACTAAAGCATAAGGGTTGTCTATTTTATACAGAAATAAGTGTTTTGAGAAACCACAGGAAAAAACAAACTATAAGTCATTGTAGTGAAAGCTAGAACTTCTTAAATTGTTTAAACTGTTTTAAATGTCAAACAATTTGCACTAATTTTCATCATATACCAAACCTATAGTATTTATTTCTACTGAGTTGATATTTTTCATGCCTTTCAGAAGGAAATACTGCCTGGATGAATGGAGTGAGATGGGCTGAAAACTGCCCGAATCCCCAGACTTCAAGGGCATTGTTCAGTGCCCCACTGGCAGCCAGCAACAAGGACAGCTCTGTAGGGGCCATTTTTTCTTGTCATTTCTCATTTCTCATATGGGAAACCTCATTCTGTGCTACTGTGGCAGGGGATGTGGAAAGCCCTCTATCGCCATGACTCAGAGCTGGTTAAATTTCACAGGTTGTCTAAAAACTGTAATTTGGATAGAAGCCCCTGAACCTATCCTCTGTTAACCCATTCTTTTCAGAAATGGCACAAAATATGTCATGATGTCCCCCAAGGTTACAGGAAAAAAAAAAAATATATTGCACAGAATCCAGAGAATTCTGCACTATAAGAAATTGCTTTACAGCACATCTGCTAACACTTTTCAATTTCTGATAAAGATTGCAAATATTTTGTAATGCATTTTTTTGCATTTACTCTACTTAGTAATTAAGAAATTTAACATTCAGTAAGCTTTAAAAGTGCCTTCAGGAGAAAGATCTAGTCTATTACTGATTTTCAGTTTGCGTTGTAAATAATGGCATTCACAAAGCACCACCAGAACACTGTAAAACTAAAGACCTTATTTCTGTAATTAAATTAAAAAACAACTTTGGAAAAAATATAATTGAGGCTGTGCAGTTTTTGTCCCTCAAATGTAGTTGCAGTCATACATACTTATTGTTTTCTAATGTCACAGTGAACTGCACACAAAGGTTGGAGCATGAAGTGAGCAATAATGTTTAATAATGTTGTTTTTAACATGTGATAGTTAATTGCTATTTTGCACACTAAGTGCCAATTTGATTTTTAGTATAATGTCATTAAAGCAAGCACGATGAAGTTAAACAAGTACGATTAAAGTACTCAAACTCTGACATCTTTTCATTTTCTTATAACAATTCAGGACTAAAAAATAAAATAAAAACCCCAGTCAGACTAGGTTCAACTAGGAAAGAAAAAGATATTGTTCTTTGAAAATTTCAAAATTTTCTTAGGAAGAAATTATGTTAACCAGCAAGCAGGTTTTTTTATACCAAATATTCACAAGCACTTAATGAGCATTCACAACTCTTAAGACATCTACTTAATATTTTCTTTAGGTTTTTCATAGTTCTTCTTTATAACAGAACCATGTGAAGAAATTTGAATTCATTAGTAGCCAGTTGCTTTGCCATAAAAACAAAGAGGAGAACTAAATACATATTAAATAATCAAAGTGATCTCAGCTCTAAGGGACTGCAAAAGGAAGAAGCAGGTGAAGAGCTGGGTATGCATGGTAATCTTCTGAGAACTGTTCAAGAAGCTCTGCTGGCAGGATCACATACCTTTCTAATAATTTTTTTTTTTAGGTCTCAGTACAGAAATCAATCTTAAATAGAAAAAAAATCAAGAGCTTTATATACACTGTGTATGTGTAGAAAGAAATACAGTGTATGCATGAAATCTAACCTATTAGCAGTGGCTGGATGTATAATACATGCATAAATGGAAGAATAAATCACACCATATGGAATGCAGTTTTTACCTAATAAAATTACTTTTTTTCCTTTTATTAAATTCTGTCCCCTCCTGCTTTTAATGTTTCAGATATTTTCTGAAATAAAAAGTGCCAAGCCTTCTCCCACATACTTTAACTCAGGCTTAGCAACACATAAGAGATTTGGTTCTTAATCAAAAAATATAGAATCACTTTATGAAAAACTGTAAAATATAATTTTGCACAGATGCTATTTTGGCAACACGAGTAGTAGTTGTTAGCTACAGCGCATGGGAGCCTCTGTCATACTCTCAAATATAAATTTAGATAAGAAAAGTGTATGATTTAAAAACAGAGCCAGTAAAGTAAACAGTGTGTGTGGCAGAAAATAGTTATGTTTCCAGTACAATCCAGCTTCTGGAAAGAAGCCAGAGACCTTCCAAAAGACTCTTTCTGTGCTTTTAATGCTGTTGCGAAGCTTCAGGAAATTCTAATTGTATAAACAGTTACAGGGAAATGAGATTCACTGTGAGACTATGTCCAGCCAAATGTACTGGACAAAAGTGCTAAATGCGATGGTTGCGTGCCATCATCAGTCATGTAGAATATGAACTTCCTGACTAGCAATTCATACTCATTTACCAAAATTGTCTCAAATTCAACCAGTTAGCAGTTCCTTTTCAGTCTGATTATACAGTCAGCTTCCCAAAGCTAAAGCATGTACAGTAGATCTCTCTCCTCTTAGATGTTTGGTTGTCTTTTGATTTTAAATAATGGAGGTTCTCTGATATTTATATCATGATAAAATTCTAGTGCTTTAAAAATATGCCCTTCACACAAGCCTAAGCATACATATTTTAAAATTGCTTACTGTACAACTTCATATTTTGTTTAAGGCATGAACAATGGCATATGAAAGGGAACAGCTTCTGGAAAAGGGTATCTTTTTTGACAAAGGTCAGTCCAAGCACATCACACCAAAGGACTAACCTGAAGCCAGAAATGACAGTTTTGTGACCCGAGAGAGTTTTTAACAAAAATAGTTGAACCAAAATGGATTTTTTTTCCTCTTTTTCTTCCTTTTTTTTTTTTTTTAATTTAAATTACATTACTCTTAATGTCTTTTTAAAGCACCGGTTGCAGTTTTGCGTTTACCACCTCTTCAAGTGACTTTGGATAACTCATCTGCTGCTTCTGTTCTGAATTTTCAGTGTATGAAAATTTAAAACATTTCTTTTTCTTTTTTTTTTTCTTTTTTTTCTTTTTTTATTTTTTTCCTTTTAATGGCTGCTGCAAAATTAAAAAGATCCAGAAGTGGTCAGGGGCCTGGTCTAATGCACTTTCAAAAGTCCATTATAAAGATGAATATAAATGCGAATGATAGGTTTTTCCGTAGACCCACAAACCACGCTTAGCTATAAGAAACATATTGTGCATAGTTATTTTTTTCTTCAGAGTGATATGTTTACTAGATCTACATTCTCAGTTTACCAGAGTACGGGAATTTCTACTTTACTAAAGCCAGGATCCTTTCGCAGTTCCCAGTAGGTGTCATTGGTAACCCAGGCTTCTCTTTGATTAGCATCAATAACTTTCCTGTAGAAAGGAAAAAAAAGAAAAAAGATAAAGACAAAAAAATAGAGAGAGGGGAAAAAAAAAAAGTTCTGACTATATGAAATAAAATTCCATGTCCCTTTGATCTAAACCAATACTAAATCTGATTTCATATTTCTAAAGGATGCAAGAACAGTCAGGGATTTAAAAATTAAGATCAAACTCTACCTGTATTAACAGTGGAAGTTTTAGAAAATAGCCAAGATCACAAATCTATTGTCTGATCCTGTGAGCAGGTCTTAAAGCCACATAAAGCCTCTTTGGCCATTACAGATTCTGATGATGTTCAGGGGATCAACCAAGAGATCTGGCTTGTAGGATGCAAGCCTTTTACCATTTATATTGTTTGTCTCCTCTATATTTTGCTTATCTTCCACTACAAAAACTGCATCAAGCACATTTGGTCTTTTGACTTTTGATTCCTTAGTCTGAACATAAGGCTATTTGGTGTGACTATTCCTTGTTTCAGAAGAATGCTTAATTAAAAACACCAAAACCCCCAAACCTCCACTCAAAAATAAGTAAATTATAATTTAAAGGTATTCATATACATTTATGTACAAGTTTTAGATAGATATATACATATGATGTTGCTGTTCAGATCGTTATTTATTGCTTTGTTTATGCAATGACTTAAAACACTAACATAGTTATTAGGTCCTAATAACTATGTTAGTGTTCTATTCCACTTCAAAGTTATAAAAACATTGACCAAGGGGAACATCAGGATTTTATAGCTGTTTCCCATTGTGAGAAAATGATCTTTCAATCATAAAGCTTTAAATTATATAAAAATTGCTTCAGGAAGAGGTCAGGTATCTGATTATTTTTCATATATTGCCATTTTCCAGGCCTTCACAATTAACAGACTACATTGGTGTTAATTCTTGTAATACTTTGTCCAGTCACACTATCGAAAACAGAGACTTATTACTGAAATGAACAGACTCACTTAAAAAATTTGGGTACATATTCAATGCTGTTTTCTTCCATGTACCGCCTCCGACCTCTCTGGAGTTCCTCTATTCTTTGTTTCTCCAATGCTGCTGCTTCTATATTTCCTTCTTCCAGAAGCCTGTATGAATAACAGCAGGTTCTATAGCAATCATACAGTGTTTAGAACAAGAGATTTTCTAGCACCAGTCATGAAAAAAGACAAGCAGAAGCCAAGCCTGTTGCTTGTACCCACTTTCAGATTCAGTCGTAACCTCATAAAATAAAAATAACCAAGATGTGACTCCCCAGTTACACATACCTTACCTATAACTTAAGAAACACGCTTTCTTCAGTAACTTCAGCCTATCAACAACATTGAAATATTATGAACTGAGAATTAATGTTGCTTCCATTCATAGCAGGAGAGCATGACATTTCAGAGCTTGTCCTCCCAGCTTGTTATGAGGAATCTTTCCTCTGTACTATAGCTCTGCTGTAGCAATGAGATGCTTTCTACTTTCCCTCAACTGAGTGAAACAGAAATTCAATTGCAATACTGAATACCTTCTCTGCTACCAGAATTCTCCAAAGCTTAGTTCAGACTGTAGCAAAGACATAGACAAAACTCAATACTCAGCAAAACACAACCTTAAAGCCACCAAATATTAAATCTATAAATGAGCATTCTTGCCTTTGATCTGGCCTGAATCGTGCATCTGTTGAAGGAAGAAGATCTTTCAGTAAAGGATCCAGTTCATTGAGCTCGATAGCAAACCTTGTGAAGCCATAATAACGTTCATAATTGGTTGGCATGGAGCCTGTATGAATATGCATGAGAAAGAAAAAAAGCTTTTTAAACTATTACTCTAAATATGAAAGAGGTTCATTTATTTATTAAATTGCAACAGCAAAAGTATTAATGTATCTTGCTCTTACACAAAATTTAAAAAGCATCAAAAGCTATTGTCTAGATGGAACAACATTCACCAAACACTTATTTCAACTGCTTATCCTGTAGAGGTTGTAATTACATGCTAATTGATTCAAAACTTTTATGATCTTTCTTCCTTTTTAAATAAAAATTACTGTTTGCAAGATTTTCAAGTTAAACATAGTTTCCTGTTCCCCAGAAAGTGGGCTTATCAAATGTCTGCATAAAAGCTAACCTTAAGTGATCTTCAGAGTTAATTTTGGAACACTCTCTCACCGACTGATTCAGCACTGTTAGCAGCAGTGAGAGCAAACATTGCAGAGAGCAGGGTGCAAAGTAGGATTCAAAACACTGTCAATACAGAGTGGGGTTCAAAATACAAACAACAATGACAACTCCTGGATAATCACGTGGCACATATGAAAGATAACTGTAGGTGCAGAGGATGACTAATTCAACCTCAGTGCCTCTAAGCAAGAAGCAAGGAATTTGAAATCAGCTCCTGAAATCACAGGAGCACACCATTTCTGAAGATCAATCCCTTAGGCTAATAAAACAAACTCAATAAACCGGAACCTCCTATTTACTGAATCCAAATAAGCTGCCCAACTCTCTGTGAGAAGGCAGGCAGGCCCAGACATCCAATTTTTTTCTTATATTGACCCCAAGACCCCAGAATATTTGACCAGGAGTCAGACTGAGATGTGAAAGACTGTGCTTCAAAGAACATTTCCTTTAGCATTATTATAAACTCATGTAAAATCATCTCCATTTGTCTAGCCAGAAACTTAATTTATCCAGTAGTATTTTGTGTATTTAAAATGATGGCTAAACCAGCTTACATGGTTTAGGGTTGCACTACAGTGCCTGCCAGAGTTTCTTACAAGTTTCTTACCTGGCCTCCATATGCATTTGGCTGAAGGTGCAACCCCACAATAAAGGCCTTCATGCCACTTTCCAAAAAGGCGATGAACCACCTTCCCTTCTTGATCTATCACAACACCCTGGACTTCGTTTACATTTGAATTCCAATAGTTCACCTGCAAGTTTAACACAGAATTACTAGTTTCCATTGGTCTGCACTTTACCCACTGTACCTAGACACATACTGCATAAATCTTAATTTGTGGCACTAACTGTCCAAGTTTTGTACCAGAGTAGCTCACCTGGAACCAAGAACATCAGAATATGAAATTCAGATTATCTGAATATTAATTGTTTTGTTATATGAGAAAAGCTGAATAATTTGATATGTAGTTTTGGTATAAAGGTATTTAAATTGTTGGCACATCTGGGAACTATATTGTCCTTCATTAACCCAAATCCCACACAAGTCCGCAAAAAATGACATTTTGAAAGTTGCAAGATCAGGATCAGCTAACTGAATATACCTGTGTATGTAAGGGAATCCTTCAATGGGTGCTGCACACTACTATCTGCAGCAGGGAAGATGTTCGGTATTACTTGTTACGTGTTGCTTTTTGTTTCTCTTCTATGTTTTGCTTTTCTTAGACACATTTCTCTCTTATACCTTCACCTACAGAGGCAGTTGCCCATTCTCTGAATATCCATCGAAACATGAATTTCAGATTTCATGAATTTCAGATCTTCCAGATTTTATCCATCAAAACATGAATTTAAGACAAAAGTCTACAGTGACTTTGCATTTTCATTGTGGTAATAGAAAAGAAATTTTGAGATTTCACTTTTAACCTAAACTTAGTAATAGTGTAGCACACAGCTATACAGCAATTCAACACACTTGATATTGAGTGTTTAATGAAATACAGTCATACATAGCACTCTCATTTGATAATATACATATTTACAAATGTTGATGGGACAAAATGTGGAATGTAGATTTCAGAAATACTGAAGAAACAGCTTGATGTATGCTTAAACTATGCAGTTTTATGAATATATATGTATTACAGTACATATGTTACCTTGACAAATGTGAGTTTACAAATACAAACACTGCTTTTTGTGTTTCTGATAGTTATCTCTCCATAGTGTTCTATCCACCTCCTTCCACTAAGAATATTATGTATGCAAGTAGTGACTTTGTTCCAGACATAGTAGTCTCCATACCTAAGAACAGATTAACAAGTAGTTGGTGACATATATTAATCATGATCATTACAGACAAAAAAGTAAAACATAGCTCCATTATCATAAATACAAGATCATATCCCTCAAAAACTTTTGAAACAATAGCTTCTTTTAATAAAGCACTAATTTTAGGTATACCATTAATCCTCCATAGAGGCCCTCGCCTAAGCTCTAACACAGAGAACTGAAGAATGGTGCTACGAACCACAAATCAAGACATTATGAGCCACTGAAGCCCTGCTCTGTCCTCAAAGCATTAACATCTTAGGCCACAAATTCTTTAGGGACAGGACAGTGAACCAAAGATCAACATAGGGCTGAACCGAGCTTATAAGACGACGATATAATTAAATTAAAAATAGAATAAAGTAAATACGGAAAGGAGATAGCAGAAGGGAAGCAGGAAGAAAGAGCTCACTGGCACATCATCCCTTTCCCTCTGTAACAGAGGTATGCAGTGTCACAGCATCTCCATTGTCAGGGAATAAAATGATGTAATCGTATTGTGCACATTTTCCTTCAGAGCTGGGGGGCAAGCATGAAGACAGAAGACAAAGACGCCCCTGAGTGCACTTACTTCAATTTCATGAGATGGATGAAGAGATGGAGTGGAGTGATGCCATACTGTCAGAGGCAGAAAGAAAGGCTGGCTGCAAAGTGCAGGAGCAGGAACGGTACTGCAAAACCAGCAGATGTCTCAAGTATCCTCTCTGCATATTCCCAGGATTTACAACATGCA
The DNA here is from genome assembly GCA_013398155.1 of Pedionomus torquatus. Lineage (NCBI taxonomy): Eukaryota > Metazoa > Chordata > Aves > Charadriiformes > Pedionomidae > Pedionomus > Pedionomus torquatus. Next base: position 374,117 of record VZRU01012591.1, on the reverse strand, counting down.
ACTAGTCTTACCTGTGGTAAAACTTCTCACTGCTCTGCAACATCTGAAGAACATGTTTTGACTTGCCTATGTTTTGAAAAATGACCTTACATTGTTACTAGTGGTTGTTCTGAGGGAACACCTAGCAGTATTGAAAGCCTTAGTAAGGACAGTGCTAGCTGCTGAGCATCCTATATTGCAGGCTTGTTCTGAACACTTGGTCACTATTACACATGTCAAACTTGGCTTCTCTCCCCTAACACATTTCTATTCCCCTCTGTCTATCATTTTCTAGAGAGCTTGTATATTTTTCCTCCAAAACCTCAAATGGATCTTCAGGCTCAAAAATGCTTCACTATTCCCATCTGTAACACTAAGGAGAGATTTGAGCTAGGCACTGACTCTCAACAGCACAACTCATGAGATGTCTGCACACACTCCCCCCAATCCATTCACAGATTAAATTGCAGCAAAGACTGAAAATAAAGGGAATGAGCTTACTTTGGAAGAGTCACATTCAAGGTTCCAACTGGCAGAATTTCCATTGATTTCCCCCAGAATTTGTTTTTCCACCTGATATCTGAATATAATAGTGAAATATATACAAAAATGAAAAGAACAGTCTTTCAGCGATCTGCATAGCACACCAGGTAGTCAATGTTAGACCATCCAGTTAAAACAGGACAGTATGCGGTTGCCACAAAAATACAAAAGAAAAAAAAAATTGAAAATAACATTAGGTCAGAAAAACTAAAGATAAATTTTATTTTCTTCTAGGAGTCATGTCTGTGCTACATTATAGTCAAATCTTTCATGAAAACATTCAATACAAACCAAATGTATTTGCCAGTAGATAGAAGGGCTGCTTGTTTAACTGTGTAAAAAGAACTGCTTGTGTTTGTAAGAAATGATAATTTTCTTAGTAAAAAGCTTTTTAGCAGAAAAGTATATACAAGCTGCAAGTGACAAGGGAAGTTGAAACATGTCAGCTTAATCTTAAGAATGAGAATTTGGAGTGATATAATTCAAAGCACCAGTTTTAAGGAAGTTACTACAAAAATAATAAGCATATAAATTTTGAGTAAGTTCCAAATGCAAAGCTCATCTTGTACAGACAAAATTTTTCCTTGCTAATAAAAAAGTTTGTGCTTTTGAATTAAAAAATTATACCTTGCCAAAACACAAAGTTCTTCGATTCACAGTGACAGGCCGAAATGGGAGGATGGTGACTAACCTGGAAAACAGTTTAGCTGAGTTAAAAACATTTCATTTTCATTTGTAAGACCATACAATTGTTACTGCAGTATGAAAATACTAAATAGTCCACACTATTATTTAACCTATGTTGCTATAAACCCAAATTCAGCTAAAGTCTGTACTTAAAATGCTATGTACTTAAAACACTGCCTTGTGATTACTATAAAAATATGTACATACTAGCATTTGATGAAGTTAACTTATACTAAGAACCTTTCTTTACTAGTGAGAAAGTGAACCATTCTAACTAGAAAGAAAACACAATATTTTATAAAGGAAAGAAACAAACCAAAATCTAAATCTAAACAGGATTGTCTATCTAAAAATAAGCCTTACCTGCTCTGAAAAAAATCGAAATCCTTTATCTTCTCTAATACATTCATAAGTTTCACCAAGCACTGGGTTAAATGGCTTGCTTCCTGCTCTGAAGTATGTAGAGGCATAGCCTGATGCTGCAAAAGCAGCTATTAGAACCTGTGAAAATACAGACAAGAACATAAGTGCATAAGAGATTTTTGTGTATATGCCATAACTACATGGTATCACAGAACTCACTCCACTCAAGACTGAAATCTGGGTTGATGAAGCATGGCTGAGAGCGATGCCATATACCCCAGCCAGAACTAGTATCAACTGTATTTCTTTTGTTGATTTCATTTGTTTTTCTTCATGGCCTCAGTCAGTTTCTTTCAACAGTCCCCTAAAATAATCATCTGCACAAGATTTTGTTTTTCTACCTTTAAACAGGCTTATCACTAATGACCTAAAACACAGACCCAGCTCTAGTTTACAGTCCCTTGTGATTAAGTATGATAAGATAAGTTCTAATGACAAGATCACATACCATTTTCTTATGGGAACTGTTTTATTTTAGTGTCAAACATAAACAGTTCTCCCTTAGAATGTCCTTAATGTACAGTTAAAGTTCTGCTAACAGTGGGGTGAGCCTTAACCTCCTCCATGAGGAGGTTCCTCTTCTCCTCATGGTAGCAAGGACATTAACACTCACATGAGCTTTTACATGCTTTGTTTTTTTACCCACTGTGTAACGGGTGCTCCATTCTTTATTTATTTCATGTTGTTCATAAATGCAGCTTCAACAGAAATTACACTCTTTTCACAAGCATTTCTTCAACAGTAAAAACTTTAATTCTTCCAAACCCTTTTACCTTAAATTTAACTATAAGACACCACAGAGAAATTTGAGAGCTATCTGTAGTAGAGAAGGGGTCTGAATATGGGTTTCCAAGGAAGCTTTATGTTGCATTGTGGCTTTTCCTTCCTGTACTCTCCTGACTTCTTCCATAGCCACCTTCCAAGCTTTTCAGCTAAGGAGGCAGAGTCCTACAGACCCTGCACAGATCTTCACTCAACAGTTCCCTTTATAATAGAGACGTAAGAAGTGCTGCACTATAAAGAAATACCATGCGTTCATAAGGATCGTCTGTTTCAGCAGCCTTGTCCAAGAGTTCACTGTATTCCAGCTCTTCACAAAGATGTTGCAAGGTATTCAGAGGTTCATTTAGCTCAACTGGCATGGACACTTTGGAAAGATCTTTGCCAATGTTATTCCGCAAAATATTCCACAGATTGATATTACTGGTGTCAGGGCTAGGAGCTGGGAGACAAGTTCTCCGTCCATTCCTGAACGCACCTCCTGTTAGCTCACCATTGAGAACTAGGAAGGGAAAAAATATTATTATAAGAGAGTAGCAGATTAAGAAAAACAGACATCCATTGAAACAAATTGCCACCAGAACGAGCAAGCCCAACTTCACTGATTTCAGCTGAGCTGGTCTTGGACAGACACGCAGTAAATCTGGTACATGAACATAACCCATGTAATTTCCCAAAGTTTAAAACATAGCCGTATACTTTGCCGAGAAATGTTGTCTGCAACACTGGTGTTGTCCTCAGATATATTATCACTCACATCACTGATGTAAGATTCGTCATCAGAAGCCTAAAGCATAAATAAAATATCAATTAAGAAAAATACATATAAAATATACTTTAAAAATAGACAAAAATAAATTAAACACAAATATTCAAAGCAATCATTTCTACCCAATTAGAGCTTTTAACTAAAATCAACTGGATGTTTCAATCAGCCCATATTGTCAATGCACTAAAAGCATTGAAACAAATGCTATTCAATCCTTATGTTTCTGAACTCCTTATTATAAAGCCAAATACAGATATTGCATTTGCAAAAGGGTAACTTCAGATAAGATCAGAGATGAGTAAAATTGATAGTGTAACACAGTGGGGACGGGAGGTTGGTGAGAAGAGATTTGTGCTCTTTATCAGAACAAAATAATAAAACTCAGCTTGTGCATCGGCAAAAACTTATATGGAAATTGATTTATTTTGCAAAAACAAGAACTACATCATTGTTAATATTATTTTTAATAAATTATTGTTTCAAGAAATATTTTCCTCCAGAAATATTACTTTCAAAATATTTTATAGCATTTACTCATGACAGAGCATTTATTATAAGGCCTATACCATTTAGGGACTATTTTTTGTTTATGCCTTACAGCCACACTGATTTTCCATGCTGATATAGAAAATCCAGACCATTAAGATAACATGTACTTTACACCTGTGAGAAGCAATAAGGTAAGGAACCATTCCATTCTTTAGATGAAGAACTCTAGCTGTGGTTTGCCAACTCATGGCATATAACAATGGTAGCACAAATTTATTTCCAAATAAATTTTGGAATTGAAGTTGACAGCTTCAACTTTGAGCCTGCCTGAGCCAATTTTTCAGGCTTTTGTCTACTTGTCTGATTACAAAGAATAACTTTATAAGTAAAGTAAAGGACAGGTTTTTTTAAAGACTATTTTAAAAACTAAATTATTTGACTGCATAGTCAGACATAACTGCTCCTATGTCATCCTTATCTGAAACTGTCATAGTCTAGCAAGGACACGTACTGAACATAAACTACTGATACAAACAATTTTCAATTCAGTTTTGCATTTCAGGAATTTCTACACCCCATCACAAAGGAGTCTCAGGTTCTTCTATACCTTACACATTTTTATACCTTTTTATTCTAAGTAGCATTATATATAAAAACCAAAACAAAACAAACAAAGAAAAAAAACTCAAACAACAAACCCTCCCCAAAAAACCCAACTACCATCAAAACCTTCACAAGTGGTTGCAATACCTAAATCTGTCCAACAGCAAGGCTGCACCTTGCTGTTGTAGCCTACCTCGTTTTCTGACGAGCTGGCAGACAGAAGCACTTCCTGTGCATCAAAGAACTCTGAAACAGATTCAGACATAGAGAGCCTGCTCTCATTAGAAACTTGCTGAGACAGTGGCAAACTGACATGAATCTGTTCACCCGTCTGTAAATTAATCACAGAAATATAAAAGTATTATTTCTAATATATAAAAAAAAAAAGAAAAAAAAAGCATAATAGGGGTAAATCACCTGAATAATTTTTGTATGCCAAATTATAAGGACAGATAATAAACCCAGCATTTTAATAGGGCCTTGTGCATACTTAACAGATGAGACTTTGGCAGTTACAAAATTAAGTGCATTTTGAGAAGTGAAATACATGTCTTCATTTGAGGCCTGCTCAGCATCAACTGCTAAGTTTTAGCAGCACAAATAATCTAGTTTTATATCAGAGGAATGATTTTGTGAACAATAGCTGGATTGTGTCAGACATTCAACCATGATATTCACATGAAAAAAAAACTGCTCATAAACTACATCACTGGGAGCTGGCTTTCATATAACCAAAACTCAAATATAAAGCCTTATAAGATCAGGTTATTTTCAAAATAAATGCACTTGTGAACCAGCTTAGTAACAGATGTTTGAATATTCAGGAGGAAGGCTATAGTATATATTTATATGCTTTTCTTCCATGTTCGTAGTCCAAATCCCATTTGAACTATGCTATTAGCACCGGCTCAGTACTTCTAATGGGAATTTAATAGTAAAGGCAAAGGTTCAAAACTGTATTATGTGTATATTAGTAGGGGGCAAGCTAATTTAAACAGTGGAACATATCTTTCTCTTCCTGCCACTGATGGGAGGAACACCAGGCTTCAAGGTATCAAGCTACAGGCTGTAGCCTTAAGAATGGGGGGAAATAAGTTAAGGTTCTCTCCCTGTACCATTCCACCAAAGGAGCTGCTGTTATGGAGGGACACAGGCTTCTGACTTAATCCCTTAATTTATATAGCATGTTGCTTCTGGGAGATAATACAGATGAAACCACTAAAGCCCTTCTAAGCACAGTTGACTCTTCAGACTGCAACTCCATACCCATTAATATTACTACAGAAGTCCTGCAAATGGTTTTGTCCAAGAAGTCAAAAAACATTCCTTTTTCACTGGGGCTTGTAGATGGTTCATGAAGTTTGATGAATTATAATGGAAACAGAAGCTCATTTCACTGTTATCTTTACATTAAACGAAAAAGTTATGGTTTTGTATAAGCTAGAGGTACTTGGGAAAATCCACACGCTTCTACCTAAAAAGATCCTCACACAGGCATTACCTACACACTGCAAGATTAAATACATATAAAGCAATCAAGAGAAGAAGTGATGGTCATTGCTCAGAACTTCACTGCAGATTGCTGTGCTGTGGCACTGCTTCACCTCTATCTTCTCTTTCTAGTCTCCAACATGCTGGACTCAGAAACTGTTTGGATGTTTTCAAAAAGCAAATAAACAAAAGTAATTGGAAACTTTTTCACCTTCCTTTCTTGTTGGAAGAAATAATTAGGAGACAAAAATACGTTCAATGAAATGGCAAAAGAAAAAAAAAATAAGTGGAAATGACAAATGAAGAATATTTTGGTAAAATGAAAACGATTGGTTGTCAAAGTGACCTTATTAATTATAACGTTATAACATATTACAGCTTGCAATTTCAGATTTGTCCTTCTTATGAGGGAGACTGACCACTGAGGAGAGCAGAACAACAAAGACTAGATGTTGCAAAGATGATAATATTATAGTGATTGGTTCACAGGCTGAACCTTTTGATTTCAGCAGTGCCATTTTATATTAAATGTTAGGTCCTTTAAGAACTTGCAGGATCAGGCCATTAAATACTAAACTGTTCTGTTGATTTGGCAAGAAACTAAAATACAGAATTGGTTAGCTACTGCGTACTACAGTCAAATACAGTTAAACCTCACTAATTCCCACAGCCCACAATTAATGTTCCAAGACTGGAGTCCTTCTCTGTTTCTTTGCAGAGACCAAATTGAGTTCATTCATGAGATCTGACATATGCAAAATAGAAGACAGAAGTTTTATTTTATGTAGAGAAAATATAATCTGACTTTTTCTGTAAATGAACACTTGCCAATCTGAAAAATTCTGCAGTTTACCAGCTGCGTTTCAGCTATTAATAAGAATTAGCAAGGTTTGATTGTACTCTAAATCCATTAAAGGCCAAAGTCTTACCTCATCAGGACTAGGGATAATATTTACACTGACAACCTGATCACAAATAACAGATTCTGAATGTATTCTGTTCAAGCGACTCCTTAGTTCAGCATTCTGGTTGAGAGCCTTAAAATAAAAATTGCACATTTCATTTAAAATTAAAATGTAAGCGTTAAACAGGAAAAAAAAAAATCCCAAGAAATCATATGATTTAGTATTTTGGCTGGTTTGCCTTCAGTGATTTTCAAGGGGCATTAGGGACATGACATTCTACATTAATTCTTCACATAGCACATTGGCAGGTAAACTGGTGGCTTATGAACAATATGGAAACAGGGAGTGAATGCAGCAAAAAAGAATGAAACTGCAGAATAAACAGGAACCACCCATAAGACACCCAAAAAGGCAATTCTTGGTTTACAACTATACAGCCCTTTCTGAACCAAGTTTAGCAGCACTTCCTTTCCAGCAAAAACAATATAATTGCTAGTATCATCATCGATTTGATATATCTGCATGCGTGTGTACTCATTTCAAACTACTGATTCGTTAGAGTGTCACAAATACCAATAGAATTCTACTGGTATCTAGTATCTGCTGATTTTTCTCCTTTTTTAAAACCCCATCTAGATTATAAATTTGTGTGCATATATACACATTGTCTGTTATCTAGAAAGACTCAGATGCAAGATTCTGAAATCCAGAAACAGTATATTGTTGCATACCTAGAACATGAACTGACTTAACCCTAATATATCCGCATCACTGAGGATTATAGAAAAGAACAACAGACATACTGTTTTAGTAGAAAATGACTGTTATAACGGAGTAAGTATCTTCTGCCTCTCCCTAGTGCAAACTCAGGAATAGATTGCATGGATGTACTGAAACAAAGTATGTTCAAAGTAAAATAGGTTAGCTTAAACTATCACTAAACAGTTTAAATTATCCCATTTTGCTTTGTTCTGAAATGGTCTGGGCATGTTCACAGTTGCCATCTACCAGGAAGGGAAGGAAGGTGATGACTAACAACAGTCTGGCAGTAGCTTCTTAAACTGCCAAACCCAGTTGTCTGACATAGGTCAAATTTCCAATTATTCCCCATTGAGACTATGAACTAACATGAGACAGGGACATTTAAATTGACCCTAGAGGCTAAGAACAAGATGAAAGCATGGTCACATATTTCATACAAGTTACTAAAAAGTCTCCACAGGTTTTGGTTAATTTTTATCAGTAACCAGAAACAGTTACCCTTATGGCTTGTCCTTAATTTTTCTTTGTTACAATACACAGTAATCGACCTGTGTAACATCATATGCATCTCTGTCTATAGAAATGTGCACCGATTTTAATCTCATAGCAAAAACCTCTAACCCCATAGCAATGTATGAAATTCTGTTTGCCTTTAAAACTCTGATCACACTGCTTGCAAATGCAGCACTCCACACCAATTCATTCTTCAGAGTAAAAACTTTTATGTTTCTTCGGCAATGAATTAGAAAAAAATAATTGAGTGACCTGAGGACTTGCTATTGCTTTACCTCTTCTTCCCCACTAAAAGCAATGACAATTTTTCCTTTGGCTTCAGTGGGAGAGACGCTGAACTGTAACAGGTATGTATCTGAAAATCCAATTTACCCATAATTATTCTGTAATCCATGATACCTTTTGCAGTTAGAGACATGGATATATTAAAAAAAAATAATCTAAAAATATACAGTCAAAATTTAAAAATTAAGATAACAAGACTATCTCCTTGTCTGTGCTGGAAACAGCTCCAGGAAAGTTATCTAGCATTTGTATAAAAACATTTGATCCTTTTTCTTCACTTTGGAAAACCATAACAGATGCAAGCTCACACAAACAAATGATCTCCTTCAGCTCCACATGCACTGAGGTTAGACCTGTCATAATAGAACATGTATCATAGTTCTGGTCGAGAACCTGGCTTTTTTCTTGGCTGCTTCTACCTCAGGAAATGGCCAAAATACAAAAGAAATAGTCTAACTGGCAAGCTAGATGAGTGTGAAATCAAAGGAAGAACATACCTGAGAGAGAGACTGTCTGAGGTGTGTTATTTGAGCATTGTGGCCTGTAAGATCTTGCTCTGAAACAATCTGCTTAAGCTTCTCCTTCTCTATAGCTATGCTGTTAAAGGCAGACTTCAAAAGAGAATGCACTAAGCAAAAAGAAAAAAAAGAAAACAAGTGTTTTCTCAGCTACAGAGCTGCACATTGACATCTATGACAATATTTCAGCAATAAAGACAGAGTGAAATTTCCATTGCTCGGTTACGGAAATTAGAAGCAAAGAGCTGAACTCCATGTAATCCATGCCAAATTAAGTACAAACACAGCTTGAGGTTATAGTGCGCACACTGTATGTTCACACATATGTCATTTGAGCATGCTCTTGGGGCTGAACATATGGAAAAGAGCATATTTGGAAAACCTGTGTCCAAAGCGTGTTCTTTCTGTTTTTATTTTTTCTTTTCAGAGTAAGAAAGAAAAATCAGTTCTGCTAAGACTTAATATTGCACTATTAAAGGGGATTACTTGGTGTTTAAACAGATTTCTGACAATTTTTAAGATATCAATCTCATGTTTTTTTCCTCTATTTGTAATATAACAGCATGCAATCTAGTAACAAATCCTTTTAAAATAGTATTTTCAGTCTGTAGGACCATTCACTTATTGGTAATAAAATGGCATTTATAAAGTACATTCGAGTAATAAGCTCTTCTCTTGTTCCCACTGACACGGAAAACATTGCACAAAAATTAATTGCACAACATTACATACAGCAGTGACATTCTGATTCATCTCTGGGGAGAAATAAAACATTTTATTTAGAAACAAAATGCTTTTAAATTCAGGCATGTATTTACAAGACGCAGAAAGTAGTTCAGAACACTTCTAATAAAAAAATCTCATCAGACATTTAACCTATCTCTATATTCATGGCATCCATGGAAAATGTGAGAAGGATAATACATGTTATCTTTAAGTCACTTGTTCAGCTAAAAATTCTTACACAATAACATCTAATGCAGATGAATGCCTTGGCCATAACTAAGTGAAAGCAATAAAGAAAAACAACAGAGTAGCATAATAAAGGACAGGCTTGACATTTCCAGGTACCTTTTTGTGCCATGAGGCAGAATTCTTCTTGCAGTTTCATGTACTCAGTGGAGCACTCCAAAGGGTCCATTACATGGCTTGGAGGAGTCTGAAACTCAATGTCTGCACAAAGGTTGGGATTGGATGAATGCAGTCGAACAGGTGACATCGTAGCACTGAAAGGGACCTACAGCAAGAAACAGTGGAGAAATGTTGTATAAGCTGCCACCAATCCTTTGCTGAAGAAAATACAAATTTCTTCTGAAAACAAAGACTTGGTTCATTATGTGAAGAATACGGTAAGATTGAGCATATAACTTTTACTTTCCTAAATCTCAGCACGGCCAATACAGAATTCTCTTGAAATTTTTCATTGAAACAGACAAAAGAAGGCCTAAACACTTAGCTAACAATGCAGCATTTCAATTTTAACCTTCACAAAAATGGACCATTTCCTAGTACTTAAAAGATGATTGGCAAATTGAACCATGATACATGCTGCTTTATATTTGGACATTTGAGACTACATATAGCAGAACTTTGTTGTTACAATACCAACATTTGAAGTATGCAAGTTCTTCCATGGATCTAGAAATAGGATATAATATTATGAAATATATTATTTAAGTTTTTCAAAACTAGTCATAAATCTTGAGTTGAAACTAATGAAGAGGGGGGAAAAAGCATATAATCTTTCTATACTCTAACTAAACAAACAAACAACAACCAAAAAAAGAAAATTCAAACCACAACCTGATTTTCATTTTAAGTACATGAACCACAAATAAATGCAAAGAAATAGAGTTTAGTAAGATGGAGCAAATAATTTAATTTATTATCACTTCCACTTCTCTTTCTCCTTCTATACTTTTCAGGTACAGTATTAAAAATAAACCTTCAAATCTTAGTAAGTTATACACACATGTGCACTGAACAGTTACTTATATGCTACATATGCAGTGTGTGGCTACCACTGTTATATATATGATGTATGTGTAAATGCATGTTGTATTTTATTTTTATTTTACCATTTATACACATTTGTATAAAAACCAGGCCAAGAACCTACTTTTCAAATTTAAATGCAAAGGAAAGGCATGCAGAACTACATTTTGTTACTTAAACATTAAGCATTATTAAATACATTGAGCACATTAAAACTAGTTTATTTCATTATATTGATCAAATGTATAAATCAAGAAAATCTGCACTGCATCCCAATGTTCAAATATGAAAAATGGTGTCAAAATATAAAACGTGTTTTCCGAGGTATGATAAAAGAGCAGCAGATAACATAAAAAGTCATATTACTAAGAATATTCATCAACACATAAGTTCTATACTACTGTCAATATTTGAAGTTGGTACCTTGTATTTGTTTTTATCAAACCTTTACTGTAGAAATTGTCATCAATATATGTTTCAGATTTCCGATTCCCCAGTTAAACCCTCAAAATCCTGTTGGATCTATTCATCACATCTCATTCCACTCACGAGCACATTCTACAAATACCGTTTTCCATATTGTTCTTCCTCAATTTCCAGATATATATAGCCTTCATAATAATAGCTCTAATGGACCTATCCAGTATAAATTTTATTCTCTTTATCATGTAGCTTGATTTCCAGATATATCAATACAGTAGGTACTTTTTATGGACCTCAGTTTAGCCTCATATCAAGAGGACTTCATTAACAGGAGATGTAGAATAAATTCTTTCTATTCGTCCTGGGTATTTACCCCATTAACTTATTCACAAATATCACAGTGCCCCTCTCAACAGCCCAAGAAAACTAGGTTAATTGACTAATGTGTCTAAATGTAGGAGAGCATGTTCCCAGAACTTTCTGGCTAGAAGCACTGCAAAGGTTCGATTGCTTCAGGTGTCTCCAGGAGGGCAGGGTAGGTGGCTACGTGACAGCTGTGTGTGCTGAGAGACAGCACCCAACACTCAAGTCCATCAAGAAGGCAGGAAAGATAGCTGATCCCAGTTATAATGCAAGAATTTAAGGAAAATTCCCTACAGCCCCTAGTGCCCAGGGAATGGAGCAGGCTGCTCCAGTCCCACACATACTGGGCAGAGTTGCAGGAAGGCTGCCCACAGATGGAGGGGGCTCTTTAGTTACTCTGTGATAATCCTAGCTGAAGAGACCTGCTTTAGATCCATCATTTCTGCTTCATACCTCAGCTGGCCAGGCTGAAAAGCAATGTTTCCACAGTGAGATTTACTGGAAAAACAACATTTTAAAGTATGTCCTAGAAACACTTAATGTCACACAGCTTGCAAGAAATATACATTCACATAACAGAGACAAGTAGCTGCTTTGCCAACTGCTTTAAATACAAGAACCAAAAATACTAAACTGTTGACTGACATAAACTCTCCTCGTATGCATCTTTTAGCAAAGTTTCCAAGCTACTTTCCAAAATGGATGAAAAAATGCACATGTAACAAATTCTTTCATTCTCTTGAATAGGTAACAGTCCAAGAAACACTGATGACATACTTCTCTTCCCCTTTTTTCCTTTCACTGCTGCTGTGTCATGGTTTAAACAGAAAATTGGTTCGTTTTACCTCAAACAGGACATGCGGTTTCTGTCTATGTCCATGGCAACTCAATTCTGACTTTATTCCTCATTCTTTTGGGGGTAGGGGTGGTGGGGGGGGGTGGTGGTGTTTGTTTTTGTTGTTGTTGTTGTTGCTGTTTTGGAGGGAGTTTTAAAAATATTTAGCATCTTGATGCATCACTCTAGTTTCCTACATGCATACACTCTTCTAGACATGACCTCAGAAGTTCCTTACCCTGACTTTCTGCTCTACACCAGGGGCATAATACCAACTCACCTTCTTCAGAATTGTGTGTTCATGTAGGACAGACTGTTACCGGTAGAGTGGGTTGTAAGGAAAACCTTTCTGCCATGTATTTAACTGCTGTGATTCTGAACCCTCAGCCTGCAGACACAGCTTCACTGTCTGGGAGAGACAGGCACTTTGCTACATCGGCAGGAAGAACGGGCCATTGCCACAACCACTCCAACAGCTGTAGAGTCTTTCTGGTGCCTCTAGTTTTCCTTCCTCCTGCACTTTTTGCAGCTTCCCCAAGACCTCCCTCAACAGGTCCTCGCTTCAGCCACAGGTAACAACTCAGCAATTCCCTGAACTCCTACAGCATTGCAACCTAAGTCCAGCTGTACTTGCTCCACTTCAGCACCCCTTGGGGCTGTTCTTGAGGATGCTGTTTAATGACTGCTGAACCTCCTGGTTAGAGCCTCCCACTGGCACTGCTCAGCCATGTAAGCTGAGAAGCGGGAGGATTTCTCTGCTAGACAGCCAGACCAATCAGGTCAGAATACCAATCAATTATTGAGCACAGCTTTCAGCATTAACTGATTACAAGGGATTAAATCTAGATGAGTTAATTTGGGAACTGGAGAAACATTGATTTCTGTCATGCTTTTTATGAAGGCCTAATAGTAATTGAGTTTCACGGTTCAGGTAGCAAGAGCTCAAAGCTCAAGCAGGAGGGATCTCTGATCTAGGGGATTTTAGCTGTGGGCTGGAGCAACAGACCCTGGAATACTTTAACCTGGTGAAGACATTCACTGCCTGAGCTAAGTAAGGGTTATGCATTTAAAGCTCACTTCAATCTTTGGCTGCCCAGAGTCTTCCTTATCTAGCTGCTGTACTAATCAGTTGATGGATTAGTACTAATGTCTATACTGTGCATTCCTAATAAGTGCTTTCCTTATAAAGCAGCTGCTGAAGATACCCTAATTTGATTTCACAAGCAGCACTACCCCCTCCCAATTCCCAGTCCCTGTGTTGATTTCATAGCTCCAGGTTTTGCGTCAAAGACTTAGAGAATTAACTAAATACAGATGCCTAGAGGTAGTAATATGACTTTTTGGAATTATGGGATGTAAACAGAAAGTGTCCCAAANGAAAATTGGTTCGTTTTACCTCAAACAGGACATGCGGTTTCTGTCTATGTCCATGGCAACTCAATTCTGACTTTATTCCTCATTCTTTTGGGGGTAGGGGTGGTGGGGGGGGGTGGTGGTGTTTGTTTTTGTTG
>VZRU01012591.1:303695-356827 GCA_013398155.1 Pedionomus torquatus | reverse complement strand
ATAGAAATTCACAACTTTGAGCTTTTGAGGGAAATCAAATCACCATTAGTTCATTTTATTGCTTTTCAGCACTTTTTTTTCTTTTGAAGATCTTTAGGTTGTCATGAGAATGACAAATTACTTTATGACCAAAAGGGAAAACAAAACCACAATTCAGTTTTTGTATGAAAGGATCATTTGAAAAATTAATGAAGACAGGTCAACTAACCTGTTGTTGCAGGCCATTTTCATAAGACTTTAAATAGGCTTTTAAAAACAAACAAAAAAATCTTCATAAAAGCAATCTTTCTTCAGAGTGGCAGTCCATGTATTACTCTTGAGTAAAGGGTTGTAAATTAAGCTGTTAATTCTAAACAATTTAGTAATACTAAACCCCCAAACCTGCAAAGGTATATACATATGTACAGTCAATTTTCAGGGAGTAACCCCACTCTAGTCACTGGGATTAGCTATGTGCTAACCATATACAGAACTGGTATACTTAATTGATGAATACATATTTTTTAAGAAATAAAGCAAGAAGCTTTTCTTACAAGAGAAAGTGTCTTTTAAACACATTATAGATCTATCATTTGTATTGAAAAACATATTAGCAGGAATACAACAAAAGCTATTTTATTTAAAAAAAAAAACCTGGTAAGTAACAAGTACAATATAAAATCTGGATGGGAGAATTCTCTCCTTGCATCTTATGTAGCAGATGCTGAGCTAGCAGCAAATGACACCCTTGTTCCCCATTACTCATGAACAAGACATCTATATAGAGAACTCCCTAATTTTTATCCTTCCTGGAAGGATGGCTCTCAATATTATACTAACAGAGGGTCTTTTGATGGTAGTTAATGACTGTTCATTCTAAAATAAATAAGTACAAGTACTTAAAATGTAGTTAATCATGCAACTAGCTTAAAGTTAGTATGTTAGCATTATCCCCTAAAACAAACAAGATCTATAGAGACATGAGGAAACGCTGTAGGACTTGAGTCTTTTTAGTCTGGAGAAGGGAGGACTGAGGGGTGATCTTACCAATACTTATAAATATTTAAAGGGTGGATGTCAGGAGGATGTGGGCAGTCTTCTTTCAGCAGTGCCCAGTGACAGAACAAGAGGTTAATGGGTACAAACTGGAACGTAGGAAGTTCCATCTAAACATGAGAAGGAACTTCTCTACTTTGAGGGTGGCAGCACACTGGAACAGGCTGCCCAGAAAAGTGGAGGAGTCTCTGTCTCTGGAGACATTCAAAACCTGCCTCAATGCCATCCTGTGCAACCTGCTCTATGAGAACCTGCTCTGGCAGAGCAGTTGGACTAGATGATCTCCAGAGGTCCCTTCCAACCCCTATCATTCTGTAATTCTGTGAAAAGGACAAGAGAAGTTTTCTTAGTACCAAAAATCAACCACTTAATAGCAAATTATGTGTGGGCACCATGAAGAAACAAATTAGACAAAGCGATTTTCAGCAGTGGTTGCCCTGATAAACAGTTTATAAAGAGTTGGAGTAGTCTTGAAAAAAAATTACCTATATGGAAGGCCAATGAAGCTAGAATGAATGGCTAACAGAAGAACAAAATGGGACTGTAAGCTTAAAAAACAACTAGGTATGCAAGGAAATCCACATTTCAGTGGAGTGGCAACATGAGCAAATTAGGAATAACACAATGAGTCAGAATGAAGCTATCTTCCACAGGTCGCAGCTTTAGACCATTCATGGAATCAAATAGCTCTTGGAAGAATAAACCTGGTTAGGCAAAGTTCATTATCAACCCAGAAGTGACAGACCCATGTAGAGCAGTGCTATGCACACAAACTCTCTCGGGGAAAACCTGCAAACTGGCCATATTTAAGAATTTCAGGAGCTGAGCCACAAACAGCAGTTTGAGAGTCAGGTGCCAAAATAAAGGAAGCTCAGACCAGTGTCCCTTTGGTAAGGTGTAGGCAACACAGAACAGCTTGCAATTCCTCATGACTTGCCATAGAGGGTGATTGCTTTCATAACTTTTTTTCATCATTTTTGTGGAGAGGAATTTCTGAGAGAGCACTGTGGCATGAAAGAAGAACATGCAGTGTTGACTCCATCTCTTCATAGGCACCATGTACTTGCATTCATTTTTTCTGATGTTGTTATTTGCCTATGTTATTTAGCAGCAGGGAAATACAGTGATCCTTCAAATGCAGGTAATAGGACATGATATCACTCACCAAAATTCCTTCATTAATAAACTTTTTTAATCCTAACAGATGCTTCATTTTTCAACCTGCTGTGATTTACCTGGTATAATAGGTAGAAAGAAAAATCACCTACAACAGCTGCAACAAGAATGCTGATGCAACTAAAGTTTTTACTTTCCTTAAGATTATTAATCTGAAATGAGTCACAGAAAACTCCTTATTTGTGTCTAGGGGAGATATTAAAGGCTTTCAAAGTCTGCATGAATTTCAAGGAATTTAAATAGATCAGAACTTTCTGGCATTTATTTATTGAAGTCAGTAGAATTTAGCCTTCGTTATCAGTTCCTCAATTATAAAAAAGTTTAGGTTTCAGATTAGGCCTCTAAACACTCAACTGCTTCTGACAAAACACAGTAACACTCTGGCTCTAGCAGTATCACAATCATATTATCCTTACTTCTGTGCTTTTATTTTTCAGCTCTGAGGCAGGATGGGGTCAATTCTTTCTTCGTGTAAAGTATTCTTTGGCTTATTCAGTTTGCTCCCATACTAACCTTTTCCATAAGAGAAGGCTTGAGAAAATACTTCTCATTGGTAACATTCCTAGCATTTGTCTTGACAAAGACAACCAGTGTGTTTAGTATTTCAGTCATGTTTTCTGCTTTTAACTTGATGTCACTTTTTCAGCTGCCCCTCTTGGCAAGTTTGAAACAGAACATCAATATCCCGGTGTGCTCTGTGCATACTGCTTCTTTTGCACCTTAATTGATTAGTATTCAGATCTCTCTCCTTTCCCTAGGTGGCAATGTTTTCATATGAATGAAAGTAAAATCAATACTTTTCTCACTATCTTCTCTAGGTTTTAAACAACAAACTGAGATTTAATTTATTTCACTGGGAGCATAAGAGTCAGTACATTGACTTCCTATTTTCAGTTAACACATCATTTCATGCTTAAAAGTACAGTGAAAAGTAAAGCATAGTGCATTCAGTACCTGAAGTTGAATTTTTGCATCTTTGCTGACACTTTTTGTTCTCCACCGTCTCGTGACCCTCTTGTCTTTCTTTGAAATATCTACACAGTTAGCCTACATTACACAAATAGTTAAAAGCAACAAAATACTATTAAGTTGACACAAGCAACACAGACAGTACAGCAAGTTAGTAAAGAATTGTAGCACTAGACATCTAAGTTAGGAAGTAAGGAGAAGAATGCCACTGCTGGGGGCAGCAACTACAGCATGCCCAGAGACGCTATAAACTTACAGTACATTTAGCTCATTTAGAAAAACTACTGGTATATTTTCTTCATGAGTGCACAATGCTTAGAACCAGATCTTGAAATCTTCATGGATTTCTATTCTGGTACTACTCAGGGAAACAGAGTTCATCTCTTCTCAAAATGAATGGTAAGTCTCCCTGCCTCTTTGGGACTAGAATTCCCAAAGCACCAACACCACTGGGAGATTTGTGTGCTTAGGGGGACTGAAAAGGGAAGGAAGGACTTTGCATCTGCTGTTGCTTTCTTGTAGTCAAGAGGAAAACTCACCCTGAACTGGAAAACTGTCAACCCTTGGGACCTCTGTACTATGCCCTCTTTTTATAGAGCATGCAACTTCATCTTTGAGGGGTTTTGGGTCTCCACTCCTTAAAAACTTAAAATGACACCTTACTCAGCACACAAACACAAAANAAAAAAAAAAAAAAAAAAAAAAAATCCTTAAATACAATTCCAGTGTATACATGTATTTCTAACATCTCTCAGGTTTGCTTCACAAATGACTTAATAATTTGATTAGTCCTATTTACCTCAAATAATTAATACATCTTAATTATCTTTTTGTTTTACACATGAAACATTATTACACATGAGTAAGATAAACATGTAAGATAAACCTTTTATCCAAGAGTTACAATGATTTCAGAAAATCATTAACAGCCAACATCTCTACATTTCTCTTAACAAAAAGAACAAATGTTTCAGTGTGATGATTTATGTTCAAGCATATTTACCTGCATGTCTGTGAAATTTGGTGCTGACTGAGTTCTCTGTAGTATTTCTAAATTTTGAAGAAGTTTACTGAGTTCCACAAGGTTTGACTGACAATGAGCAAGATCTAACAGATATAAAACAAAAATATATTCTGTTCTTCAGTTTGGACTTTTTTTTTTTCCCCCCATAATTTCCATCATTGGCACTTTATTGCACTAAAAAAGCTAAACGTCTAAATCCCAAGTAGTAGTAAGGCATCTATGTAAAAGCTTTCTTTTTAGATATGTTGAGCAGTTATTATTTCTATGGGGGTCAACAAAAAAGTCTGGACCTCAAAGGTTAATCATATTTTAACAATTATATCCATTAAGATAATAGAGATTATTAAGATAATTTTTTTAAGCAGCATCCCAAACAATGCAGAGAAGGAAGCTTCAACTACAAGCACCTAATTCCCTTAACTATTTTACTGACTGTTTCTTATTTTATATCAACAAGAATTTTTTCCGAAAGGACAAGTCATGAAAAGGTAAAGACTAACCTTCTGCACATCTGTCCATCTCTTCAGAGTCCTGCAACCAGGCTGCTACTTTACTCTGACCAGTGGTGCAGGTGGCTGGAAGGCTGTTACTGCAAGGTATAGGAGGCTGCCAGGGGAAACTATTTTGTTGCACCTAAGACATAATAAAATGCTTAAATTGACTGTTGCTATGTTGCTTAGTCAGTGCAATCATCATACTACTTGAGAAAAAGAAAAAACATGTATTGTGATTTCAATGACATCTGTGGTTTGACTAGATAGGTCCCCAAGGAGCATACTTTTGTGTACAGCATGTTGGAAAACCAAACTAAGAACCTCACAAGCAAACTGTGTTTGTTTACCAGCAGTTAGAAAAGCTATTGTTTGAGAGGAAGAACATTATCAAAGAGTAATGAGAGAGATTTATCCCTGATGACAAAGGCAAGTACAAATTCTTCTGGGGGTGGCGAATTCTTTGGAAGGTCTCTACAGAAGGCCCACTCATGAGGGCTGCAGTGAGGCGAAATTAGACAGTCCTTCAGCTGCACACACTCACAGCTTTTTGTGGGCCATTGGTCCCCACAGTGCAAACTACTCTCCATCGGCATTACAAGCAGACCCCACTGACACTGCCCATGAGCAAACCCAGCAGGTATGAGTTTTCAGCAAAAGAACGCTGTATACCTTTCCATCTGACACATTAGCAGCTGGTGAAGACTCTGTAGTAGAGGCTGAAGGGAATATATGAAAGCTAGCATCTCTCGGAGATCTCACAATTTCATTTTGACGGTACAACCGGTGGTGGCGTAATTTTGAAACCCATGCGTCAAATGAATCCTGCGACTTCACCTGGAAAAAAAATTCACTATCAAGAAAGCATTCAAAATACTACTTTTCCGCACATCTTTTACAGTTTCACCATGGATGAAAAGATAATAAGTATTTGCACCACTTTTTACCTTCAGATGATAGATGTGTTCTTCTGTGTCAAGATCTATTCTACGAGCCTTCTTTTTTATAGACATAACTGATAAACCAACATCAATGCTCCCATGGACTTTGCCTTTCTGTATCTAATATCAAAAAGCAGGGTAAGAAATTGGTAGTATCATGCACTTCAATGTATTTAATAGAAACTTATCTGGTGCTGAGATGATTTCCTATTTTATAAACAGCTTAATATAAAGCTATATTAAAAAATAAAACTTGTAGGCAGACTAACCACTTACTATTTATAGATAGAGGAAAGCATCTCACAGAAGTGCTTGGCAGAGAGCCAACTGCAACGCCTAAAATGTATTAGTTCACACCAGTACAAAGCTACACCTAAGTGAGAAGCATAGATAATTAGAGAGTGCTCGTCTCCTGCTGCTACTGCTTGATAGTTATTGGTATCAGACCTAACTAATTTAATACTACTCTTTATATCTGATGAGCACATTGTAATCACTTCTCTGTCCTAACCACAGATTTCAGAATAATCATCTCTGACTGACATAAAAATTGAAAAAGTGGTCAGCCTAATCTCTCAAGCACCTTGCTTAAATAAACTGCTTTAAGTAAGGTAGCTTTTATGTTTATATAAGTAAAGTTTTTTCAGAGCACAATTCCCCCAAAACCTTACATGCTTTTCTTATACAGATCTTTCTTTGAATCAATCAACAACTTTAATACGTGCACTGTCATAAACATGCTTAGAGTGAGTATGAGATTTAGTCACCCTGGCAGGCTGAATTCCAATACAAGTTTTAAAGTTGTCTTCAGCTTTACTTACATCAATTGGTGACTTTGAATATTTCAACATTCCATTATCCAGGACAAAAAACCTCTGAAAAGAAGAAAAAAAAAAAAATTCTTTCTTAAGGAGCAGATGCAATTTAAACTGTGTACAATCATTCATCTGCAAAAAAAAAAGGATTACTCTGTAGCAATTAAGGAATGTTTGTGGGATGGAAAGAGAGAATTAATACACTATTGAACAGAATCTTGCTTGCTCTTGACAACAATTATCTTCTAAGCAAGAAAAAAGAGATTCTCTTTTCTTCCACATTATGTTCTAGGTTTAACTTAATAAGCCGCAATAATGAAGGATATTTTTTCAGCTTTCCAGCCAGTTCAGTAAACTCTATAAGAAAGACTCTGAAAGTGTTATGTCTTCTATTTCTTCATCTTCTTCCTGATTTTCTTGACAGGTCACATCTCAAATTAACAACCTACCTTCCGTAACCAGAAGCTGAAAAAATTTAGGATGTAGATCTTGCACTAGGAAAAAGGAAGACCCACATATGGATATTTTTTGGCCTCTGTGATCTCCAGCTAGGAAGAAATACGGGCTGCGAGGTGCTGCTCTACCATTCAAAACTTTCAAAACATGCTAATTAATAGAAAATAATTCATATTTTGAGAGTCTAACCTGAAGTACTAATCTATGTTAAAAATCTACAACACAGCAAGATATTATTCTAGACTCTCTAAGCTGTCTGACGTGGAAGGGAACGACAATGTTTTCATAATATGAACCTGTTAACCTCTACCTATGAGCAGGGTCAGTAGTTAGGTGGTAGAAAATATCTCCCAAAGATGGTTCTGTAAATTATGTCAGTTCCACAACAGATGGTACCAATATCTCACTGAGGGCAAGAAAACAGTGCTTTCCTGGAGATGTAACTTCTCAAATAAGATGTCAAAACAATAGAAGGGGGTTTTGTTCTGTTGTTTGTTTTTTCTGACTAGGCATTGTCTTTGATAAACTCCACAAGAACATGATATTCATTTCGTATTGCTCTGCCTCTCTTAGTTCCACATGCAAAAGAAAATGACCTTTCCTCTTATTTCATTCCAAGGCATACTGCGCTTCAGAAAATTATAAGCTACTCTAAATTATAATTCAGAAAATTATAAACACCATTATACCTCGCATACTACTAAAGTGCACTCAGAACTGTCAGATACAATGTGCAGCATTCAATAAACAGAGGGTGCTATGGCTTTATTTGAACACTAGGACAACACATAATACAATTACCTCACTGGGCTCACTGCTAGGGAAACTGCAGCATATAAAGGCAACAGCTGGGAAACAAAAAAAAAAAAACAAAAACAACAAACAAACACAAAACCCCAAAACCAATACAGAGTTTCATAATACAAGTTCAGCATAGATCCTTAGATGAAATGTAACACAGAGCAGAGGGGGATGCTGAACTGTGAAGCTCTTAGTCACATTAAAAATCATTTGTGTAGGTAACTGCTCTAAAGTCAGCACAAGAAACAGATCATCGGTAGCGATCTCCTTCATAGAACTCTGAAAGTTGGACTCCTCTTGCTCTCCTCATCAAATCAGCAACTTATCCATGAAACAACATAATGCATTTTAAAGGAGTGGAATTGGTGGCTTATTTCATATATTCTTACACATCTAATTAATTGGTTTAGGTTTTGTGAGGGGTGGAGGTAGTTTGTTGGGGGTTTGTTTGTTTAGGGTTGCTTGGTTGAGGTCTTTTTAGTGTGCTTGTTTGTGTGAGGTTGTTTTTAAATAAGCTCTCCTTTTCTCCGTGTTTCAGGCGTGACTATTTGAAATCCTTTAAACACCACAGGCTAAATTCAAGTAGTGCATATGTATTTGGTTGCTGAAACTACAAACTCTAGTTAAGTAAAATAAAACCAAAAAATATAAAGTAGGTAGGCAGGCCCAAAAAAGGGTGGCAGGTGTATGTATAAGTTAGTACAACACTCAGAAAGAACAAAGAAATTAGCAAAAAGTGTAATTTTTCTTCTAGGATGGACTACATTTGGACTCAGACCTGAGTAAATCCCACAGGGTTTAGCAAAAAGCCAAAGTTAATACTTTCCCAGAAAAAAAAGAGAAGCCATGTACAGCAAATGGCTTCACTATCCCTTGCAGTAAAAATGCATTTTAGAAAATTATCCTGCTTCAAGTACCTGCAGCTACAAAAAGATAGGTGAGTTCCAATACCACACATCTTGTTGCTCAAAAAGAGGGAAAAGTGTGATTATTATGGTATAAAATACAGACAAAAGGATTTATGAACGGCAATTTTAAGCAACAATGAAATGTAGAATTACGCATGGAGGAACGCCTCCAAATTAACGAAATATAAACAAGAGATTTGGGGTTGAGTTTTTTTAAATTAAAATTCTAAAAAGTCATCTAGTAGCAAAAGTACATAGTCCCACTGCATGAACACACAGAAGATTGCAATCAAGAAGATAAGAAGACAAATAAAATCAAGGGACAAAGCTAAGCAAAAAAATTGCCAAGTCAGCAATCCTGAAGTTGAACTATCTCCTGTAGAAAGACACCTTGTGTGCATGCCAACTCAGCTCTTCTCTGTTATCGAGAAGTCCTGTGTATTTTAATGTAAACTGAATGCAATCTTACAGTATGTGGCTATATTTTGTTATAATATATTGGAAAGAATGAAAGGGATATTGATTAGATCTCTTAAACTACAAGGCATTTGCTGTGTTACTTACAACTTCTGCCTGCATTTTGAATACAACATCAGGCAGCAGGCCATGAGCTGTGTGTGCAAACTAATTCTTCACACAATTTGAAGAAAAAGTCATACAATAAAATTCTGGGCATTTATTTGGTATTCTAATTTCCTCTAGACAAAAAAAAAAATCCAACCCATAAAATGATGTAACAATCTCTTGACTGTATTATGGAACATTTACCTTGTGCCAACCTTTTAAAGGCCATTTTCTCTTTTTCAGCATGAAACCTTCATGTTTGTCTGGCTTCTGGACATTGGTCTGGCCTATTTTCAGACCCTCTATGATTTCCCAGCTGTCAGGTTCCTGGTGAAAAAGTATGAAGACACATTGATTAATTAACTGTTTGCAGACATGAAGAATTTGTGCTAGATGTAATTGCAGTTTTTCATCATGCCAAGACAAAGAGTAAAGGAGGGATAGGATTTTAAATCAACTTATTTAGATACCAAACTACACGGTCACTGTATTATGTTCTGTATCTCATTGAAAAAAACTGAATATGAATATTTTATGAAGTCTAACCCTTACCAAGTAACTAGAATGAAGTTGAAGCTTATTAAAAAGTCTGACCCTGTAACTGAACAAAAATCTGAGGGTGTGTCTGGACATTCTGTTTGCAAGGACTGTACGCCAATGAAATAAATACATCCAAGTACATGAAAACAGGACAAAATTGTGGCTGGGCTAAGTATAAGAAAGCTGACACCTGCTATTGGACATAACGTTGTAAAAGTGCAGGTGGCTCTAACCACCTGCTGAATGTATCCAGAAGGAACACCACTGCTGTACTCTAAGAATTAAAAGGACTGAAAAGATTTTGAAAGCAGGGCATGGGCAGAATCTGCATGTTAAAAATGTACCTGTTATAAGAGCATTCCTTCTCTAAAAAAAGGATGGGATGGTGAGACAGAATGAGGAAGAAACTATACTGTTAAATACATGAGTGTATATTAAGAGTGCCCTTTGTGGTATTCCCTGATCATAAAAATTGCATATTTCCTAATCTTTAACACTGTATTGCTTCTGGATACTCTAATTTTTTCTTAAAATCAGGAAAACAAGCACAAGAGGTTGGTTTGGCTTTGGTTTTGAATATTGCCAACTCTTGTCTTCAAAAGACATTTTATGACAGTTGTGCCTTTAGATATCTGCAAAAAGAAATTAAGTTTTTCTGCATTCAGTTTCACTGTATTAAGAGAAATTATGGGAAAGCTAGCACTTTTCTCTCTAGAGAAAAAATAGGCTGCATTGATTCAGATACAACCAGCTGCACGCCTCTTAGGGAGCCAATTAAAGCATATTTCTTGTACATGCCACTTCTTATGCATGCTGACTTATGCAACTCAAGCCAGACTTATAATATACCATAGTGAACAGTAAAAAACAATTTGTAAAGACAAAAAAACCCTGCCTGTCTTTCTATCCTCTTGCTACTACTGCAATTAAAAAAAATCTGAACCAATTTAAAAATCTCCTATTATCTGCTCATTAAGACTCTGTTTTACTAATGTATCCTACGAAGTTTTACACTTGCATTTTCTCAGATGCTCTGTCACAAATCCCAGCAATGTTATGAAAAGTTATCAAGAGAGGAAAGAAGTCATACAGCAGCAAACATTCAATTGGAAAAAAAAAAGTCTTCTCCATTTCCCATAAAACTGTTCAAAAGTAAGCACTGTCAGTCTTTCATAACACCTCCAGCTAAGTTACCCAGACCTGATAATATTAACATTACTATTATGAAAATACGATTTCAAATTAACAGCAATTTCAAATCTACAATTTTCAATTTTAATATAAATGTTTACTTGGTTTAGTTTTCCCTACATAACTCAAAAATAGAACTATCCTGATGCCTGTAAATGTCATGGTCAAAACCATCTTTTTTACTTCCTGATGTTTTGCTTGGATATTCTGTTTCTGTTACTGTAAAGGGTTTCACATAGGCATTATTTTTGCACTGCAAAGAAGCACTTGGCACTTGAGGGGGACAAATTAAACTATGAGTCCCTTGGGGCAAGCAGAGAATCTCTCTCCACAACTCTGCCAACTGATTCTTCACCATATTGATTTCTCCTTTAGAAGATCAGCTTCAGGCATAAGTCTTTTATCTACTAGATAACATCAGTATTGATTACTTCTCAACTAGAAAACACACAGTTTCATATAGCTATTCATTTAAACAAAAGGCCTGATACAGAAGGACAAAACGAGCAATTTTTTCAGTGCTATGAGGATACTTGTCTTTTGCTGCAGCAGGGCTACAAGCTGTTCTTAAAACCATCCTAACAATCCTAGCTGTGCCTCATCCCACAGGTTTGGTGTGATGAGACATGCCCAATACAATGAGCATTAAGCAAGAGCAGCCAGAAACAGGGGAAAAGCAGAGTAGAAGTGATATGCTTGAAAGATTCTCATCCAGTGCTCAAGTACAGCATTAGGACTTCTGTGATTCCCTCTGTGTCATGTGAGAAACAGCTCGACATGAAGCAGCAGGACCAGGGTAACACAAGCACAATTTACAGTCCCAGGGTCTGCATATGCCCCAGGTAATGGCAGTAAGGGAGCCACTACCAACTACTTCCTGAACCTACTCTTTTTGACCGCAAAGTATTTCTTTTCCAAACAACACATAATGATCCATTTAAATTTTCCCTGGATGAACAGAATGTTTCATTTTGAATTTGTTTTAGCAGTTCTATTTCAGAACTTAGTGACATTTAATTTCAGATTTTTCTTTTTCAGCAAACATTCCATCACAGAATCCCGCATTTTCAGTAACATTCTTACTTTTTTATAAGAAGTACCTTGAAATGAAGCCTTCTTTAGATGGAATCAGGCTTATTTGGAATCAGTTATTCCAAAATTGACGAATTCAGCCAGGAAGAAGTTAACTCCAAAGCGCCACATACAACACTGCCCCTTTCAGGAACTGGAGGCGTTACCCCTACAGTTCTATCTATTTGCCTCAGGAAAGAATGTCTCAACAACATATTTTAAATTTCAGACTTTAAGAAACTACCCACAAAGAATGATATTAGGACATATTTTTTAAATTAATGTCATTATTTATTAGCAACACTGCTGGACTTGGATATGATTTGCTCTGCCTTAATAAGAGGATTGGACTGTATCATTTCCCAAAGCTCCTTCAAGCTCCATCCTTTCAGATTGTAAAACTTGTTCCTGGGACGCATCCATGGGCAAAAAAAAAATCCAGACCACCCCTACCATCCATATCCTTAATTTCATTAATGTGACACCTACTAAAGATTACTGCCCCCCCGACACCTCAGCTGGGAATAGAAAGTTCACGGTCAGGCTCACAGTATACTCAGTGGTAGAATCACGCAAAACAATATCCAAAAACTGTATGTCAAACTACTTTGTGAATATAGAGGGCAACTCATTACAAAGATTACAGCCCGTGATATGGCTTACCTTAGATAGAGAGATAGGGTCACTTTCAAGGAACTGCTTGCTTAAAGAAGGGTCTGTGCTTCCTGAAGAAGCCTTCCGCTCCAAAATATTAACACTCTAAAAAAAAAAAAAATTAAAAAAAAAAGGAAAAAAAAGGTAGCTAAAGTGTTAAAGATAACAACTTCTCATTCAATGTTACTTTTAACTGTAAGTAACGAATCATCTATCATTACACTCCTTATATAAACTATTAGCATTATGGCTCAAAACGTACCAAGTACTACCACATAACTACACAAATATTTTTTTTCCTGAGGCCATACACCTCTCTTTCCTTCCTCTCTCTCTCTCTTTTTTTTTTTTTTTTTATTGTTAGCTAGTCTCTTCAGCCTAGAAATGACTGGGAACTAAAAAATGACAGGAAAGACAAGTAATGCCATTACTACCTACAGAGGTGCAAAGTGCTCCTTGCTACACCTACCGTGTTTTCTGTTGAGATACAGGACACTGAGTGCACGTCATGCAGTCAGCACTGTCCTACATTCACTTTCGAAGCAAATCAATGCACATAAGATACTACTGCCTCCCACACACCTTAGCATTTTGCTATTGGCTTCTCAACTTACGTGAGGTAACTCATTATATGAGTGCTTTTAATAGATTATAGGTATTCACCAGGATCAGTTACTGGGCCTCAGCTAACAGGCGTGCTGATGAACATTTATAAAACACAATGATCTTAAATCATTACAGCTGTTTTCATGTAGGACAATGCTATAAAATTTTATCTTCTCCAAGCACGGTTCAAAAATTAAATACATAATGTCACAACTCATCCTGAAAAAATGCTATTCTTAAAAGACACCTAAAAGTGTCTTCCTGTTTTCTAGAAATGTTTCACTCATTTTTAAAAGGAAAAGCGTTTTTGTGCAGGAGAAAATAACCATGTTTTGCCTGCTTGGATTTGCATTTCATTCTCTGGTGAAATTTTTCTACATCTCACATTATTATTTGCTAAGAATTCTATCACAACATGTCAGTAGCATCTTTTTGGCATGAAATATAACTATTTTTTTTCCAGAGCTGATAGCGCAATGGGTGCTGAGAAGGGCAAGTTTTTCTTACTGAAAAAATGGCAATTAAATTTTGTTCACAATAAAGCTTCTTTACATTCACTGAAGAACAGATTACACAGGTACAGAAACAATTGATCAGGGACTCTAAAAATATATTCAAACAGCAGAGTAAATATTATTGTTTATACAGATAACTAAGTACATAAGGACCATAACCAAACTAAATGAAAATAAACACAGCCATTTGTATAAATGTCTATATAACACAGACCACATCTTG
The DNA here is from genome assembly GCA_013398155.1 of Pedionomus torquatus. Taxonomy (NCBI): domain Eukaryota; kingdom Metazoa; phylum Chordata; class Aves; order Charadriiformes; family Pedionomidae; genus Pedionomus; species Pedionomus torquatus. The sequence continues at coordinate 342,847 of VZRU01012591.1, read as the reverse complement.
CTGCAGAGCAGCACACAGACCTTCATTGTTCTCTTTCAATTTGCAACTGTGAATGCGAATAGGAAAATATGGGGATTGTCTCTGCTGTTGGTGGAGATTAATAAGCATCCCTGCCACCACGCACCAATAATTAGTATTTCTTTTCAGTTACTTTTAATTTAATTTCACAGTGAAGAGTGTGGAAAAGCAGCAGTATTGTGTTACCTGTTACATTCCTCAAGGCCAACCAGCAAAAGCTTTGTCATCTATGCTTTGAAATCTGCTTTATCAAAGAAAGGCCAGTCTTACCATCCAACATCTATTACTAGTCAGACGAGAAAAACATTTGCATTTATGTGACATGAGTTCCTACATTACATGCCAAATAATACAGTATGTCTGCTTGAGCTGAGCATCACAAAGTTACTAAGGGAAACTATAATAAAATTTTCTCATTGAATAGATGAAATGCTGCTTATTCACACAGTATCACATTTAAACAATATACAAGAAAACCTAAATCTGTTCCTCCAAAGAAGATTAAAATGACACTAGAATTAGCATAATCAGGATGATTCCCAACTTTCTTGCCAGTTTTGTTTGGCAGGCAGGAATCCCTCCATCTTGAGATGGAGCAATGCCCAACACAGATGTTCTGAAGGTCTCGTATGTAGCAGCCAGTGCAGTTTGTTATTACATAACTGCAATTTCATTTTGTACAATATTTAGAGTGGAGTAACCCAACAGCCCTTTGCTTGCCAGATTTCCAGTGACATTTTCAGTCGCATGATTTTAAGGCAAGGGGGTTTTATGCCTCTTTTTTTTTTTTTTTTTTAAATTAGCCCTCAGTCATTACAGTTCCACTTCAGTTGAGAAATACATTATTAGCTAACAGCACTTCAATGAATACTGACTTATTCAACTCTTTGTTTGGAAATAAGGAAATGAAAACTTTTAAAATAAAACTGCCTTTTTTACATTCCTTACTTCAAGAATTGCTGTCTTGTTGTCTAAATACCTGCTTCCCAATTCTTTTCTGTCATGACCACCGTTACACAAACACAAAATAACTTCTTTAAATCTATTACTTGTCTCTAGCGTAATATTAAGAGACATAACTTTGTCAAAATGTTTTCCATCAATGCACGTTGTTCTTCAAAATCAGATCTAGAAATCACACCATTATTTGTATAATGCAGGAGTTTACTTATTTAGCACCACAGAAATAAAAATCATTTTGATCTTAAAGTTATTAGCAAGGGTTTTTTTTGCTTTAACAAGAAAAATAGAGTTGGTAAGAGAAGCAGTTAAAAAAGCGGATGAGAAAAAGAGGAAGAAAGAGGCAGATCAATATAGCTTCTGGCTTTTGTTTATAATCAAACAGAAAGATGAATAATCCATTAATCATGGTGTATCAATCAACCTGCTAATCTCACTCCTCTCATCCCAAGAATATAGGCAGACAAAATCAACCTCTGCATTGTTCCATTCCAGACTTCCCTCATGCTTCAGTTTTTCCTATGCTCCATAGCTGGCTTGTCTGGAGAAAAGAGCAAAGACCATCAAACTCTGTGTGCTCTTGGAAATTAATTCAACAACATTCAAAGTTTAAGTGAAATTGCTCTGTAATGTCAGTGTTAAGTCTTAGTCCTAACTACAATCCTTCCTTCAGACATATTATATATGTAAGCACATATTTGCCTCAAATTGCTCTTAACAAACATCCATACAGGGAACGCAAATGGTGATTCTGCCCTGCATTCTTTTCATATTGCTTCCCAAAGACAAGTGAGGGAGAAGGAAGCTGATGGAAAGAGTAACAATATGATGTTGTTTCATATTCTCACTGTCTCTGGAGGGCAAGAATGGAAAGTGTATTTTACAATATGTTTCTGTATTTTGTGCCAACTTAATTTCTCGGTTTGTTTCCCATTCACCTTGTCCACCAGAACAAACACTACCACATGGAGCAGCTGGTCTCCAACAGGCCAGAGGCTGAAGACCCAAATGCTTCTTAACTGAATATAACTTCCCAGTAAAAGAAAAGACATTCCAATGGTTTTCAAAGGAAAGGCAAGGAAAGAAAAGAGATATTGGCTAAGGAGATATAGGAAATCCAGTGAAGGACAAGACTGGCACTCATTCCTCCTCTTTCTGCTTCACTGCCTAATTACTTAATGGAATTAATTATACTTAACGCAATGAGTTCTCTGTAACTTATAATTTATTCATTTCCAGGAAAAAAGACAAGCTGGTGGGGAATTTATCACTCACATCGGACACAGACCCTCTTCAGTTCATAAACATGCACAACGTGGGTAAAAATTAAAAAAAAAGATTTGGTGGGTCATTTTGCTTGCTTGCAGCATCCAGCAGTCTTCAATACCTATAACCATGGGGACTAGACATACACTGTTCTACAACAGTAATTCAAAAGAGTCCTCTTTTCTCTTGGGTTTTTGTGTTGGTTTTTGGGTTTGTTTTTTTGTTTGTTTGGTTGGTTGGTTGGTTTTGTTGTTGTTGTTGTTTTTTCCCCAATCCAAAGCATGAACTAGTGCATCTTTTATTGTTTGCTATTCACTGGCATTCTTTTTGCAATCTATCTTCTCCTGCATAGACCTGTGTTCTTATTTGTATTCTATTTAGTATGAAGTACAATACTTAACCCCTTTCTCTTAATCATGTATTCTCTGGTTATCTGAAATACAGCAGGAGTAAGAAGGTAGACACAGATTTGATTGCAGATATACGACTTTTTACTACCTTTTAAACAAAGCTGTGATATATGATGAATTAATCTGCAATGTTACTTGAAAAGGAAATAACCTTGAAACTTGCTTTTATCTTAGGCTGCTTCTCAGTTAGCTCTGGCTTTTCCTCAGTCAATGAGTCTTGAATATCATTATGAGAGAAGGGTGAGAACAAAGCAAAACAGCCATGTCTCCATCAATGTATTCTCCTTTCCTTCTTCTAGCACCTTTTTTTTTTTTTTTAAATTTGTATGAAGCAGCCATGATCCTATACTCATCTCAGTCAATCCTATTGATTCCGCTCCATAGCTCGTTTCAACAATCTTGGCTATCAACCAACAGACAAAGGAACTTAACAATACTTTATGAATAGCACATGTAGTTAATCTTTTGTTCTTCTTGTAGCACATGCTCGTCTTGTATAGACATGTGCTTAAGAGCAACATTTTTTCTTAGTAACCCTTTTATTGAAAGACAAGCGTACCTCAACAGCAGCTCTGTAACATTTTAGTAACATCCAGTTATGTATTCTACTTCTTTCCTGGGATATGCAAAATAAACAGTTCTTGTGTTACAGAAATGTCAAGGATTTGTCAGCTCAAGCGTTCTGTGTCAGCTCTTTCTGGAACGCCAGCTTCGTATTGTACGTAGCACTTCACGTCAGTGGTTTTAGCCTCTGGAAGCAAAGAAGCATTTGCTTCTCAAGGTACTTTTTGACAAACTCTGAAGAGAAATAAGCTCTTGTTTCTCTGAAAAGCTTCTTGGGGCAAACTATTAGCACAACTGGATAAAGCAGAAAAGATCTATCACTGTAACAGCAATCTTTTTGCCAAAGCACTGGTTTGGAATGACTACCGTGTCGCAGCCTGAGCCTCTGACGAATCTTCTCCTTTCACACTTTAGATTTTTGACAAGCTTATCTCAAAACAGAGCAAACAGACAAATTGACAATACCTGTCAAAGAATTGAAATGTTTGCTAAGGACACAAAGCTTTTTTTTGACTCTTGAATAATCACAATTAAAAGGATTGATATTTCACTAAATAGCCTCAAGCTAGTAATTAACTTTATTGTGTTGATACAGTTTTTTAAAAAGGAAGGAAAATAAAATTACATACACAAAAGAAACCCATTCATTGATATGTTAATTCGTTAATTGATTAAAGCATTCTAGACACGTTGAATGGCCTTCTTCAGAAAATATGTGCAGTTTTCATTTTAATAAATGGTTGCAAAGGAGTCTAATTTAACACAAATCACAGGCCAAAAAGGCAGACACTCACCTGAAAAAGTGTATGCATTCAAAAACAGAAAGCCCCTTCTTAGTGGGACTCTCTTTCAAATCCTTGTGTATGCCACTCACTTAGACTTTCTTAACATAGTTTAAATTTTAATATAAGTAGTACAAAAATACAGCAGGTAAGAAAAAATGGTGGTTGGAAAATTTTTAATCAGTTTTTTTTATTTTGGGTTTGTTGGTTGTTGGTTTTGTTTTGGTTTTTTTTTATGTGAGGTCTTATTATATTAAGGAAAAAAAAAGTTTGGATGTATCAGCTTCATTTTCAATTCCAGGATAAAGTATTCAGTAAAAACAGAAAGAGAGAGATGTCATAGCCGCAAATACCTTTACTAAGAAACACATTTATTCTGCCTAATATGTTTATATGTCTTGAATGTGGATAATCCAAATCATAAGTGACTGTCTTGAAAACAGAAGCCTTTTTATCATACCTGCCATCACCCTTCCTCTTGCTTTCACTTTTATGTCTTTCCTCTCCACTGAAGAAATGAAAATGAAATCATGCTTCTATTTCTTCTCCCACATTTATTTTTCCAGAAATCCTAAATGGAACTTCAGAAAAGTTATACTTCTTCCCTCAGAATTCGTGCGTGTGTACACACACACATTCCTCACTGATCCCAGACAGCTCATCTGGGATCATGCTGCAATTAGAAAATGAGTGGATATTATGGTAATATCAATCAATGTTTGAGGACATTTGGATTGTATGAATATCTATTTTTTTAAAAATGCACAAGCTGACCTTTTAGTCTATATTCAAGGAAAACAAGACATGCTCACGTAGGTATGCATGATAGAGGGGGGGGAAAAAATGAGAGAGGAGGAATGCAAGAGTGACCATGTTCTGAAAACACCTTTTTAAACGATCAGTCATAATTTTCACGGGTAATTAAGCTTTCATGTGAGCAATTTCCTGGGTTTTGTAGCAGAATATAGCTACATACACTATTTCTAATCAAACTGACACAGTTTTAAAAAGGAAATCTTTCTTCATAGTACATATCTGAACTTCAACATTCTCTTTGCAGTCTGTTAAGCACTCCTAGAGGTAAGATAACTCAAATAGTAATGTTTATGAAGCTCAGAGAAAGTGCACGCACGGCCCCATGGGACAGCTTGGCATACACACTATCACTGACAAGATCTGAACAAGGTCTCCTGCATAGCCTCTTTTTTCCTCACAGACGTTGTGCCAGCTTGCCTCATATACCAGTCTCTCTGTTTCTCCTTGACTGCTCCAGCCCATGTTTACTTCAACAACTTTAAGGACAAATCTTTCTAAGAAAGAGGCAGCATCTCCCTCTATTAATCTCCAGGACTGTACTCTGGAAGACTGTCTCCAAACCACTGTAGATATTACCAAGGGCAGAGGTACTCATAATCCAAATATCTATTGATTAGAGAGGGCCCACACAGTGCATGTGCACACATTTGTACTATTTTTGTTTGCCATTTGTCTATAACATAAATTCTAGGCAGAAATGCAGGCACAAGATGAAGGACACCTGCATGCTTGCAGGCTGGCTTCATAACATACAGACAGAAAGACTCATGCATCCAGTCTGAGCTGGCCTCCTGGGCATGTGTTGCTGCCAACCTGCGCTGGCAGCCCTGCCTCTGAGGATTCCCACTGACAGAGCAGGAATGCTTCATGCTTTCAAAACCCTCATGGACATCAGTGCTCGGAGGGGTCATGCCTCATCCCTGGGGTCAATCAGCACCAGTTCCAAGTCTCACTTACACAGGTTTCTAGTCTGTCCCTGGAAAAATCTGTACTCCAGAGAGATTAATTTTGAAAGTCTTTACCTTCTTCTGAAGGTATGATTGTGCCATGTGTAGATGTTCAAGTAGTTCAGTGTTAACTCACAGGGCTGAGGCTTATTTTTTTCGTTTAGGGCAAGCGCTGTGGCATTGAACCTAATGCAGCACTCCCATGGGTATTCTACCTTTTCATAAGATACATTGTTTCATACATTTTTTCAGCTACTGAATTAAGATCCACTACCTCCTGAACCCAAGGAACATGCTCAAACTCTATTAAAGGCAAAGGGAAAAATAAATGTTGTAGAGTAGCAGCAGCTAACCAATTTAAAGAATAATTGCATGTTTTTGTTAACAATTTTGCCACTTTGTTCTTTGGCTCCCTCAGAATATTTGCTTGCTCCACTTTTGTGGATGTTGCTTTTTAAACTACTTAACACTTCCTGCTCTAATGCTGCTTCAATTGTATCACATGAGGAGAGTTAATTAGGAAAGAAAGCAAAAGAGAATTACATCACTGTAATAACAGTACTTGGCATTTAGTAGCATCTTCAGTTTGAAACTCTCAAAGAGATTAATAATTATTATTGAAATAATTCTTACAAACTGCAGAGAAGTAAAAATGTTCTTAAAAGCCTACACTGTGCTACAGAGCAGAGCTAGGAATAAGGCTCCATGTTCTCAGGTCTGGACCATATCTACTAGACAACTGTCCATCCTTACCTTCCTTTCTTTTAAAGCCACAGAGAGACAGGAACAAGTGAAATTTGCAGGAAACCATCAAGATTTTTTTCCCAGATATCACACCAGGCTTATAGCAGTGAGCAAGCCTGTAGGTTGTTACTGAATTTAAGAATAAGGAAAGAACTCCAACTTTTCTTCCACATGGAATATATCAGGTTATATTTTATTGCAATGTCATACAAGCAACGCTGTCTAAGGCACATGGGACAGATAGGCAGGCAGAGTAAAAATGCCAGTCAATTACATCATTGTTTATGTATGAGACAGAAGCTACAAATGCGTCCTTGATATTGTGTCACTGATCATGATTGGTAATAAAGAAAAAGTTGAGTTTGGTGTATTTCAATATATCAAAATAAAAAAATTAAGCTACAGGAGCATGAAAACTCCCTCCTATCCCTTCACAAATTCTCATGTCTAATTGTTCTCAGTCTCCAAGAAAAAGCACCCAAAATGCTAGATGAAATAGGACAACTAAAAGAGAGAGACCCTTCCAAAAGACTTACATTTCCAGCAGGCAAGATGGATCTGTGTATGTCATGGGCCTTATTCTGCCAACCTAGCCTACCAAGGGAAAAGCATTAGTGGCTGAAACCCCATAGCTGCTGCCACCACAGCAGCTCCCACCATGACCCTTCCAATTGTCACTGCTCTGCTACTTCCCATTGAGCTGCCAGGAAAAGTGTAGCAGCAGCAGGAGCCAAAACAACAGCAACAGCAGGTCTCACTTTAAGTCCCAGCATTTTGCATTAAGTAGCTTCAGTCTCAAACACTAGACCACATTTTTTATGGGACAGATAAAAACAGAACCAGGTGTTGCTTACAATAACCACACAAAAAGATCTTAGAATTATCACAGAATACCATCTCCACATCAAACAGACCTCCCAGATACTCCTTGTTCCAAAAAAAAAAAATAATAAAAATCACCTCTCCCCTTGCTTTCCTTCTCTCTACACTGCCCTCACTTTTTCAGCTGGTTGTTCTCCCTACAAACCAGTCCTTGCTTCTCAGTTTCGTGTTCTACAACCTCACAAAGCATTTGGCCACACAGTTCTCTCCTCCCTACCCATTTCTTTCACCTGTTGATTACCTGACCAAGAATATTGCTATGTCAAGTACCTACACTGCACAGCTGAGTATTCTACTCCTGGCAGTTCTTACTTTTCCTTGCTGCACTACCCCCTTGCTGAGGCATGCAGATTACCCACATGAACTCAGCTCCATAGAACCTGATGGTCCCTGCAGTACACCTATGAAAAATGTGCAGCTCATTAGCTCCTGGGAAAAACTTGGTGCCACTTTTCTTAGCCAGGAGACTTCCTTTCATTATTCTTCTTTTACTCTGCTTAATGTTAGCTGAAAGCACAAAACCCTAGAATTTACATAGAACCCATGATATTTTCCTATTATGCACATCTCTTCTCATTATGCTTAATCATTAGCTGATGACAGAGACAACAGGCAAATCACCTCTCTTTTCCTGCTCCTAGTTTATGTCTGTCTTATCTAATTAGCACTTTATGCAAAGGGACTGCCTTTTATTATGTGCTTAATACAATGCATAGCACTGTGAGGTCTAGATTTCTGCTACATCGCTATATCCAAATAGCCATTATTAGTCTTTTTTGGTGGGGGTACCATGCATTTCACTCCCAGACTCACCTACTGCAGTGTTTATAGTCCCCTAGTTACTCTATAAAATAAGGTTTGGTTAAGGTTGCTGCAGATAAACGATTCAATCCTTTCATCATCATTAAAGCCTTTTATCTACCAAATTGTGAAAGTCGCCTTAGGAAATACTGCTTTCTGGAGAATACTTTTGACAATTAAAATATAGTAGTTATAAAAAGTTAACTAGGCATTTTCCAGAACAGACCTCTATGCAAGACCAGGACCTTGACTTTGGAATTGTTCTCTGCTCCAAAAATTCAGGGCCAGGTGAACACCTTCAGGGCAAACTTGGCCCTTTCTGCATCCTCTGAGTACAACCCTCCTCCTATTTGTCAATGTTCTTCTTACAGAAAGGAACAAACAAACACACAAATACCACAAAAAGCAAACCAAAACCAAGCACACATTAAAATTTGAAAAGCTGGTAATTGCTGCTCTGGAAAAATAATTTTTCTTTTTCCTTCAAAGCCCCCATCTTTCACTGTTTACATAAGACTGAAAGACAGTAATAATTTGAAACATGCAAGCTCTCCTAGTAGAAAGATGACCACACAAAGCTAAATGCAATAGGACTGAAAAGCTTTTTTCTTTTGCGCTTGCTGTGTGGGAAAAGAACCAAGGATTTGTTGAAACAGTAATCTGACAAAGAGAAGCAAAGAGAGAAAAGACATAACACCTGATCATCCCTCCCCTCTAAAAGACCAAGAAGAAAATTGAGACATTGGAAGATAAATCCTAGCATTTAAAATAGTAGACATTGTATTAGTAGTAGACATGTATTAGTTGCCCCTTAGATGGTAGTCAGAAAAGTATAAAATCTATCCTTTGTCAAGAGTTTCATTATTATTACTCTCCTTTTGTATCACTCCTTCTGTTTAATAGCCTGGGGTCAGGCCCCAATTCATCAAACTCCACATTATTAACCATATAGTGTATATACTTCTTCCTGCCTTCTCAGCACAATATTACTACCCATGTGTTGCAGAGTATACGTAACACATTATGGTCTGCAGTATGACTTGCATACTTAGTCAATTAATAAAATATGGAATATTTATAGAGAATTTACACTCATCCAACTGAATACACAGTATACAATTTTATCATATTCAGCTGTACTTTCAAAAAAACTGTGTTAGTTTTCCTCCTTTTTGTTGTGCAACAGAATATGACTAAGGTTTTCAAAGTCTCAAGGGGGATGAAAAACAAGAATCTCCCTCCCCAGCATGGCCCACAAAAAAGGATGTCAGAATTGCAGTGTTTATGTTTATCTTTGTATGAGAACGAAGTTTTCTTAGGGAGATCCCCTGACAGTGGAGATGACAGTGCTTCTATGTTCCACATTAGGAAAAACCTCTGCTACTCCTCCATTCTAAAGGATTCCTTGCCAAGGACACCACAAGTGCCCTTCCATCTTGCTAAGCTCAGGGGTTAAAGAAAACAGGTTGGTACTGGGCTGCCTTCTATCAAATAGTCCAAATTAATCATGACTTTGATGAAAATGAATGATGCTGAAGTTCCTACAACAATGAAAACTTGAACCCAATTTTTTGTTTATTGCTGGCTTCAGTAGCCTGTTCATTTATCAATTACTTGGTCATGGAGCCTGCAAATTGGCAATGTCAAAGATTTTGCTGACTGCTAATTCTCTTAGGTGATGTATATTGCACAAATAAGAAAGCTACATTAAAATGCCAACATTATATACAGTATGACATTTTCCGCTCTCCCTAAAATGATTCATCATAGTCATGTTCATGCTCATTCAGACTCCTGTGCCATAATTTATTCAGAAACTGTTCCATAATTGTTGGCACGACTTTGACAAGAATTATATGAGAAGAGTATCAGTCATTAATCGTCTAGAAACATCAAGTGTTGTCCCCACACATGACAATGAAAGCTACATTGACACTTCATCCAGTCACATAATTTTCCATAGCCACACATATTACCCCTTCAGGAAGGGTGTTTTTCTCCTAGATGCTATGGAGAGCCCAAGGAGACAGTAAGACAGAATTTTCAAACCTTTTCAAGTAAAACCCAACAGCCCCCAAACCAAAATCACCTACCCTCTAGCTATCATTGCATTTGAGGGAAAGCATATAAAAAACAAAGTATATACAAATAACGCCACAAGCACGGAAATAAATTAGAAGTACAATTGTTACAGTAGATAGTAGGATGAAGCTGGTTGATTTACTCTGTCTACATGCACCAAGGAAACATCAAGGAAACATTTGTATGTTTATTTCTGTGGATACAGTAGCATTGCACCTCACACTGTGGCTCAATTTCACTGCAGAAGAAATTGCCCGACCATTCATTTTCCTGGATATTTTTCTGCCTTTAACAGTAAAAGCACTAAGGCAAAAAAAAAAAAAAAAAAAAAAAAAAAAATAAAAAAAAAAGAANAAAAAAAAAAAAAAAAAAATTAAAAAAGAATGGCTAGCAGTAGCCTTTCCAATCCACATTTACATGCCTAATATACTTGTTAAGCACCATCAGGTATTAATTGGATTCAAGAGAGCTCTAGATGCATCCCACCATCAACCTCTTCAGCATTACTTTTAAAATCATGCTTCACATTTCAGTGATAAAATATGGACTTAAGCATCTATTTCATTATGATGACAGGTATACCTTGCTCTAACCCGTTACTATGGTAACAGATACAGTAGCCATTCAATTTATGGTAAAAATATATTCTCAAAAGGTAATTTTTTTTTCATTCTGACTTGCATGATCATACCAAACTACCTAATTAGAAAAAGAACTCAGAGGACATGCTCCTAGCTGAGCTCAGCAAGTCCTACAGGTCTTGTATTCACCTTCATTGGGTTTAAATGCAGAAGATAAAACACACTGATGCTTTATTGAACACACATTAGGATTCTTATCTTGGTTTAACACTTTAAACATACCTTATGTTGAGTCTATTTGCATTCAAACCTGTAAATGTTACAGTTTTCATAAAAACTCTCCATTTTCAAAATTTTTATAGATCAGGTAAGGGGAAAAAAAAAAACAACCAACCTACTTCAGTAGGAGCTTTCCTTGTCAAGTCAAAAAGAAGACAGCATTGCATTATCAAAAATATTTTCACAATAATTAAAATGGTAAAGATGTTATATTCTTAGATTTTGTACATTTCCTTTCTAAACATGATGACACTAAAGTAACTCAGAGGCTGATTTAGCATTCCAGGTTTCCAGGAATCAAAGTTTTAAAGTATGTTTCTGTTCTAATCAAATTCTTAGTATCAATCTTTGCATTAGTAAATATACATGTAACAAACACTCTGAAATGTATTTGGTAGCTCTGCTAATTTCTGAAGTGCTCCCACTAATGTTAGGGCCAGACTGTACACTCAGCCCTCAAAAAAGCCACAGAAATGCCAAAATTGTTTTGAAGGGGAATAATACAGCCCTCATCACAAAAAGATCCTGGAGAGATGTGTTACATCAATGCAGACAAGGATCTCTTGAAAATGGAAGTCTAACATAACTTGACTAAGACTATATAATATGGGACAATCAGTGTAAATTCCTAGTAAACCTAACAAATATTTAAAATGTTAGGTGCTTCCATCAAGGATGAATAATATAATATTTAAACAGAATTGAAATATCACCTTGTAAAAAGGTAAGACATCCCTGCTGTTAGATTAAAAAAATACTTTAAAAAAATTAAAAATAGAGATTCACAGAGGACATGAAACAATCTGAAGCAACTGTAGGTTATGATGCCAAAAAAATCACTACCCAAAAGACTTCAGAGCATGTTTCCTGCTTGTCCATGTGATTATATCCTTCCCACTCCAGCACTACATGTGGTGTCCCACTTTAGAAAGTGTGGAAAAAAAAATTTTAAAAAATCATCCGTTCTTGGCTACAGTGATATCATCCAGTGCTATAAACGAGTGAATTTAGAACTAGAGAGAACTTACAGCCACATTACAGAAATAAATGAATCATTTCAGCAGATGTTATAAATGCCAAGATCATTTCCTTACCTGCCTCCTGTCCCTCTGAGACGATGATGAAGAGGAGGCACTTCTATGTGATGGAGTGGATGTTTTGTGAGCTGGAGATACACTCTTCTCCTCTGAACTCATCTTTGCAGCAAATTCGTAGTAATGATCTTAGCTCTTATCACTCGTGTACAAAAAGGCAAGGGATAGTCTTCTGCATCCTTCTGTTTCACAATTTATGGACAGCCAAAAAGGAATTCAATCTCAGCTGAACTGCACCTTAATAAAGAAAAATGTGAGAGGAAGAGTGAGTGAATACACCCTCGCTCCAAAGCAGTCCTGCAGCAAAGAAATTTGTTTATAGTCACTATTTAATCCAACAGATCTCCCAGTTCTTTTCTTCCCTTCTTGCCAATTACCCAGTACAAATACATTTTTCTGCATTCTCACAGAAGACGAAAGGGGTTTTTGAAATAATTTAATACACTGAGGAAAGGAAGGCTTAAGGAATTTAAAGCAATTTATTTATTTTTAATGTGGGCAAACACTGCAGCATACTTGTTGAATCCCAGGTACAAAAAAAATGTATTGATGAAGGCAGAGTCTACCCAGGGCCCAAGCCTCGCTCTGGGCTGCCATGTTGTGTTCAGCGCCCAGTGGGGCTGCAGGGGTGGCCTCTGTCAGGAGAGGCCCAGGCTGCTCCAAACTGGACATAGCGGGTTCCAGCCTCTTCAAACTGAACTGTATTCCGTTTTGGGGCCCTCGCTATAAGAAAGACATTGAGATTCTGGAATAAGTCCAGAGAAGGGCAACGAAGCTAGTGGGAGTTCTAGAGAGCAAGTCTTATGAGGAGTGGCTGAGGGACCTGGGGTTGTTTAGGCTGGAGAAAAGGAGGCTGAGGGGAGACCTTATGGCTCCCTACAGCTACCTGAAAGGAGGCTGTAGAGAGGCAGGCGTCTGTCTCTTCTCCCAAGTAACAGGCGACAGGATGAAAGGAAACTGCCTCAAGTTACACCAAGGAAGGTGCAAGAAATTTCTTCACCAAAAGGTTATCAAATATTGGAACAGGCTGCACAGGGAATCAGTGGAACTCCTACCCCTGGAGGTATTTAAACAATAGGTAGACATATAGTGCTTACAAACATGGTTTAATAGAGGTTTTGGAAGTGTTAGGTTGATGGTTAGACTCTTAAATGTCTTAAATGTCCCTTCCAACCTAAACAATCCTATAGTTCTGACCTACTGCAGGGCACAGCTGAGCCTGTTGGCAAAAAGATATTTGAGAAAGGGCAGAAAACACCTCAAAGGCAGAAAAGGAGGAACAAAACAAGTGACAAACAACCCTGTGAACATTGGGGTCAGAGAAGGAGAGGAGGAAGAGGTGCCCCAGACACCAGAGCAGAGGCACCTCAGCAGCCCATGCAGGAAATGGATATTCCTGAAGGAACTGCAGCCCATGGACCACCAACGCTGAGCAGATCTTTCTCTGTAGGACTGTAGCCTGTGGGCAACCCACATCACACCAGCGGGAAAGTGTGAGAAGGCAAGAATGGTGAGGAAAAAGGAAGATGGAGCTGATTTTTTTAGGATTGCCTTATATCTAAAACCATTTCTTTCCATTTCTCTTGCACTGGAGAGACTACCTTAGCACTCCCCAGCACTCTTAGTGCAGAAGTGGAGCTCAGCTTTCTGCAGCTTTCAAGCCTAGCAGTCAGGTTTTGGTGTTTTCACCTTTCTGACCCAGATTTAGGGAAAAGGAGACATTGTAGGCCCCAGAAGACACCAAATAGCAGGGATTTTTTATGACTTTTTGCTCCAGCAAGTGAAAAATAATTGCATGAAACAGATCTATCCTGTGCCATGCACAAAAGGGTAAACACTAACTTTGTACTGGCTAGTATGAAAAGAGTCACTGTTGTGGTTCCTCTAACCACATTCATGGGGATCAGAGAGTAGCTGCAGACCTCAATTCAGGAGCTGGGGCAGTGAAACTGAGAAATAGAGGAAACGGGAATGAAGAAAGCTGGATTCTTCACATAAGGGCAGAAAATAAACAGGAGGGGATATTTAACAGGAGGTGATTACAATTGCAAAGAACTAGTGATAACAACCCCAAAATGGCAATCTTGCAGGTGTTATTTTTGGACTTGTAAACTCTGTGAAGACATGGGTATAGAGTGATATATATCCACAATCCTTTTTCTCTTACCTTCTAGCTTAAATACCAAACTAGAGCCACTGTATGCAACTACATACAGACAGAATTTAAGGGAAGTTAAGTGATATCACAGATTTAACAGTAATTTTCAATAAATGTAACTCCAACTAAATTATAAAAATATATCTTTTGGTGATATATTTTTAATGTCTCCTCCTCAAACAAAAAGTATGAGTAAACATTTTGTTTAAAAGCATCCTGGTAATATTGTGAAGAAAAATACTAATCTAGAATGTACTATCCCTTTTATGTAAAACAAATTATTAAAAAAGCTTTTAAAAGACCGGGATTTTAACCTCAGCAAAAGGTTAGTCCTCAAAAACAATACTCTTTACAGTTTAATTTTTGAAAATTAGAGGTGTCAAACAGCAGCCTGTATAGCAGCACCTATTAAATCTGGTAGGATTTTGCTGTTACACTATGTACAGATTATCAGCAGCAGTTAACTGTTAATACCTTTCATTCTTTAAGACAAAGCTTAAATGCTGAATATGAACATTAACACGTGCCTGCTGGAATTCAGGTGCCATTAAATGATATGATCATTTGCAACCCTTATTACAATACAAACAGTTGCATTAATTCATTTCTTCTTTTCAGTTTGGTCACTTAAAATGTTCTTAAGAACTTGCTTTTCTCCAATGGCAAATAAGGGTTCGGTACCACCAGTAACTTACTTCTCAGCATAAGTATTGAGTACATGGAAGGTTTGCTATTTTCAATAAAATCAGCATTCTCGAAAATCTCAAGACAATAGAGGATAACAACACTGCTGTATCACAGTGAAAATACAGCCAAGAATTTAAAAAATAATAATAATAAAAAAAAATCTGAGATACATCAGCTCTTTCTCTTTAAATGTCCCAGATACCAGGAATGACAGAAAATCTATTGGCTATGAAAATACTAAATTTCTGTAACAGAGGAGAAATTTGTGGCAAAAGTCACTAGGCTGAGTTGGAGAATATTTTAGGATGGAGAACATCTAAATTAAGCCCTTCTGTATTTTGTGAGTTCTCCATTAAAAATGCTATTAAGACTCATACAAGCCATACACTGTGCCAGGCCTATGTTCCTGAGATTGCATAGAGCATTGAGGCAGGAGAACAGTTTGCCTAAGTACCATTTAAGAATACAAGACAATAAACTTGAGCATGTTGTAATCAAGTTAGAGCTTGCACTCTAGTGAAAACCATTTGGATAAAGAACTTTCAAAACTACACAAGGATATATCTTTTCCTCTGTCCTTACTTTTTTTTTTACCTTATGAAAGAAGATAGTTTCTCACACAGAACATGAGAGTGAAGACTCTCACAAAGATCAGCAGTTTTCCATGTAGGGAAAAAAAAAAGTCAAAATATGTAGTAAAAAAAAAGCTTTATTAGAGAAAAGAAAAAGGAAAGCCATGTAAGCTTGAAATCTAGATTACATTCTTATTTCAGTTAACCATTTCTGAACCCAAGTGAAGTATATTTTAAATCACTCCAAACCAAACCTATCTGAACTCCACAATGTGTGTTTGGAGCCAACAAATGATAACTGTATCCCAGGCTGCATCAAAAGAAGTGTGGCCAGCAGTTTGAGGGAGGTGATTCTGCCCCTCTACTCCATTCTCATGAGACCAGTACATAAGGGGGGCCTTCAGAAAATATGAGGAGGGACTTTTTATCAGGAAGTGTAGTGATAGGCCAAGGAGTAATGGTGTTAAACCAAAAGACGGTAGATATAAGGAAGAAATTCTTTACTTTGAAGGTGGTGAGGGAAGTTTCACAGGGACGTTGTGAATGTCTGATTCCTGGAAGTATTCAAGGCCAGGCTGGATGGGGCTTTGAGCAACCCTGTCCATTGCAGAGGGCTTGGAACTCAGTGATCTTTAAGGCCCCTTTCAACTTCAACCATTCTATGAAAAACTGCTATGTCCTGATCACAAACACCACCAGTGCCATGCCACTAGGGGCAAGGGGAGACTAGAGGTGTCAGGAATAAAGGACTGAAGCTGAACCTGGGGAAAATGGGAGGAGAGACACTGTTTTAACGTCTTTTGTTTCTCACTAGCCAAATCTATTTTAATTGGCAATAAATAAATTTTCTCTAAGCTGAGTTTTGCCTGCAACAGTAATTGATAAGCAGTCTCCCTATCTTTATCTCAAGCCCCAAGCTTTGTTGTCCTATTTTCTCCCCCATGCCACTGAGCCAGGGCAGAATGAGCAGCTGGGTCGGCATTTGGCTGCTGGCCAGGGCTAACTCACTACAGCTATAGAAGCCATTCTCTTTGCTATTTACTCAGCCAGCTATTCATATTACCTCTTTGAGAGTATTAGATGCTTTTTCTCCTACTTCTCTATACCCAAATATTTAATTTCCACCCAAGAACAGAAAAATAGATACTAGAGCAGCACAGAGGATATTTGTGCTGATAAACAGTGAAACACTACCAAAATGTTGCAAGATCATCACCAGTACATCATGACAGTTCAGGAGAAGAGTTACAATTCTCAATGCCAATAAATACTGTGTCTGATCTTCCACTAACCTTAGACAAAAACATTCCCTGAATGATGTCGTCTGCTTGAAGCTAGCGTCTGTATTCTCTACCACCCTCTATCTAATTCTGAAATAGCATCCTTCCACATGCACTGTGATAACAGCACAACAAGGGTCAGCACAGCACAGCTAGCTTTACATGACTGTGGAGAAAGGTGCTGTCCTGCACCACGTGAAATAATAATTCATCATTCAGGACAAAAATTCATTAACTAACACTCGTACATGACTGCAGGCTCAAGAAATTATGACATATTGAAGGCAAAGCTCTAGCTTCTCCAGTCACAACACGTACCCATGCAAGAATATCATCCTGAACCCAGATACTCACAGAGAGGGAGCTAAATAATTAAATTGCACTATGCCTTGCAGCCATACCGCACCCTAATAAACACCTTCCTGCTGGAGGCAAGACCTGTGATGACTCATAAGTGACAGACACAGTTTCTACTTGATGTACTATGGAAAGTGGAATGACTTCACTTTACTAGTTATTAGCACTTTTGCAAATACAAATCTCATCTGTATCTAATGGATGAGCTTCCACCTCCATCAAGGAGTCTCCCATAGAATTACAGATCCCACATGATATCCACAGAGCCCACATAGCATCCCAGAGGGGTGGGAGGTAGTGGCTGTTCCACCAGCAAAAGATGCCCCCCCATAGCCTGCACATCTTGGCACATTCTCTATTCTTTTCAAGACGACAAGTTCCCGCTAGAAAAACCTAAGATGTGTTGTGCTGGAGCTGCTAGAGCCAGCTACAACAAAACAGAGGTTGCAGGAAGAAAGACACAGCACATCAGTTTCATGACTTCAGAGAGAAAACATAATGAAGTTGAACCCAAAGAGAGGCTTTTCCTTTTACCCTAGCATACCAAGGACTACTGATCTAGTTTAACAGCATTTTCATATCCTAGAAATGCATTAGGCGAATTTTAGCCCAAGAGGTGTACCAACAGGTACAGTCTATGCAATTTTCATATAAATCAAAAATCAAATTACAAAAATTAGAATAGAAAAATTATAATTCTAGTTCATAAAGCTAAGCAGAACATTTGAGTAATTTAATAGCTAAAAGGACAAATTTTTCAGTCACTTTCAGCTATGAGGTCACTGAAAATTTTTTAGCAGAGCAGCCTTCAGGCAAATGAAAATCAAACTCATTTTTAAACATCTGATCTTCTCTCAGTTGACTCATGTGGAAAAAATTATATTTAGTATTGGCACAGGAGGACAGTGATCTGGCACTTCAAGTGTGTTTTTAAGGCTCTCAGGAAGCGTAGGTGCTGTTGTAAGAAGCAAACACAATGCTAACAAGGGGTACACAAGAAAAGCAGTAATGTGAATAGTTGCCAGGTTTGACATTCTGGCAAGTATGGGCTTTTTCTTCTGAAAGGTATTTGAAAAAAAAAAATAAAATTACAAATTACTTACACCTGAGCCAAACTCCATAATGGTTCTGTGGGGTTGCCCAAGCATTAAGAGCTGAACCTAACCAACAACTTGTTCAAACCATGCTGGTTTATTGATAGCAGTCTCCCAAAAAAAATACATAAAACCAAACCACCCCACTTTACACTACAAGAAGCAAACATTTCTCCCTGCCCTATTTAACAGCAACAATAAATTCAATATAAAATTGCTATTATTTATTCAGAAGTTTCTGACAGAGGAACAGCACAGGGTTACAAGGCAAAAAAAAAAACAAATACTGTAAGCACAGCAAAAATATTAACGCAAAATAGCAAGAGCTAGCACTGAGCTTTTTGTTATCGTATTTGCACATTGAATTTCGATTTTGTTTCACTATATTACTAAGAGCTTATCTTCCAATTTTGGCTTAGAAATTGGATAATACATCTTTTTTAGAGCACGTTAAAAGGAATAAATGTAGTGAAATTGATGTAAAGAGATGCCAGTCTCTCTATAACTAAGACTAAAGCAAACAATTATAAATCTAATTTTTTGGCCAACAAATTCAATTTACTAAAATGAAACCAATGCTTTTGAGACATTTTTCATGGACTTTTTCTGTCAGATATTTACTTCAGTGGGAACATAAGACATATACCATGGTAGAATATTTCTAGAAAATAACAGAAAATTTAAAAACACTTTCAAAAACTATGATGCTGGTGTTTGGGGAGATGGGGAGTATTCCCCTGGTAATTGGGCCTTTGTTCTGATAGCATTTCCTGACCAAGCCAAAACATCTGACTCATCGTACAAGGCAAATTTTATCAGACTATTACTTCCTCAACAGAGAAAGGCCATAGAACTGTTAGAACAGGTCCTGCGGAGGGCCACAAAGATAATTACAGGGATGGAGCACCTCTCCTATGAGGACAGGCTGAGAGAGCTGGGGCTGTTCAGCCTGGAAAAGAGAAGGCTTCAGGGAGACCTTATAGCAGCCTTCCAGGATCCGAAGGGAGCCTACAGGAGAGCAGGAGAGGGACTTTTTGTTAGGAAGCATAGTGATAGGACAAGGGGTAATGGTTTTAAACTGGAAGAGGGGAGATTTAGATTGGATATTAGGAAGAAATTGTTTCCTGTGAGGGTGGTGAGGCACTGGAACAGGTTGCCCAGGGAAGTTGTGGCTGCCCCATCCCTGGAAGTATTTAAGGCCAGGCTTGATGGGGCTTTGAGCAACCTGGTCTAGTGGGAGGTGTCCCTACCCATGTCAGGGAGCTTGGAAGTCGATCTTCAAGGTCCCTTCCAACTCTAACCATTCTATGATTCTACGATTCACAGCAAACATGCCTTCAATCTGAAAGTATTTTAATTTATTTCAGTTGGACAACTCAAAAAGAATGGCATTTGAGGTTGGACTACATGATCTCCAGGTGTCCCTTCCAACCCTGTATCATCCTCTGACTCTGTCATACTATTGCCCTTTGGTTATTATTTGCTGCTTACCTATCATCGGCCTATAGGTTGCATTTTGCACGCACCAACTAAATGCATCATGAACTTCTCAAAATCATCTGTCAGTTTAGGACCACAAGAAGATTCAGCCCATCAAATCATAGAATGGTCAGAGTTGGAAGTGACCTTAAAGATCATCGAGTTCCAAACCCCCTGCCATAGGCAGGGACACAGGTTGCTCGAAGCTGCATCCAGCCTGATGGTGCATTGGCTCGTCACAAAGCTGCTTTGCCATGAGTTCTCAAGGCAGGAAATAACTATTGTTGCCAGCATACAAGAAGAGACAGACTTCTTGGAACATGAAAGCCAGACACTGCAGAAAGATTTTGGTCATCCCAAGTATCAGTCACCCAGCTGGCTGCTTTGTCTCCAGCTTTTCTCATTGTCATCTCAACTATTTTGTATTTAAAATATTATTTAAAATTTATTAATCCTAAAAATTATTTAGTGGTTTTTCAGTACATTCTCTTCTAAGTTATTTACTTATTTTTTATGTAAGGTGGTGTACATAGATGCTCTGCCCAAAGTCAGAGAGCAAGTCTTGTAAAAAGAACACGCAGGAAGGTCTTTTAACCGTGATCCATAAGGAAAAAGACCCTGTGCCATGATTGTAACAACCTCCAGATAAGGCAAAACATCTATGTCTAATCCTATTCATAAAGCAATACAAAATTACTGTACAGAAAATGTAATAAAAAAATTATTTAAGAACTATACTAAAGATTCTTTATTGAGTAGTAAATTATTGTTTATTCTTCCTTAAATATTTGGTATTGAATACTACTTTTATGAATGAGAACTATTCTACCACATTCTTGCGGTTCACCCCCACTATGTTTATTTTTTAAGTTAGCTTTTGAATTCAAGGTGGGGTTTTCCCAATAAAGGTACTGTGCTTGATCTTAATTTTTACAGTTTGTCTAAGCCTAAAAAAAAAAAAAAAAAAGTAGAAATATCAGCATTCTGCATTCTTTCTCTACTTCAATCATATATTTGAACATATTTTACTATACAATCAGTTTTTCCTCATTTATTCTTAGTTCAGTAGTATTGTGGGTTGGTTTGTTGGTTTGTTTTTTTTTCCCTCTGGGTCTTAAATCAAGTATTAAATAGGTCATAAATATAAAGTCATTCTTCATTTCCTTTCCATCCACAAAGGGTTACTGTCTTGTTCAGTCTCTTTCTGTCTAAATAAATACAGGAAAATTGCATGCTTTATTTCTCATAGAAAAAAAAAAAACACATATTTTTTACACTAGATACTATGTTAACCCAGAAGTCCTGCCTTCTGTCATCTGAAAGAAAATTATTTTAGATGCATCACAATAAATGACCAATCCAGTACCAGGATGTAATATCATTATGTTTTATATCAATGTTACACTAAAGAGTTTGAAGGACAAGGAAGCACTGAGAGCTACTTATTGATTTCTCTTTACCTTCTATCCCAAGTTACATTAATATGTTTGATTAATATTTGTTGTGGTTTTAGCCAAAGACAGACTGACAGATGGCCTTTACTCCCCCAAAAAAGAAAGGAGAAGCAGAGATAAGGAGATTTACAAGTTTATAATGAACTAAACTACTTTAATGAAGCATTAATGCTAAAATTAAAATAAAAGAAGAAAATAATTAAATAGAGACAGTATATACAAAACTGTATCAAGCTCCCAGGATGATGATCATGTCACTAGCAGGCATAGGGAAAAGTCCCAGACTGGACTCGATCGACAGGAGCTGGATTCCAGATCTGGAGTCAGGAAAGCACAGATCAGGATCAAAGGCATACGAACAGACAGGGTTCTCCTCAGATGTCAACCATTGAAGAAAGAGAATTGACCCTTTGATCCCTCAGCTTTTATACTGAGCATGATGAAGATGGGACGGAATACCCCAGTTGGTCAGTTTTGGGCCAACTGTCCTATTCCTCCCTACAGGTGTGACCCCTCAACGCTTTACCACTTCCACCCCTCCAGCAGGACAAATAACAAAATTACTCAACCTTGGTTGTTATAGCAATAAGTATAAGCAAGGGCTTATACCACCGCACACCATTCCTTTGTATAATCGCATCCGCACACCGCATCCGCACACCATTCCTTTGTATAATCGGGTCTTATCACTGTGAGAGTGAACAGTTTTCTGAACAATGTGCTATTAATTTCAGAATTTAGTTAGTTGGAAGATGCCCAGCTAAAAAAGTAAAATTGTAAAACAGAAATTTGATTCTTTTTTACCTCAAACCAGGACAATGTCTTAAAAGTATTTCCTTGGAATTCTGTAGGCTGGACTATTCAGTAGTATAAAAACCACTGAAGATGGCACTGATTTTCCATATAAAAATTCATTATTCTTAGTTTTATTTACTGAATAAAATATGTTGTATCTAGAATTATACAGCTTTTCATTATTTGAAATTTCATTTTTAAATGGAGTATTTTATGTTACTGGCTAAAATTAAAAAAAAAAAAAAAAAAAAGGATGGAATGAAATGGAGAAAGGCTATTTTTATTAGGGAAAAAAAAATGTTAGTAGGTTTAAAAGGTCTGAATGAGACACATAGTCAAAGAGTGAAATAAGACAATACACCAGGGAGCAAACTAGTGAAAGACTTGGGAAACACAAGCTGTATGAACTGCACAAAATGAATGAGTGACAGAGGAGAGAAGGAGCCTGTGGAAATTAATATTAGCAATATCAGAGGGTATTGCAATTGTGTCACTTTACAGACCGTCACCCCTCGGCAAGTCCATTAACACCAGTTAGGCAATCTCTGTCCTCTCCCAAAATCTGAAGATGTTCCACCAAGCTTGGGCAAATGCACCAACTGCAGTGTCATTTGTGAAAAACTATTAGTAGAAGTGACAAAAATGTACAAATACATGATTTGCTTGAATTTGGAGTTATAAATAAACCTGCATGTCGTAAAACAGATAAATGAAAGCTTTCAATGGTATATTTTATATAACTATAAAATATATAATTATATATTATTAAAATATATAATAACAACTCTAAATGAAGTCCGGATTCAAATAACATTTATGACAGACATCTGTTATGTTATTTCTCGGCCTGATTGAGTTTTTTCTGCAAGAACGCCCAGAATGCTTTACAGACTGTTTAATATCTTGTGCAGTATTGGAGTAATTTGAGAAGGCAATGTAGGGTGCAGAACTTAGCCTCTAGACATAAATGAACCAAAAATAGGCAACTGTCACTGGCGTTATTTCAAGCAAAGCGTCTTCACACTGATCTGTCAATATGGGGCTGGTTTTCATTTGGGAGGGAGGGAGTTTTCTGCGGCACTCTGCAGCTGTATAATACAGTCAGTCTATATTCGAGCGCTCAGTGGAGGCCAACCTTTGTTCTCACATTATGAGAAGTATAAAACTGCCTGTTCCCCTGTTCCCTCCTTTACTGCTGACCTTCTGTGCAGGAAAATAAGAACCACGCTTTTCTACAGTACACCAATGCCGCAAACACAAGAATAGAATGGAAATAAATTATCTCAGTGTGATGGCAATACTGTGGTGATTTAATAGACCACTTATGGGAAATAAGCAATTTCTCTCTTTTTTATTTTTTTTTTTTTTTTAATAAGCAAGTGAACCAATCCAGTCACATCATTTTAGCAAATCAACTTTTTAGGAAACAGCCTTAATCAATGTGTTTTAAGATTTGGTTTATTTGTAGGTCCTGTCATAAATAATAAAGAGGCAAACTCCACATTCAGGAAAATTATTGATTACCATTGGGATGTTCACAATAAAGGAAAAACATTGAGCAATCTTATTTTTAATTCAAAAATTAGGAAAATCAATTTCCCACATTTTTCTAGCACAGTTTCTGCTCCAGTAACAGCTCCTGAGGTTAATATCTAGATCAGTCATCAATTCTAGATAGATACCAAAACAACACTGTTGATTCTAAGGGCACCACTGATGATTCTCAGGTCCAACGAGTATGAGTAAATGAGGTGCTACGGAAAGACTGGGAAATCTTACTAGTACTAAATGGTTTTTAAGGTAGAAGATACTAGAATTCATATGATGTATTACCATTGCCTCTTTCAAATATTTTAAAAGCCACACATTCAAAGTTCGGATAACAAATGTGTGTGTCTAATTGCAGGCATCCATAACAACACTGGCATATACACATTCTTAGTGTGATACTATACTCAGCAATACAGAAAGTACCAAAATACTGCCCTAAATCACTCTTTATCCCATATTCAGGAGGATCCAGAAGCTTGAAATGAAGAAATTTTTCTAACTGAAACGACCTGAAAGGTGATTTTATAAGGTGGGGGTCAGTCTCTTTTCCCAAGTAGCAAGCAGTAAGGCAAGAGGAAACTGCCTTAAGTTGCTCCAGTGGAGGTTTAGGATGGATAATAGGAAAAATTTTCACTGAAAGGGTTGTCAAGCCCCAGAACAGGCTGCCCAGGGAAGTGGTAGAGTCACAACCCCTGAAGGTTTTTAAAAGACAGGTAGAAGTGGCACTTAGGAACACATTTTAGTGGTGGATTTGGCAGTTAGGGTTACAGTTGGACTTACTCTTAAAGGTCTTTTCCAACTTAAAAGATTCTATGATTATGGAAACCGCAAATTGTGCTGAGTGAGTGCAGCAGTGATGATGACCTGTCCGAGATCATGGTGTCCACCAGCAGCCTCTGCTGTGGGGTGATCAGGACACATGCTCAGCATCTGTCTTGCAGCCAACTCCACTGCTGGGCTTCACCAAAAGTCTGAGATCTCATATTCATTTACAAGGCTTACTGCACAGGTAGAAGTGAGCACTTACTTCCTCCACCTCATCAACTACTTTGTTTAGCTAAATATATAACCACATGTACATTGTAGCAATGCAACCACTAAACTCAATTGATTAAAAAAAACCTCAAAGCCTTGCTATTTTATCTTATTTTATATGATGACAGACAAAAGCAGTATTTACCCATTTTACACACGCAATTTCCTGTAAACTCTTTCAAAATTAGATAACTAATTGGCTAAGACAAAATGTTTATGTAAATAAGAGCAAAGTCTAAACCTGTATCACTATTCTTAATTAGGCATCATTATTCTTAATTAGGCTACCACTTCTCCTTGATTGATAGTAAAAAATGCAGCAAAAGCAATGTAATAAAGAATACACATTTCATAGCCGTCACGTTTTACAGGCCCACAGTTGACAACCTCCCACAGCAAGCATTTGTTGGAAGAATCAAAGAAATTAAAATTAATTAATATAGCATTTCCTAAAACAACAAAGTTTATTAAATGTAGTGGAGTGGTCTTTAAAGCCCTTAGGCTTTGCTTTGGTGTTTTGTTTTGTTGGGTTTGTATCTTTGGGGTTTTTGGGTGGGGTTTGGGGTTTTTTTGGCCAGGGGGAGGGAAAGGAGAGGGGGAAGCAGTGGAATCTTGTGGGTTTTGCTTTTAAGAAGCTCTACTTCTATACACATAGTCTCTACATCTTAAACAGCATATTCCACAGGAGACTGCAGATCAGCATACATGACTGAGACACTCTCATTTCCATTTCATCCTTAAAAGAACACAGTGCTCTCCAACACTTTACACCTGGTATGTTTTCTTTAACACTGAGATATCCTGTTTCTTTCCTGAGTGGCTAGTCCAAGTATGTCTCAATAATATAAAAAGTAAAAAGAATATTACGAAAAAATTACTTGTGGGGGCATATGTGTCTATAAAATACATAACTATGACAGACATCATCTAAGAGATGGATGAGTTCAAAAAACAGACAAGAAGCCAGTACATCTGCCTTTCCTATTTTCTGCTTGCCTAAACAATTAAACGGTTTTCTGCCCTTCCAGAAGCCCTGAAGCATACATGGTAATTAGTGGAGTTCCAGTATGTTCCAGTATAAACCTCCAGTTTAGATGATTATTTCAAAACAAGCCTTCAACTCATTTATATTCTCTAAGGATTGCCTCAGTCGCTGGGGTGACCCTAGGATTTTTATTAGGATGTCTTTGTTGCTCCGCGCTCCTCAGGCTAGCATAGTAATAGAATACCATTGATTTGCATGACATGGCGATTTTTTTACATACTACAGGGACCGCATATCGACCTGTGTTGTATGCATTTGTAACAGATTGCTGGGTTATGTGGAACTCAGAGTACAGGGCTAAACATGTACACTTATTTAAAAACACATGAATATAAATAGGCAATATATATGAGTTAAGCATGAAACAGGAAAAAGTAACTGATAGACATTAACTCCTTTCTAGACTAACCTAAGTCTACAGCAGCT
This sequence comes from Pedionomus torquatus, assembly GCA_013398155.1. NCBI lineage: Eukaryota > Metazoa > Chordata > Aves > Charadriiformes > Pedionomidae > Pedionomus > Pedionomus torquatus. The sequence continues at coordinate 316,688 of VZRU01012591.1, read as the reverse complement.
TTGTAAAGAAAACAACAAACCACCAAACAAAACCCCAACACATACTATTCATTCCTCCACACCATCTTTAATTAAAAGCATTACTGGAGGATTTTTGTATCCATCAAATTTTTTTTTCAAAGAATCAAATTTTTCAATTCTTACCAAAAAAATGCTATAAGGAGACTGAAAATTTTAATCAACATTCAGGAAATGCTTAAAAGAATTAAGAAGAGTTTCATGTGTCCTGATCCTTTTCATGGAAAAGTCCCTCATAATTTTCAACAAGCTCTTTAAAAAAAATTAACTACTTTTTTTCCTGATTTTAGTAATGAATTTTTTCTTTACCACTTGGCAACTTGGACAAATTAAAAATAGATTTGAAGCCTAAAGACTCTCACATTGATTTTTAATTAGAATTCAAACCAGGCAGTGATCTAAAGAAGCTAATTTCCCTTATAAAAAGGCTACAAAATGTTTTTAGAAACATTGTACTAATCTTCCAAAGCACAGAAGCCCAAAAGGTGCTTGAGGCCCTTGAAATCCACATCTGGCTGTATTGTGCTGCCTTTGTTTTATTCACCTATCTCCTGTATGTTTTACTTCTACTATCTCACAAACACTACATTTTTGCTCTGTGTTCCAAATCTACCCAGTAAAACTTTGATTCAGAGCAAATTAAGAACTGCCTGTCTTATCAATTTTGAATTTTGAACGGCATATCATCAAACGCTTGTAGGGATGATGCCACAAAAATTCATCGCTATCTCAATATGAATGCAATGTATATATGGGAGCAAATGCAAGACTGCAGTTGATGGGGCTTGCTCGGGTCACGGAGAGGGGAGACACAAGACTGGCACATTAGCCAGAGCTTCCACTGAACCTATTTTTGGAGGTAATAAATGGAAGGTCACATCCAAGAACAGAAAAAAAAAAAAAAAAAAAAAAGGATGCAATTTTATTCTTGGAAGTAATTAGCTTGACAAACACTAAGTGTCATGGTGGATCACAGCTGCACAGCATAAAATAGTTAATGGCTTATATATAATCTGGGACATATCAAGAAGGAATAGGAAGGCTGTATTGCCTCTGTGACTCCTACTAAATCACTATTTCCAGTTCTGCTGCCAACATTTCAAAGACATTCACAAATGGGTTCAAGAGAGAACCATGAGCGTGACGACAAGATTGAAAAACATCACTACTGATAAAAAAGATTTATAGAGGTCAATCTATTCAGTTTGTCAAAGAGAAGACTGGAGGCTCACTGGATGACAATCCTATAGCCCACTACATGAGGGGAAAGGAATTTATTTTATTATAATTCTTCTCAAAGGTATAACAAAATCTAACACAACAAAAAGAAGAAGTAAATATATGCAGGTTAGCAATAAACCACAGATTTATAATGGTGAAGACAATTAAACACTGATAAAATACACCAAGGACTACAATGGATGTTTGTAGGGGTATGAGAAGAAGTTTTCAGATTAAGACTGGAATTTTTAATTTACTTTTTAAAAAATATATTGCTAAACTCTGCCATCACTGCTGATTTGGAAGCAAGAATTCATCTAATGGCCTAATTAATTAGTGGCCTAATTAATTAGCAGTCTAATGGTGCATTCCACAGTAAGAGTTCAGTTTAGATCATAATGCAGCCACTCCATCTCCCTTCCCACAATTGAAACCAAATAACCAACAAAACAACCAAAAAAAACCCCACAACTAAATCAAGCCAGAAAAAGAGGGATAAACTAAAAGGAATAAAATCTTTTTTCTTAAGCCCAGTCTTTGGTGTGCCCATTAATCTCTCCACTTGAAGTTCTCCAATATTATCCTTATATGTCACTAAGCATTTATTGTGACTGATCTTTCATACAGAACATTGTTAAGTGTTCTTCTGGCCAAGAGAAATATATATACTAATTGCTGCTAATACTTGGTTTTCTTACTGCTTTAAAGAAATCTGTCTTAATGATACATATGTTTAAAACATAAGTTTCAATGAAGAGCAGGAACACATCATGAAGTTATTTTTTTATCTTATTACTATCTGAATTCTTTTGCACCTCCTTGAGTGATCGTTTCATTAGAAAGACAGAAAAGAAAAATAGGTGATTACTGTTCACGTACCAAAATGTCTCAAGCAGTTTACAAAAACATTAGGAATCAAGGCATAGCTGAAAAGACCATGAGATGGAATAACCATTTTTCAAGCCCCTCCAAAGTCTAAGATACATTGACTGGTATGAAACTGAGCAAAAGAATGGGTGAGTCGCTCAAAAGTAGTTTCCTCACAGCACAAATCAAAAAATCCTCCTTTTCTCTTAACTCACAGCTGGTTATCTCACTGTCTTGCATGAGGGAAACACATACTATTCCCTCTGATCACTCTAAACACTATATTCTGCACACATCAGTAGCTAGATATGTTTAGTTCTTCTTACTTTTGAAATACTAATGAATCAACATTCAGCTGCACTGACAAAAGTACTGTGTAAAAACACTCAAAACTGTTTCTCATTTGCCATAGAAGGAACTCTCTCCTTCAATAGCACTAATAATTTCAGCTGAAGTTCCACTACACTAAATTCCCTATGCTTGTGCACAAAGTATGCATGATCTAACAGAACAGAAATGCCCTCAGGCATCTTTCATATAAAAAAAAAATATCTGAGAAGTCCTAGAATATTCTCATCATTGAGAAGCTGTATGCTCTGAATAAGTCATTGATTTCCAAAGCACATTATAGACAGAAAACTATTGCTAATATGTATTGATTTTTATACACAGATTATAAAACCAGAAGAGATTACTACTATCATCTAACATAAAAATGACTGAGGAAACTTTCCAGTTTAATTTCTGTTTGAAATAAACCACATAATTTAGCAAATCATGCAACATCGATGCAGAAGTGTCTAGTGGTGGAAAGAAATCCTAACAAGATCTTGTAAACGTTAATTTCCCTGCATTTTTAAGAACATGCATGCTATTTCTCCTTCAAGTATATCTAACACTCAATCTTTAGCCAAGGACCCTTGATAAACCTTTGCCTACTACATGAAAGAGCTCCCTTCAAATGCAAAATTTGCTAAGGCACATATACATTTAATTAGTACTGATACAAGACTTTAGGCATCTAATGTCAGTTTTCAGCTTTTTAAAAGATTTTTTATAAGTTTGATAAAGTTTAGAGAAGAACTGGGGAATGCTTTAGAGTCAGATGTGCAGACAGGCCTGTATTTATTTAATTAAGAGAAGGACTGAAAGGCTGCATGAGCATGGTGGTAACTTTCCTAGTTCTGACAGCAATGCACTTACTTATTCATACACTTGAAGACTTCAGGATGCTGCTTAACCACGCAGTAGCAGCCGTGATGTGCTTCGAGAGTATACAGGGTAGATGTATGCCTGAGCCATTATTCCAATCCTAGATTAACTTCACAATAGCCAAACACATATTTGCTCACAGTAACCCACATTGCACTCTTCTATGAGATTTACCTAAACTGGTGTAAGCCATTCAGGACACTGGTTCCCAAAGATACACACTTTGCAAAGCTGTGGGAACCTTCACAAATTATAACAAACACTCTGAGGGATGAAAGAAGGATTGAACTATAAGATATGGAAAGAAAAATCAAACAAACAAAAAAACAAAAAATCAAACAAAAATGAACAGCAAAAGTCTTTGGACACAATTAACATTTGTACATCCATAACTTAGCAACACAGTAAAAATGCCAGCTGGTGAGCAATACTCTTCACTATTTCTTTGTGTGCTGGGAAACAACCACTCTTCTCTCCTAACAAAAGTTGCAGTTCTCTTTGAACATAATAAACAGAAATTCTACTTACAGTTCTCCATAATTAGTGGCAGGACACTTACGTTCAATACCTTTTGGTGTCTTATAGGAAGCACCAAGGTGAGTAATGCCTAGCTGAGAATCCTGTTTCATCTCTCTTTGAAAACGACTTGCCTTTTACCACTTGAGTGAGCAATGATCATTATTGCATGACCTACTGCATTAGCACCACTTGCAAGACACAAAGTTAGTTTTCCTCTACTTGACACAGGATAAACCACAATGTGTACAACAGCAGTGAAGAATAAGACTCGGAGATTCAGATGGAGCTATGCAATCCAGAAACAGGGTGCATTGAGCTCAGTCAATCAACTGAAAAATAGGTTAATTTTCCACAGGCCAGAGAGGACAGCTATTCTGTGCTAGTGATCAACATTCACACCCGCCATCCTCACTAGGTGCTTGGGAGCCATTTGATATTTAATAACATCTCCATCGCCCAAGTGGCATATGAATAACCTGTGATAACCAGCACAGAAGACTTGCAGGGATAAAACAGCAGCAGAGATAAATCCCTAAAATGCCACTATATACATTACAAACACCTTAACTTTTTACTGCAAATTCATTTTCCCCCACTGTTTGTGATCTTGCATCTCCCCAGATTTCTACAAGTACTGTGTCCTGCAGACTCATCCTCCTCAAAGCTCAACCTTGCTGGCCCCACTCCAGTACTTTTCATTCTTGTTCTCCCTCATCCTGCAGCCATGAAGTACGCGCTATCTCCCTAGAGACCCAGTTACTCTTTTATATTTCATAACCATGCCAAGGCCCTTTTTCTCTTTCTTTGCTCATGCTCCTCCCACATATTGCACACAAACACGATAATTGAATTTATCTTTCTTTTGCTAATCCAGGCTCTATACATGCCCCACTTCTTTCTGTTACACAGCACAGCCTTGAAGGTCAGCTCACAGCAACAAATTCTTTAGAAACAATTTAAAACATCCTGTATTTGCAAAAAAACCCTGCTTTTCATAGGATATGCCACAGCTGCAGATTCAAGCTATAAAACAAAAGTAAACAAACAAAGAAAACCTACAATTAGAATTAAAAGACCTGACCGCCTGCATCCTTCCACTTTGCAATATACAGGTCTGTGCTCCAGCCTTTCCCTAGGGTTGAGATATGAGAAAGCTTTTGTTCAACTTGATCTGAACAAAAATCAAGTGGCGTAACAAGCCAAAAACATCTTATTTCAACACTGCTAAATCTGTTGTACACTGTTCTTTTATCACAAGCTTTTTGTCATTTTCTTTGCAAAACAATTTGTAATGAAGGGGCTCAAAGTGATGCCAGCAACAACATCAGCACTTAGATTTTTTCAGCTGTAATTCTTAAAAACATTTGAAGAAGGAGTTTAATTTTAGCAGAGTTAAGTCAGTCACAGCAAAGAGTTTGCAAGTTGCAATCAATTCTCACAAAGTTCTTATTAATTATCTGAAATAACAGTTCTATTCAAGCTCTAAATGGCAAGCAGCTGCCAATTATGCACAACACTTTGTTATTGTGCTTAGCAGAATATTTACTAGGAACTAATATATTTTCTTTTGTGTCCAAATGTAAAATTTCCAAACTACCTAATTTCAATCCGACTTTAAAGAGACCCAGAATAATTCCTCAGTTTCACCAGTAAGAAACAAATTGTCGGCTTTTGACAAATAAAATCATATTTTAAGGTTGCGACTAATTTGTCAGCAAATAACAGTTACCTAACATTACCAACATATATGGGTAACCTGGTATATTTATCAATACTTAGTACATCTTGTTAATTAAAATCACCACACAAACACACTATCTCTCATTCAGTTACACATTTATTTAGTGGTCTATTAAGTCAATAAAAGAAATGAAATCATTTCTTCTAAGAAATATTTCAATTTCAAAAACTCAGTGGGTCACAAAGGAAATCAATTTTCTTCATTTCAATTTAATATTTTTAAGCTTCCCAATCATGCTATATTTATATATTTTTCTTTCTAGCTACATTGATAAGAATTAAAAAAAAACCCCAATGTATAAAAACCCTCTGATTGTTTAAGGTGAATTTAAAACTTTTTTTTTAAAATAGGTAACATAAAATTGCATATTGCTCTTCTATCTGTAGATGCAACAGTTTCACATTTGATATTTGTAGAAGTAGACATCATTAGAGAGGTGCCACTTGGAAACCTTCTCAGAGTAACAGTGATGCAGACTGAAAATAAAACCTGCAGTGAGCTTTGACACACACCACAGGACTTTGAAAGTGAAAAATTGAGATTTCTTTTAAGATAAGATGAGAAAGAAGGCAAACGGATATTATAGGGGAAAAAAAAAAATCAACATTATTTCCTCCTTTTCTTGAGCAAGCACGGGTGCCTCAAGTTGGTCAACTGCTTGGCAAATACAAGCAGCCAAATGTGAGGTTCAGTTCTGAAAGCAGCACTCAAGTATTTTTCTGACTGATATGAGTTAAGATCAAAACACAAAGCAAACGCCGCAACTGAAAAGAACAGCCAAAAGGCAAATCTAGCATCTGGCCTGTGATGGCCAAAGGCAGTGACTCAGCTACAGAGACAGCGCATAGTAAGAGATGGAAGGAAAAGCTAATGGTCAACAGAATCACTACTCTAGCACAAAAAACTGATGAAGTTAACAAATACAGCTAGAAAAGGGCACTTCTGTAGTCTTGACTATTTCCATGCTGGTCAGCTGGACAGGATCAATCATCAGTCACAAGCACCAAGTGATGGCCTTTCATGAATAGGACCCTGCTTAACACAGAAACGAATTGTAAGATTTCCTTCTCTCATACATTCAGTTAAAAGTAATATCAATTAAGGATGAATTTAGATTTGATTTCTGTCTGAACTCAAATAACTGAAAACCTCGTGTCATCTAAAATTACATCTTGCCCTTTAATGCTTATAAACACGAAACAACAGAAAGTCTTGACTGTGTTTCCTATTTTAGAATACAGATAATGTTGTATCATGTAGGCATGAAGAGGTCTAAAAAAGCCCCACAATATACCGGTGAACTACAAGGGGTTTCTACTAACTCAGGAAACATAGTATTTCATGCATATGAAGTAACACAAGATTGACCAAGAGTCATTAAAGTGCAGGGCGGGCCTAAACGTGCTGCCGTTTTAGCTCATGGAAAGATCAAAAGTGCAGGGAGAAGCTTGAAAAAGAAAACAGCTAAAGGTGGAATTGTCCCTGCCTTGTGCTACTGCAACTACTCAAAAAGGCTACTTGTTTTGGACTGTTGTGATAGAAGTACTATCGACTCTGTCAAAAAAACTAGGAATAGCAGAGAGAAGTTGGAAAGTTAGTTATATATTATGAATTATAGAAATTGTCACTGTCAGAACCAAGATTATGACTAATTTTTCATTACAAAGTTTTTATACACGCACACTTTAACAAAAAGAAAAAGAAGCACTAAAAATACTTTTAAAATCTTGGACTGTTTTATTTAAGTTAAAAGTTGAAATGAAGTATTTGTTTATTTACTGTTCTTCAGTTATTTGGCTGATTAATTATTAACTTACAAACTCCTCCTCTGTATGGTAATTATACAGAAGACCAACCAAGAAAATGAGTACTCAGTGAAAGCATTGTCCTCAAATAACTACACATCCGTGAACAGAATAAAAGAAGGACTCTTCCACCCTCACATCCTGGTTGACACCACTGGCCCCAGCTACCGTCTAAGTGTTGATCCTCTGTATGTAAATTCCCATATGCTGTTTTGATACAAATGGCCCGTAAAAGAAAAAAAAATTCTATCCATCTTTTCACTACTAAATCATTTCACCATACTTGAAATAGAAATCAGAATACGAACACAATTCTTACGTACTTTTAACTTAATGAAATCTAACCAAAATACAGACTTTTCCATCTAGGTATGAGCAGGACGAACAACCAAATGGGATGCTGCTTCCCATCTCTTCCAGCTCACTCCATCCAGAGAGCCTCCAAATCCCAGAGGGTCTGAAGGATTAAGTACCAGCATCAGATGGTAGCAGGGACGGTCACATCCTCACTTGTTTAGGCCATCCCTGCCTCTGATTGCAAAGCTGCACCTGTGGTTTCTGCACAGCATCAGACAAGTTAGAATGAAGGTTCATACGAAGCATTCCCCTACTTTTCACTCTTATTAGTTGCACTCTGTCAACACTAAGGAGTCGGATTAGAAACACAACTTTTCCATATGAGTACCCTTCTGGATTTGGCCCACAAACATGCCATATAAACAAAAGGAAGTTCACTTCCAAAACATAATTCAGAAGGGCCTATTTTTAAAATTGAACTTAATGAACTTACAAAAAATTACTTTCAAATCCAAAGCAAACTGTAGGATATCTTACCTTTGTTTCAAAAATACATAAGCAACACTGTCCTATCTAAATTTAGTAAGCAGCAAATAACCATAAAACAGAGCTCTGCATTAAGAACAGTGAGCGAGTGCAAACCGAGCTGTATCTGCAGATGCAATGAAGTCAGTATGACTTTGCAGTATTTTAACCTTCTTTAGTAATTCCTGAGATTCAAGGCTGTCTAGTTAAGAGGAGAATGGTTGATTATTCTATGACGGGATATTAATGAACAGATATACTGAGAAGTATTTCAGAGGTATAAAATTTTAAAGTACTGCAAAAAGCACCAAAGAAAAGAATTCAATTAGCATACGCCTACTGTCTCAGATCGTCTGAATGAAACGCTTGTTGTGCTCTACATACAGCCTGTGCAACAGTACCCAAAGACATTTTTGATATAAAAGCACCAAGCACTCTTAACACCGTGCCAAGCAGCTTGCAGTAATTTGTCCTAAACAAAAATACAATAGGGCCATCACAATTTTCTCAAGTTTGCAGCAATTAATCAGAAGCTTATAAAATCTGAAAGTATTAATAGCACCATAAAAGGCAGCAGCTTTACATTCAAGTCCACAAATTCTTAGCAACAATGTGAAACATTTTCAATTTGTGTCAATAGAGACAGAATTTTTTTTAAAAAAAGAAAAAAAAAAGAGAAAAAAAAAAACAAACCCAAACATTTTTCTATGACCCTACAGCAACAGCTGAACATATTTCATTGAAAGAATGCCCTCTTTCATTAAAAGAATCCAGTGCTGATACAGGTCTGGTTTCAAAATGACGAGTTACACCACTGGTATTTGTGCTTCCACTATCTGAATAAAATCCTGCCACCTAGCTTCTCAAGTTCACAAAGAGGCTCTATATCACACGCATCTATGATTTAACAGTCCCCCATCTTCAAAAAATGTCTCATAGCCAACAAAACCCAACAATTTTTTGTATTCTCCCTCCAGTTTCTTCTGCTTGCTTTTCCTCTGGTACCTCTGTCTCAATCATCCCGTGAAGTTTCACAGCCGGCATTGCAAGAACGTTACAATCCACATCTATCCTTGTTTTCTGGAGTATGATCTCCTCTGTGGTTGTTTTATTTAGTGTCCACTGAAAGGATACACACAGGAGAACTGAACCAACATATATATATACACGTTGTGCTATAGAAGTTGTTACTTATATTGCAATGTTTATATTAATGTATATCACAGAACTCAGCCAAAACCAATGGCTCTTAAACTATGACCGATTAAAGGTTAAGAATCTTTACAACTAGTATGTTCCAAAACCAAAACTGATTGATGACTCTAAATATCTCTGAGGTTATTCATTCTTGACTGCTGAGGACATCGTAGGAACCTTCTACCTCCAAATTGGCATCTGCAGATTTTCATAAGCACAGTCACAACATGTTTTACTTTGGGGGGAGTAAGGAAAAGACTTGTGAAATATAAACTGTAGAGAGATCCATTAAATCGGTCAGGGTTTTTTGTATAATTAAGTCACATTTCAGATGGCTATTTCCCTAACATAGTATATACCACAGATTAGAGATGATGGTGTTAATTGACCATTCCTAAATGATTTAGGCTGCCTGCTGCAGCACAGGGATGTAAAAACAGAGTGTACATCAGAGCTAACTCCACAAGCCAACACCAAAGTGAAAACATTTTTGTCAGTGTCTGGGAAATCATAGCTGGATACTGAGCTTTTTCATGGCCTAGAAAGGTATTTCTGTAACTTTTTTGCTTGCTTTTTAAGTGTTGTTTTTTTACACTAACAAGCCATTAGCAGATTGTGTTTTTTAACATGATCTCCAAAAAAATGTTTTTTCTCACACTCCACAATAAAATGCTGCTGTGTTTGAAATGCTGTTCTTGGCACAGGGTGTTAAGCTGAGTTCTGCCCCCAACCTCCAGAGGTTAGTTCAGCAGGAGCTAACTCCCCAAAGTATTTTCACAGAGAGGACAAGCCTGCTTTCCCAGACCGTGTTTCCACATAGAGGTTTAAATAAAAATCTTATTTCATTATTTATAATGATTATTTCTAATTCACTGTAATGAATCCAAAAAGGAAGTTATAGAAAACTGAAGAGCTTTTGTATTAATTAACAAAGTAATTATATCTTGTGGTTATTTGCTTATACAAGCTATTTCAGCCTGCAGTGGTTACCCTTAGGAACTTGTGGTAGCCGAGTATACCACAATATTTGCCATACACTGTAAAAGTCCACATGCCAAAAAAAATCAAAGGCTAAGGATGTCACAGAGACCACAGCAATATTCATTTTACCTGCTAATTTTGTCAGCTTTCTTAATCACATCTGTTAGATTTAGAGAGAACCTAAAGTACAAAGAAATAGCCCAGCAAGAAGTTAGAGAGCTGCAGCAACTGTAACAGAACACATGCATAGTAATGAACTACAATGGAAAGGAACCCGAGGAAAGTTTTCAGTAGTCATGAACATTTGGGGTCATTCCAACATACACATAAATTTGAATCTAGCACCATCAAGGACAGTAAACACTTGAGGAAAGGTAATCTATAATCAAAGGCAGCAATAGCCATAGGATCAACATTGTGTTGAGGCCTCCTTTACAGTCTCAGCATAGCAAAACTGAATTATGAAGTGTTGATGAGACAAATCATGTACTTGAGATGCTAATTCTAACACAGCCAGCTCCTTTACACATTGAGGGGGGAAGCAACTAGAACACAGAACAGCAGCAAGTAGAAATAAAAGCCCCTAGAATTAATAGAGTTATGCTTCTTAGAATAGGAATTAATTAATTTATTTATTTATGGTACTTCTAAGATGAGCTAATGATGCCTTCAGCTTGACGGAAGACAAAAATCTAAATAATAAAAGGATTACCTAGCAATTGTAATATGAGATTAAGACTGCAATATTAACAAATGCAGGATGATTCAGCACAGAAAACAGTAAGAGAAGGATGAATTATGAACCGCCTTTAAATTGTCTTGAAATTTGATTCAGCCAAATATAATTAACCCAGCCCACCCTCTAAAGGAAGTTCTGTAAGAAAGCACAAGTGAGAGAAATACCAAGCAAAGCGATCCAAGTTTACATTTTCCTGTGTATATCTAGCAAATATTCAGCTATTGGCCTTGACTTTAAAATATAAAGCAAAAGCAAATATACAATAGTATACAGTACCAGTCTAATATTGTCTGATTTTATTAAAATATATGCAAGTTTTCTCAATCCCTTTATGAAGCTTGGTAAGTTTGTCCATCACAAATATACATCCTTCTTGCCTTCATCTCTCCTCCCCTGTCTCCTGGTTCTCTGAGGGCTTCAGCAAACTAGAGCTGGCACTTCAGTAGGCCCCTTTTCAAAGGGTAAAGCACTGATTTGTGAATGGCTTGTGACTACTGGCAACAGCAAGTCAACAGTGAACACAGAATATGTCTGTCTAGGACTCAACAGTGGCACTGATGTTGGGCCTTTTCTGTGAGGCCTCACTCAGAAGAGGAAAAAGGACAAGGAACAAAGCGTTTTTCTGCTACTTCTCTATCAAAAAGGCCACAAGGACTTCACTTTTCTATGGTCTATGTATTCGAGTGAAAGGGTTATCACTTACATTTCCATTGCTTTCCCCTACCACCACCTTTATATATTTGTGAAGCAACCATCACCTCACTATCCTGAGTAAACTGGAATCTAACAATTCAAAGAATTTAGCATATATTGCACTTGCTTAAGTCAACTACTGTTAGTTATACAACAAGAAGAATGATTTCAAGAATATTTAATTAAATTGATTATTCTACTACCAGATTGATAGTAGTTTCCATTAAATGGAGATAGATTTTTCAAGCAAGGTTTTTCATCCACTAAACACATAAAAACAAAATGGAGATGCTAGAGGATTTCATATCCAGACTTCCAACATTCCATATTTCAATTATGTCCTGGTTGTCACACTCATTTCAACACTTGGTTTCTTTATAGGCTTTTTTTTTTTTTTTCCCCTTTGCCTGAGTCAGAAATGACTCATCACCTAAGTTATGATGAAATACTCCTGTGATGGTACATTCCATCAAATGGAATAAAGCCAAAGTCTCAAGGTACCCTTTCCTTGAAGCATCTTCCAACTATACATACATCATCTGTTCCAGATAGGCATAAATTGGAGTTACTACTCTTTCCTTTAAAACGTCTGATGATGACCTCACTACATAAAATAAAGTAAGGGATGATAACCAACCTGCCTATATTGAATGTTCTAGTCCCATCCCTTCAGCTAAAATGCTCTTACTTTTTGCTTTACAATGTTGGGATAACATTTTTATTTGGAAATCAAAATGAAAATATCACCTCAGCTAATGTCATGCAAAAGTCTGCCACTTAAAAAAAGCTCCAATATAGGATCAGTTACCTGGATATCACTTTTTACCATTTTGAAGCCGAAGATCATGCAAGACAAGAAGGATTGCAATAAAAGTTTCAATTTCTTATGCTGCCCTGAATCCAATGCATCTTGAATAAACAGTATTCACAAAATTTAAACCAAGTCTATTATTCTTTACTAGGAAGAATCTTGTCTATAAATCTAATTTTCCAGGTAGTCCACACCTATCTGTCAGTTCAACTCTCTTTTTGATTTAACTGCTGTGTATATTGTACAGCTCCATCTCCATAATCCTCAACAGTAGATTTAGCCATCATATAGACCTGCTTGAACAAGATGACAAGAGAAGTGGTATTTAAAATGCCTGTCACTGACTATCAGGGAGACAAGCCTCCCC
>VZRU01012591.1:277005-290668 GCA_013398155.1 Pedionomus torquatus | reverse complement strand
GCCAAGAAAAAAAAAAAAAAAAAAAAAAAAGTATTACTAGTCATAATACCATCATTTTATCAAATAAATACACATCTGAAAAGTTAAATCAGAGGACTGAATTACAGAGAAGCACCCAAGTCCTGCTCTAAAGTGAGACCTAGTCAACTGAAACTTTTCATTAATGTGTATATTGCCACTGATTGATCACAGATACTCAACTTACCCGCTTTTTTTTTTCTTTTTAAAGACACTTTAGAACAATTTAATACACATCATTACACAAAATTTTGTTAACCTTGACATTTATTTTGTCAACTTTCAAGCTCTGTTACTTTTTTGTTTTCCGTCCTTTGGAGAAGAGATGACTCCAGCTGTAAGGACAACAGTAATTTTCTTAAGTAACTAATTTTATTTTTGCAATATTCCTTAGCCCTTGACAGTAGCTCATAAGTCAGCAAGTAGCCAAATATGTGTCAGCAACTGCAGCCAAGATGCCCATAGCCATTTACAAAGAAGAGAAACTCCCCTGCTGCATGCAATACCTGTTCCAAAATTAATCAACATCAGAAAATAGCAGTATAATAATTCTTGAAATACTACCAAGCAAATATGGTAAGGAACTAAAAAGGACTGGTAAGGTTAATTGTATTAATGCTACATAGTGACACCTAACAAATAAGTGTTTTGGGACAGCCACTCAACTATAAAAATGCCAAAAGGCAGATTAACTAGGAGAGAGGGGGGAAGCAAACACTTTTGATATTCAGTTGGCAATTACAGAGCTCTGGAAGGTAAATCTCACATTCAATCTTATTTTCTCCGATTCTCAACAAGCATTCCGAAGCAGGAAAATTGCATCTATTCTACCAAGCTGGGCTTCATCCATGCATTTTTATTTAAAACAAAAAAAACAAACAAACAAAAAAACAAAACAAAACAAAAAAAAAAAAAAAAGAAAAAAAAAAAAAAAAAAACCACAACAAAATCCCACTGCAGTCAGACCCTCAGCAAGACAGCGGGCAACTGTGACAAACACCTGCTGTGAGTCTGAAATCTACCCCCATTCCTTTCAAATATTTACATTTTAGTCTTTGAAACTATGCATAAAACATCATATTCTTTCTTATTGCTAGTAATAGCACTGGAAATTGTTTGCTTAATTTTGACTTTTTACCATTTGCTTTCTCCTTTATGCATTTCTCTTTAACACTGACATGGCCTCTTACAGCTAGACAGCTTAGTAACAAAGATAGGAAAATATGTGGTTGTGTGCAGAAAGAACTGGAACATGGTACTAAATGTACTAAAGAGTGTGAAATGTTAATTACAATGGAAAAGAATGAAATATATTGCTCACCTCGCTGCAGGATTGCTAGCCAAATATCTACAAATCTCTGTAGGTATACAGGAGCACCGGCAGAGCTGTTGCCCAAAGCCACCTATGCTTTTGCTGTGGCCAAACATGGGACACAGATTTAAGAACTCAATCAGAATTCTCCATTGCAGTCAGGCATAACCCAAAGGGGAAGATATTCTGTCTCTGCTTAAGGTTTCTGAGTTCTGAACAGCAGAGCCCATTTGCTAAAGCCTGTTTTCCTCATGTCCCTTTTCCCCAATTTTATTTATGTAGGTCTTTCCCAGCTCATCAAGTGAAACTTTATGGGAGGTTGCTCTTATTTTGCAGCAACAGTAAAAGTAAACATCATGGGAGGAACTTTAGCAAAACTCTAATACCCTTATTTGCAAGATCCATCTCCTCCTAGAATGGAGCACCATTAGCCTGAAGTACTTCATTTTTCTGTTTCTCATCTGGCAGAGCAAATGCTGTTACCTCCTGCTCATAGGCACACACCCCCTCATTAGCAGAACAGAAATAAATGGGTAAAACCTGAACTTTGACATTTGCTGTCTTTCACTTTTGACCCGTTGTGTTGCCTTTGGTCACACCACTCATTTGCTACTTTTAATCAACCTATGGAAATAGAAATGCAAAGTGCATATTAGCTTCGGATAATAATAAATTAAAAAACCAAAATCTTCTCTAATTCAAATCCACAGTATTTTCAAAAGATGTGTATAAGGATATCTAGAAGATTGTTAAAGCAACAAACCAAATGAAACAATATAATGCATTTGTCTTGCTACTAACATAATTATGTGAAAGCTTTGTTCAGGGATCTATAAATTATAACATTTCAGTTCATAAAAATTAAACTGAAGAACAAACACTCCACAGTATCAATACGTGCACCCTCTCCAAGTTTGTTGATGACACCAAGCTTGGTGGTGCAGTTGACATGCTGGAGGGAAAAGATGCCATCCAGAGGGACCTGGACAGCATTGAGCTGATTGGGCTAATGCAAATAGCACGAAGTTCAACCAAGCCAAGTGCAGGGTCCTGCACCTGGGACGTGGCAATCCCAGGCACAAATACAGGTTGGGCAGAGAATGGCTGGAGAGCAGCCCTGAGGAGAAGGACTTGGGAGTGCTCATGGATGAGAAGCTCAACATGAGCTGGCAGTGTGTGCTGGCAGCCCAGAAAGCCAACCGTATCCTGGGCTGCATCAAAAGAAGCGTGACCAGCAGGTCACGGGAGGTGATTCNGAGACCTTATAGCAGCCTTCCAGTACCTGAAAGGAGCCTACAGGAGAGCAGGAGAGGGATTCTTTGTCAGGAAGTGTAGTGATAGGACAAGGGGTAATGTTTTTAAACTAGAAGAAGGGAGATTTAGATTGGATCTTAGGAAGAAATTGTTTCCTGTGAGGGTGGTGAGGCACTGGAACAGGTTGCCCGGAGAAGTTGTGGATGCCCCATCCCTGGAAGTGTTCAAGGCCAGGCTGGATGGGGCTTTGAGCAACCTGGTCTGGTAGGAGGTGTCCCTGCCCATGGCAGGGGTGTTGGAACTCGATGATCTTTGAGGTAGTACCTTCCAACTCTAACCATTCTATGATTCTATGATTAAAGCCTGACAAATTTCTGCGACTAGGAGGGTAACACAAGCCATCACATTACTGAATGAGCAGAAAACTAACCCTTGATAGGGATTGTTTTCAGTTTCTTAAGAAGTTTAATTTTCTCAAAACATTCACCCTTTTAACTTGAGGTACTTGAACAAAGGCTTTAAAAAGGCACCACCATTCGCTCATTATTTGAGTCTTTAACTTGTAAACACAAGCAAGGGTTGGCAATGAAAATAAAATGACAAGCACTAAGTACACATTATACAAAATCTAAAGATTAGCTGTCTGGGAAGCGCACAGAAGTCAGAGAAGCCTAGGAGCTTCATGCTTCCTCATATATCCTTTAATGGAAAAAATTGACATTAGCAGAAGTATTGATTTTTTGTGCTGCAATCTGTGGGAGCCTAAAGAATTGAGAGTAATCTTTGCAGCATACTAGATTGTTTAAAAAGAAAAACTTCAGAGAGATCTGATTGACTTGCTTTCTGGATCTCACAATACACGTACACATTCATTTCTGTTCATACTTGTCCTTCTAAATGAGAAACTCCCATTTGGAAGTTGTACTGTTACGTTTAAATCTGCCTCAGCATGGTTGAAACGTATAATTCACCTTGACAGTGAGTTGACACCAACATAAAGTGCAAAAATATTTCACTTGCTGCATTAATAAGTGGCACCTTACACTGCTACTAGGCATAAGGCCCATTAGGACAATAACTGTTTTTCCATGATATGGTTGACACTGTGATTGTCCAGGCATTTTGTTCTCCAAGGAATTTTTTCCTCTCATACTCTTCCCACAGCCCCCCCTGAGGATCTCCTGAGGTGACAAAGGACCCCCAGGACAAGCACAGAAGACTGCATCAGCCAGGATACATGTGGGGCAGCTGGAAGGGAGAGGCATGAAGCACCAGCAGGGACAAGAGGACATCCCTGTGTCCCCAGGGGAGATCGGTGAGCCTGGGCAGCACCGTTTCAGAGCGGGGTGTGTGAACGGGTAGGGAGTGACTTGTGGAAGAGAGGCAGAACGACAAAGAGAGCAAAAGCTGAGAAAGCACATCTTGGTGCTGGAAACACAGAGAAGTAATGAACATGCCTCTGGTGCACTTCTCTTTAAAAAAAAAAAAAATAGAAATAGAAATAGAAAGGACATTTCTAAATTACCCTGCAGTCATTGCATTTCTTTATAAGAAACTAAACTTCATCTATAAACAGATTTCTCTAACACTGGTGGTTTTTTCAGTGTTATATCACACAGCTATGACACATTTTTCATGGCAAACTACCCAAGAACCAGCCAAGAAAGCAGAACTACACGTTCCTCAAGATATCTGTGGCCTAAAGAGCACTTTGTTTCCACCAGCTTCCAAACTGGGAATGTTGCCAGGGATGTTAAAGTAGGAAATGAATAAGGCTGCCATGCTCTCCACAAGCATGTTCTGCGTTTCTCAGCACTAAGCACAGTGTCCACAACCAGATGAAGCAGGAGAATAGGAGAAAGAAAAAAGGTAGCGAGCTTACTGCTGAACACATGCAGTGGCATCAAGAAATAAAACTTTGTTATGAGATACAGCCCCTTTTCCAAAGAGTGATATTAGCCTAATTTACATCAATCCCAGCTTAAATAGTTCTGGTTTACTGTACTTAAAATCCCATTAACTGATGTAAATCAGCCTATGCCTTTTGTCCTCAAGGGAACATCACCACGTTTATCAGGGCCATATTGTTAGTCTCTTTTTACACAGAGTAGTTACCTACTTTTCACTGCATCTTTGAAATTAGTTTTACTGCCTTACTACAAATAACACAAGTGAAAAAAAAAACGAAGAAAATGCTGAAGTCAATATATCTAAACTTTACAAAAGAACGGTATATAACTTTAAAATAATTCAAATAGTAAATAGCACATAGAATAGGAAAGAGATACAGCACAGATATTATTTGACAGCATTATGCAAAATGATTGAGTTCATGTGCTCAAAGCATAAAAATTTGCAAATACTGAATAAACCTCTCAAAATTCCAAAGAACACCAAGGGAAAAATCTAACAATAAATCACTGTGAAAGGAATTATACCAGAAATAGCACAATGTGGCAGGGGCTAATAACACCAGAGAGTATTTGCACCATAAGCAGGCAGCTAAGGGCCAGTACAGCTCTGGGCTGGACAGTCGGCAGGTATCAGAGCTGAAGGCAACGGTCCTTCCCCCACCCCACCCTGCACAGCCCTGGTACACTGTATTAACAGGTTAAATAACATTTCAACTATTAGGAAGTGCACACATCACAGAGAACAAGTGCATATGTGGATCTATAAAGGTGGTACAGTTTAAGAGAAAAATGAGGCAATCAGGAAGGCGCAAGATGTCAGGAGAACTATGAATAGTAATCTGTTATACGGCCTCTGGGGAACTGCTGTGGGCATTTCAAGTGGGAAACCTAAAACCTAAGAGTATTAAGAAAAATATCACAGACTTAGGAAAGGCCAAGTGATTACAACATGCCTGTTTTACCACCTCCTCTCTCTGAACTTATTCTTTATAGGTTCACGTTACATTGATTTAGCCAAAACACTTATGAAAAAGAAAAGAAAAATATTAATTGGAATTTTTAAACTTTAAAGGCAAAAAATCTGCCACTCTCACTCCTCTTCCTAGTGTGGCTCAAAATTTTACTGAAATTTTTAGCATATTTTCTCTTCTTTAGGCAAATGGACACACAGTAACTATTAAGGAAAGAGTAAGAGCTACAAACCCAAGCTGCCACATTCATTATTATATTTAAGAGCAACCAACTACTTTGCAGATCCAATAGCAACCTGTGCAATGCCAGAAATTGAAATTAAAAAGCATATCACAGACTACTTTGAAACTTCTTTTGTTCCTTAAATTAACAGATACTGCATAACCACATGGACCTATTGATGAGCCCTGTAAGGGTCTGAGGGTTAGTCAGTTTGGCTAATTCTAATCCTCCTACTCTGACTGGTTTGAGGTCTACTCCATTAATCTGCAACTCACATTTCGGAAGAAAACACAACCATTATCGTATTAATTAGAGACAGAAGCCATCCCAATTATTAATAGTAAGCCCTGTCACACAACAGTATTTATGGTGACTGGAAGGGGACAGAGTGTGCAGCAACTAAAGAAAATACCTTGTAAGCTTGTAAGGGCTTTTTTAGGATTATTTTGTATTGCATGGCACTGAATCATATACTGCAAACCAACCACAGGTTTTATACAGAGGCTATGCCACCAGTCATAGGAGGGACTGAGAGAAACCTGCACAGTGGACCACCACATATTTTAAATCTAGCTTCCCAGCATATTTGCACACCCACACAAATACAGGTCATAATTAAGGAGAGTTATAGAACTTTTTTTTTTTTTTTCAGTCAGAGAATGGGTTATTTTTGCCCATGATTACATCAAAAAATAACATTAAATCAGTTAGTAACTATGATCTGGCCACTGTTACCCAAAGTTACATGCACGATAAAGCACAGTTGTCAGGTGCAAGTGAACTTGCATTTAGCTGACACAAACAAGTGGAAAAAAAAGATGGATTTTACACATCAACAACAATTGCGATGAAAGACACAGAATCTGAATGGACACTGAGCTAACCTTCCAGTACCAGGGGCACACCAATACTTGACATCTAGACTCATCCTCCAAGTACCCTATAGCTTTATTTTGTATCATTCCCATCCTTCTGTTTTCTGTAAACATCTTCTGAAGAAAGCTTGTTTTCCAGAAATAGCGTAAAAAAAACCCCAAGAAACACGACTTTAAGCACAAAGAAGACATAATTACTTCCCAGAGGGATGCATGTGTCATGCTCACATTCGGGTCAGAGGGACCCCAAGATGACTCAGCACCAACTGCCAGTATCAGATCTCAACAAGCTGTTTTATTTTGAAACTTTTTCCTTTTAACCAAGTGTGATTTCCACGATCAGCCACCACTTTCTTAATCGGCTGACTCACTCTGAAAGAAACATCTGTCACTAAACTAACCACTCCAGCTTCCCATTTACAAGCTGAAAGTCCCTTTATCTGGCACATTTGTTGCCATTTTTGCAGTTCTCCATCGATGATTTTGCCTTTCCATTTTCCACAGAAGATTCATACTTCAGGTGGCAGGGTGGCTAACCTAAATTTAAAGGCATAAAATAAGTTGCCACCCACCACTTTCCAAAAAGTTTTCCTCCTCTAGAAAATAAATTAATTGAAGAAATTTTTATCTTGTGGCCAAAACCTCAAAAATCATAATCTGAGATGAGCAGCCATGGTCTATCTGGATTCGTTTCTCTCCCACTTCTCAAATCACAGTGCCATCACAGTTCCATTTCTTTCCAAACAAGACTGAATTTTCTGAATAGATCAAGTGTTAAAAAAGAAACTGGAAGAGGAATCACCGGCTTGGAATCGTTCCTGTAAGATGTTCACAGAAACTTCTCTTGATCCAAATTCTGTTTAACATCACCTAATCCATGATGGGTTTGTCACAGGGGAAGGGAGTGAAGTAGTTGCAAGAACATAAAGACACCATCCTGTATCACACAATCTAGTCAGGTTTTATTAAACAGGATAGGTGTGGCATTTCTGTTCCAGCTTGTCTAGTGTATGACATGCACAAATCAAAGGCCAGGTGACACTATCACCAGAGACCCTAGGGAACAGAACGCTCACCCGAACTGCTTAATGTCCAAGTCCTAATGAACTTGTCCACTCCAGTTTTCCAAGTGTCAGAGGTACATGCACATCCCATATCATGCTCCCTCATCTCCCACACTTGAGGCTACTGCTATTAAACTGTCAGCATGAGCCATCAAAGGCCTCACCAATTCCACAGTCCATATCTAAGGTCAATTAGCAGATGCCACTAAGGTTTCTGTAACTCTGTGGTCTCCCAAATGTCTTACAGGAAGCGTGAAGTTATCAACAGTTGCAGAACAAAATTCTTCTATTGTTTTTCCATCTTCCAGGGTTAATCAGGTCAGCTAGGGATGGACAGATGCAGCCAAGGTTTCCTCTGTCTCAGCAGGTAGCTTTCAACCCATGGCACAGCTCTCACAAGGTGTTCTCTTTGGGCAACCTGAGCTTACTGCATTTCTCAACAGAAAGCTTTCCAGTTCATCATCTGAAGAAAGTCATCACAGTCCAAGATAAGGTATCTTGAAACTGATCTACAGATCATTCTTACACAAGTGCTACTTACTTCGGGTTTAGTTATTTTGTAATATATATATATTGATAGAAAGGACCTAATACATTATTTTAATGCCTTTGAATCCTTCACAAACAATTAAATGACTCAACTGGAAACAATATATACTACAGAAAAGTTTTGTACCAACAGAACAGCATTTGCAGTAGAGGGTGAAACTACATTCAATTCTATATGCAGGCGGATAAAAAACCCCTTTTAAGTAAAGAATGCATAAATTCCTTAGCATCTCTGCTTGGACTAAACAGGGAAATCAACAGAGATCAAGCCTAGCTTTTGTGATTTTTAGTTTTCACATAAAATAAAAAGTATGGGGATATGGGGGGCTTATATAGCTTATGGGCTATAAGCATTCCAATCTCTCAGTTTCCACCTTAAAACAGGGAAAATAAAACTCTTATTTTCATAGAATAGTTAGAGTTGGAAGAGACCTTAAAGATCACTGAGTTCCAAGCCCCCTGACATGGGCAGGGATACCTCCCACCAGACCAGGTTGCTCAAANCACTCACAAGTCCTTCTCCTCAGGGCTGCTCTCCAGCCATTCTCTGCCCAACCTTTTTTTGTTCCTGGGATTGCCACATTCCAGGTGCAGGACCCTGCACTTGGCTTGGTGGAACTTCATGAGGTTTTCATGAGCCTGTGTCTCAAGCCTGTCTAGGTCATTCTGGATGGTATCCCTTTCCCTCCAGTGTGTCGACTGCATCACACAGCCTTGTGTTGTCAGCAAACTTTCTGGGGGCGCACTCACTCCCACTTTCCCTGTCACTGACAAAGATGTTAAACAGCACTGGTTCCAGTACCAAGCCCTGAGTTTAGCAGAGTTATGAATGCAAGCAGTCACATTGCACTATGAGAGATCCCAGACGAAGACTGGATTTTGTATGTGCTGAATTCTGGGGAAAGTTAATTTACCTGATTTTCAGTATTCCAAAATAAGAAGAAAAAGATTCATTGGAGCCAGAGAAGGGGGTGGAGCTTAAATTCCACAGATGTGAAGTATTTGACTGAGAAACACAGATTCTTTAAGAGATGCCCAGTGACCAGTCTCTGCTATTAATACAGATACCAATCCCCAGCAAGAAGATGGCAAGAAAATCAAGCTTCCCAGAAGCAATTTGATTTTTTTGGTAGAAAACTTAATCTTTGAATCTAATGCAACACGACACCTGTTATCTGAAGTCCTTACAACTCTATATTAAGCTCACAATCAACTAGAGCTTTCTTTTCTTTACACCTCAAATTAGCATATCTGTTATTTCCTTTAAGGGAAGTAGTCTCAACTAGTATCAAAATACATTCACTTTTAATGAGGTCAAAAAAACCCAGTAAGGAAATTATTTAACTTGGCTTCAAAAAGCAGCTGTTCTTTCTGCTACAGTGAGGCATTTTAAGGATCATTATAAAGCTTTCCTATTCTTTAGGGCATTACAACTGCCATACATTCCAGACCCATCCTCTCACTGTTCTCCAACCTCCAACTTCCTCCACATCCATTACAGCTTCTCTTTTTTAAATTATAGGTAACAAAGTAATGAGATAGGATCTTTTTTGGTTTCTGAGTTGGTGATGGACAGACTCACACTGAAACCATTAAACAACCAGTCTGCAGGTTTCTCAGAGAGACAAGCTTGGAAATTCAGCAGCTCCCTCCCTGCTGAATCCCCACCACACACAACCATATATAGCCCTCAGCACATACTGACACATTTTACATGCAGCCAGTTCCTAAACTAGCTAGAAATTCTGTAGCATTAATACATATACTCCAGAAAAAAATAATTCAGAGTTTCTACGGGCCATCTAATTTTTGTTGTAAATAGAAAGCATAAATAGTGTCTGGGGTTTGCCTTTAACACCAAAACAGTTAGAATTGTAGAATAATTTAGCTTGGAAAGAATCTCTGGATGTCACCTGGTCCAACGCCCCTTAAATAAAGACACACAGAAAAAAAACCACTTCTACCATGTTTTTTCCTCTTTCAACAGCTGCCTCTAGTATTTTGGTATTAATTACTTTTTTCCTTCATTAATATCTTAATAGGGAAACTTCTAGTCTGAAGAGACTTAAGACGTGTGTTTGACTGTCTATACATGATAACTCCCATGGTCTTCTCCTATCTTCCCTGTTTCACATTTAGCTATCCTCCCTATGACCCACTTATCAGATGTCAGCACCAAAAAGTTCTTCCATCGTTTTCCAGCATATTGACCTTTCGGGACTACTCTTCTGAAAGGAGTAGTCCCAAAAGAGTGATACACTGGAAACACGATTCACTGGGATGTATACAGCGGTGGCAGCATTTAAAGAAATCTTTTGACTGCCCTCGTGCCTGCATGTTGACTTATGGGAAATAGCTGAAAGCTGTAAGCTTGCATCTACAACTCAAAAAACCTAGATATGGAGATAGTAAGATTAATTACAAGCATACATAAATACTACCATTCATAGCATGAACAGTACTATAATTTCATGTTCCTTAGTATTTCACAACATTAAAACCAAATTCAGTTCATGATACCTGGCACCTCATAATGCAACTTCCTTCTTGTCAGACTTCTTACAGCTGGAGAGTTTCCCTGTCTGTCACCAAAGGCATATGTTGAATCTGCCAAAAATCCAACATCCCTTACACAGCCTGTGTATGTTTACTTTCATTTGTATATAGTACCTGTTGCTGCTTCATTCGAACCTAGAACCTTGATATTGCAAATTCAACTAGAAAGAAAGTAATCATTTACTTTAGTATTCCACTGGGAAGTATTTTTTTTTTTTTTAAAAAAAAACAACTCATTAAACTCAGCTTAAGAAAGACACACAAGCCTCAAGGAAATTCTTGGAAAAATTCCTTTTAAAAAGTACAGTCACTCAGAGTAACATTTCCCATGAAAATCATCTACAGAAATTGCTGCCTTTTCCCATGCCATCATAGTTAAAAGCTTCAAAACCAGCAAATATTTCATAACCAGGAAATACACCTGAAAAAATGAAGCCTCCCAGTTTTTAATCATCACATATACCAGAAATCTCTGGAAACTGAATTGTTGAGTTTAAAAAAAAATAATTAGAAAAGACAGAGGTAAAGGCTGATTATTTTCTATCCTATATATGAGGCACAAGGGTTAATTAAACCATTAGGACAGGCTCACTTTATACATATACACATATTAAAAGCATAGAGACACCCACACAGACATCCCTTCAGCAGTGAAGCACTGGCAGTTCCCCTCCCGTCCCCCACCACGATACCAGCATCAGTTACAGTGGGTTCTCCAGCATGGCACAGAAGGGCTGATCTGGAGGACTAACGTTCCTTAAGAAATACAACTCTCCTGAGACAAAGCTGTGTGGTACTCAAAACTCTAAAGAAGTATATGCAAAAAAATAAAAAAATCTGCAGAGAAAACCCATGCTGCTCTCTCATGTATTTGGCAAAAAAAAAGAGCAAAAACATTCACTTCTCCCACACTCAGAAACCCAGTGGTAGACAGTACCTCAGGAAAAATGTGAAGCACCAAGAGGTAGATGTACAGATGCTGAAGGAAAATGAAGCAGTAATATGAACACCTTCTGCCTTCATCTCCAGCCTAGACTGAAGGCAGAGGTGCCAAAGGAGAGCAGCCCCCCTCTCCAGCAGCACTTGCAATAGACCAAGAGGTGGAGAGTGACTCTATTGAGGGAGTCACACGGCTTTTTCTCTCCATAGCCATGGGGGCTTTGCAGCAAGGTCTGGATGGCTGTTCAGTTAGTATCCATGGGCAAAGTTACGGTTTTGATAGTTGTATATAAAACATATCCAAACACATAAGTATACAGAGAGTACAGCCCTTCAGCACCAGCTATTGAAAAAAACCCCACTTGTTCCTACAAATTGATGAACCAATGTTTTGTTATTCCCGAGTGGATCTGATGCAAAATAAACACTAGAAAAACAGCAGTAGAAACTTAGACCATCACAAAGATTTATGAATAAGCTGCCAGAATGGGCTAAGAGCAAAAAAAGGGCCAGCAAGAAGAAAAGCTGCTAAGAATACCCCTAACAATACGGCTCACAAGCACTATGGAGGATCCAGCAATATAATAGCAAACTGACAGCCAGTGCAAGAAGTGAGCTTTAGGAATTACAGTACAACAAAAGGTACCTCTTCTACCCCTCAGTAAATGTTTACAAGGTCTTCAGTCACAAATACTGCATTTTTTTTTCCAGATATACATTCTACCATTTACTTGTGCAGAAAAATTAGTTCAAACATAAACCCCATTAGAGTATTTTAAATGATAAATGTTGCACATCTGTTAATTTATCTGAAAGTCAAATAAAAGATAAAGTAGTCCTCTTGTATAGTTTTTAAAATTTAAAGAAAACTCTATTTATTATACATACCAAAAAAAAAAAAAAGTTTTATTAAAGATCTAAGAAATTGTGTTCCACACCAACCACAGCTGCTTAACCTCTAAAGGTCAAGGTCGTGTCATTTACACCAAGATTAAAAGAAAGTCTAATTATAGTATCTACAACTATATAGACATTAGAAAAAGAATGGTTATTAGAATTGGTTATTAGAAAAGAACTATTATAAACCAAACACAATTATATCGTACAGAAACCATTAGATATTTGATGAGATTTTAATCTTTGAGCTGGTATCATTCTGCAAGTTAATCATCTGGAGAAAAGCAAATCTGTTAGGAATGCAATTAAATGTACTAGTTTCATTAAAATTGAGCTGATATAGTTAATTGTAGTCCTAAAATAGCTATTTCCTCACACCTTCGCTAAGCAATATTTTTTCATCCACTGAAAAAGAGTCTATTTAAGGCACACTTTTCACTTAAACTCTCTAATAAGATTAGCGAATACTTCTGTTACGTTACCCCATGCAAGTTGCACTGCAGTTTGCTGTTCGACCTTGGATTCCTAATTCACTCTGAGAAGTACAGCAAGGTCTTTTGTTTCAGTTACTATTAGTCCATAGTACCTGCATTGCTGAAGCTTTTGGGAAGAGTATCAACAATGTAGCCTTGCAGCACACTAAAGCAGATAGAAAATAGGAAGATGGGCTAGTGGCAACACCAACGTCAGATGGGTCATTGTAAGCATCAACACTTCTGGGAAGCAGGTTCTCTCCAAACAACTGTTTTAATGCATCCATGTATATTCAAAGTACTCACAAAGGTTTTGCAGCATTACTAGCAAATCGGGAATACAGGCCATTCCTGCCTTTTTTTTTTTTTCCAGAGACAGGGAATGAAAACAAAAAAGGTACCCTAAGAGTGTATCAACTTAGGAATGCCTGATCTACGACTCATTCTCATAGACCAGGCGGTTGACTGGGCATTATAAATTGCTCTGCATGGCGGGGGAGCAAACAGAGAAGAGCAGATGAAAAGCTTTCAGCAACCCCAACTTTGGGTGGCAGTGGCCTCTTTATAGCACAGGAGGCCTCTGTCAGTGGCTGTGCAGAAGTTTTCAAAACTGTGGGTA
>VZRU01012591.1:251048-276763 GCA_013398155.1 Pedionomus torquatus | reverse complement strand
TATCGGAGGCAGGGGGCAGCGGCGGGGAGCGAGTAACGGGCTTCGGTCATGAGATCAGGTCTAAAATTAAACTGGGAGGCACGTGGCACCAGCGAGGATGTGCGCCAGGAAGAAGGACCTCGGTGGCACGGGTGGGAGGGCGGTGTCAGACAAAGGGATGCTGTGGAGGGACCCGGGCGTGCGAGCGGAGCGGGGCTGACGGCAGCCGCCGTGAGGGCTAAGCCAGCATGATACCCAACGTTGTGCTGTCACCCTCTCCGCAGGTCTCATTGCTTTGGTTGATTTGGTCTTTGTCATCCGATAATGGAAGTCATTGAGAGAAACACATTACAGACACTTGAAATTACTCCCTTAATCTATATATATTTTTTTTTCTTTCCTGTAGACCCTCCGTCACAGTTTTCATGACATCCTTGATGGTTTAGACACGCATTCAGAAATGGGAAGCTGGACTGTCTTCTGTAGAGAAGCTACTGAATGGCACAGGTCACCCTGCTGTGGAGGAGACAGGTTGCAGACTCGCCTGTCTGGCTAACGAGTTGCCTCTGGCACCCTGGTCCTTCTGCTAGAGTCTGATCACTCCTTGGCCCCAGGACTGGCACACCATCCTGTCCTCCAGGGATGGCTCTGAGGCCTCTCTTAGGAAACTGGACCCCTCCTGGCTGGCCTATTTAAATCCCCCAGTTTAGCCCTGCTGTCTGGTTTGTGGTAACAAAATGGGAACTACATTTTGTCATCCAAGAAAATAAATTGATTTCCCAGGTGAATTATGTGCCGCTGCCCAGCAAATTTCAGTAACGGAGAAGAAAGAGCAAACTTCTTGGAAAAAGTAGAGATATTTACAAAATTCTAGAAATCTGATTGTTGAGCCTACGTTATTTGTTAAGCAAAGGCTGTGTGATGCTGGTTTATGTTTTCCCTGTTTCTGGAACAGGCAGTCCCAGATTTGGCAGCATCACTGTGCAGCAAAGGATCATTTTGTGGACCCTGGCATACAAAAAAAACATGGCTGTTTTCCTCTCAAAGCAGAGACCTTGAGAGAAGGTTCCCTTTCAACACTGTTTTTAGTGTAATTTCTAGGATACACTTCTCAGAAAAAAAAAAAATAATTACTTCATTCTCTCAGCTGAACCTGCAAGGCTCATTCTGAATGAATGAATAAATAAATAAATAAATAGGGAACTCGTTAAGTAACACTTTTTTTTTTTTTTTCTGTGTTCCATTTCTAAGAGTTAAAGCAGGAAAAACATTAAGTAAGATTTTGGGAGATGTCAGAGTACGTTTTTATACAAAATCCATAGAAAGCTTAAGTAGCAAGCCACATACATTATGGAAAGTTTAATAATATCAAAAATGTAGTCACTTATTTTTCTCTTAAAAGAAATAAATAACAGGGCAAGGAGATAAAGGACACAACCCTTAGTCATGTCTTAAGGACACAATTCAACACAACCACTATTCACTTCAGTCAAGACAGCATTCAACATCTGCAGCCTAAGAAAGCAAACTATGGAGAGAAAGAAATTACAGAAAACTTTTTTGTTTAATTAGCTGCTTTGTTTCTGAACAACTTATTCTTCAATATTTTCTAATGATCTTGGTACCAAATTCTTAAGTGGCTATTCTACAGAGATATTTTTAAGTTTTTACCAATTTGCCCATACTTAAACCAAAGAGAAACAAACATGTAGAAAGGCAGTTCAAAAATTTTGTTTAAATGATACAATTACGTTACATAGATGATGGATGACAAAATGCTAGTAAAGTGTATGTGCACAGATAATCCCTTAGGAGATGAGGAGGGTATTTACGTAAAATTTTAGTCCTGAAATAGGCCATCATTTGGATAGATTCATATGGACATTGATTGGATAATTGCAGAGGGTTATAACCACATCACATCAGAAACACTGGCAAAAAAATGTTGGTATAAGCAGACCCTACATAGTCTTATATAAACTTTTTGAAAATCAGTGCTGTTGTTACTCTGTGATGTGATGTTTTCTTTCACTGATATTTTATTCATAATTCACACCACCAGGAACAAGGATTTGAACATTTTGATGAATTGCTGTGTTAAAAATATAAACACAAGAAAGAAGCTATATTCTATTTTGTCCATCCAAGAACTGGACCTGTTCTCCTCAAGTTCAGTCTCATTAACAGTGGGAGGCATGTTCTCCAAAAGAAAGCTGCAAAACATAATTAAATTCTCCATGCAAAGATAAAATCTCCACATGTTAGACCATAGGATTCTTTCCACAATTCTTGGAAAGACACAAATATCTTCAAAAGGTCCCATTCTTTAATTCAAGAAGCAAGGAAGTTTAGTTAAACATAACAAGAAATGGTTGCTTACCACCCATACACTGAGGATAAGCAGATCTACAGGCATTGAAAATACTTACTTAGATAATTTTAAGATTTTTTTTTTTCCCTATGGTAGGAATACTGTTGTTACTTTGCTGTCATTTGTTGTTAGGGCCTGTGAGTATTTGGCAAAACGGTATCCTTAGGCAAGGCATAGGTAGAAGACAGGTGTTTTTATCAGATTTTTGCATATTACATCTTGTCTTTTTTGAAAATTAATTCAAATTATGCAAAACTGTAAGAGTACAGCAGTAGTAACCGGTGAACTGGAAACGCTTTGAAGAACAAGCATGGAGTAAACCACCAAAGAGCATTAAAGAGTGTCTGATAATAAAACAAATTAGGCAGCGGAAGAATTCAGGAGGCAGTGGGAAGCTCATCGCAGACACATGCAGTAAAGGCAGCAAAAGGCAAGAGCCAGCAAGATGGAAATGGCATGCCCTAGAGTACAAGAGCACCAGAGGACTGAAAAGCCATCTCCAAGAATCAGAAAGCACAACTGCTGACAGGACAGATATCAGGTAACATCATTCTGAGTAAGAAACCAGATCAATGTCCTCTTTCTTTCACAGATACTGACCACCCAACACAACATTATTTACTTTCTTTGGTGGGCCCTCCTTAGGGCTGAATTACTTTGCATGCTTCTGGCCAAGCGCTGTTGCACTGAAATGGGCTAAAATTACTTGTGTGAGGATGAAGGATCTTCACACTTTCCCAATGATGCAAAATTACTCATAGTAAGGATAAGGAAAGCTGACTCTGAGCAGTTGTAGAAGGATCTGACAATAGCGAGTGATAAGGCACAAAGACAGCAGCTGAAAGTCCATGTCAATAACTGCAAACCAATGTAAACAGTAATGAAAATAACCCTAACTAAACATACAGGCTAATTTAGAGCCCATTATTCTTTCTCATATGGAGTCATTGTGATCAGTTTGCTGCTCCACATTAGTGAAAAAGTCAAACAATGCTAGAAAGTACTCCAAAAGAAGCCAAGAACAGAGCAGAAGAGCTCGTTGCATCCCTATGTAAATCTCTTGTGCACTTGAGTGCTGTCTACTGCTCTGGTTCCTTCATATGAAAATATGAATCTAGAAAATGCATGTATGTGCCTAAAAAAATACAGGCAGACGTAGGGAAATACATCTGTGTTGGGAAATAATGTCTATCTGGAGAACAGACTGAGAAAGGCTATAAAATCTAGAATTATAGGTAGGAGACTGACAGGAAATGATCACATAGTATTTTGCATCTCACAAGACTTCAGGGAGACTCAGTAAATGATCAGGCAGCTGATTTAAAACAACTAGTAAGCACTTTTCCACACAAAGTGCTATTAAATTGGATGGATTGCTGCTGTACAACGCTATGGAGTTGAAGAGACAGATTTTTTTAAGCAAGGATTATACAAATGAATAAAAGACAGCAGTAGCTGTTAAGCACAATAATTTCCTTTGTGGTTCCTGATTACAAGGTGGCTGCCTATTGCTTGCTGAAAGTTGCTCAAGAAAGGACACTTGTCATCTGCCCTGTTTCAATGCTCTCTTCGTGCACCAGTTTCCAGCTACTGTGGAGAGCAGGACACCAGATTAAATAGACCTTTACACTGGTCATGTACAGCTATTCAGATGGTTTATACTTTTCTTTCTGCTCAGTTCAGCATGAGAAACCAAGAACAAGCAGCAACTCTAGGTATGAAAGCATACATCTTTCCTGGGAGTAAAAATCAAACTCTTAGTTCTTTATCTTCCTGTTTGGGTGCCTTTCCATTCCCCTGAAGAGAATTTGGAAAAACCGGCTTCATCTTCTCAGCATTTTGCTCTTCAGTTTCAGCAATGATAATCTACATGTGCTAGGCTATTCATTTCAGCACCATTTTTTTTCTCTCCTTTATACAAGATTGAGGCAGTACATGGCAAGAGAAGTCCTGAAGCGTAACAACATAAGATATGCATAAAACGTTATGAAAATACTTTCCATGTTCATAGAGAATCACAGGAATAAAATCTAAACCATGCTTGGACATCCTGGAAGAGAAAGGGGTAGTGATTTATTCTCATCAAAGAAACTGGAAGAGGAAATAGAACCGCCCAGAGATGCTTTAAAACTGAAATAACAGGGAAACATCTTACATAGAATATCCCTATAACTTGTGATTATCTTAGTAGAATTCTTATTAAATACAAGAAACTACAAATCTGAAAAGCAAATCTGAAATGCAGTTTGGCAGAACTCCAAGAATCCCTGAAGACAAACATATGATAAATCAGCTGGAGTGGTTAAATCTCACATAAACAAAATCTGTATGGTTGATATTCTGTATAGCTAGTTATCGCCACTCAAATATAAGGAGAATTTGTTTCATACTTGATTTTGGCAATGGCTAGTAGTCCCATGGCCTCAACTTCAGCAGAATGCATACACATAAGACTACTTTACATGTAGACTGCAAAACCAAAGCAGTATAAACACTTTAGGCTATGCATTTTAAACAAGATGAAAGAAATCTCTGGTTGTTACTACAACCCTTGTAACCCTGCTATTACCAGCACTCTTGTTTCTGTTTTAAACTAAATTCTTTAAAACTTCAATATTTAAAAAAAACACCCAACTTTTCTCTCAATACCTCCCCTAGAACAGGCTTCAAAAGGGTCACAGTGATAGTTTTCTGCACTGAGAACTAAGTAATTTACTTCCCCAAAGCCACAGAGATCACCCAGTTTCAAACCATTTCCAATTACCTCCAGGATAAAATTCCAATAATGTTGTTATATACAGGCATTGAGGCCACCTTTGTATCCTTCTCCTTTAAACAGGCAAAGGGTAAACTTACTGTGACTCCTATGTATGCATAACATACATATCTTTACATATGTACAGATACATGTATCTGATACATAACTGTATCCAAAATTCTGGCAATAATTCAAGTACATAAGCTAGTATGTAATCATGGAGAAGAAAGGCAGCAAATTTTAGTGTGCCTCATTACTATTTTAAATAGAAACTAACCCTAAATAGAAGTGGATTGCATGGACATGTTTAAAAGCTAAAAACATCAGTGGGTCAAGACTTACAGTGTATGTTTTCTTGTGCTATTGCATTTGATTTTGTGTTGCTGATTAAATATAACTTCAATCCTGCTATCCTTAGACACATTAGGAGGGGGATTTAGTGTGCCCAAGATGGGGACAATAAAAATCCTGATACTTAAAATAACTTTCAGCAATCTTGCAATTTTGTTTGTGAAGTTGCCTATAATTTCAATTGCAGAAAATATTTCCAGCATATATTTGCACTCCCAATAGAGTTTTGAAGTCCACATAGCTGAATATGCTCTGTTATCATTGTCCTGGATTTCTTAATGTGACATTAGAAAAAAGTTACTCATTAGCACTTTCCAAAGACAGAACTCGGTCAGAAGAGTTGGAAGAATTCCCAGGCTATCTTCTGTACTCCCGCGCTCAAGTTTGTGAACACTTTCTCTAAATATAGAGTAGGGCCTGGTCAGCAGTTAACTCTTCAGTCTCAGTAAGGTTCCGCAGATATCACACATGGAGACTGTATTCGAACATTTCATGCTGGGTGAAGCCTCACCTTCCCAAGCTCCATAGAGTTTGCAGACTTTGAAGAAAAATTCATAAGAAGAGAATTAAAGTTTGGGAGCAGGCAGATGCATATTGCTAAAGCAGATTAAATAATAGATTAAATAAGTCTTATAACAATATTTAATTAACCTGAAAGTACCATGTATAGTTCAAAACAACACCCCCACAATCTATGAGGTATGTGGGTTGTACAGTACTGAAGTGTTATTTTCAAGCTGTGATTTACGATGTTTACAGAGTACCAAGGAGATAAAGGCCATCATGCCTCCAAGCAACTCCTCCTTAAAGCTTCGTTTAAAGCATCTGTAACCACACAGAGCAAGCAGCTGAACCATGGTTGATATTACATCCAGCTGCACATTTCTCTTCACTCTGGTACCCAGCAGAGTCACCTGACACAGAGCTGCCTTCTTTTGCCTCCACAGCTTCAGCTACTAGAGCTGTCTGAAGTGCCTGGAACCACCTGGAGTTTTCTGAGTGTGATACAACATCAGGCTGGCTGCAGGAGGCCTGATCCCACCTGTAACCCTAGCTTCTGCTGCTGGGCTCATCCCTGCCAAAAGCAGTGGCTGTGGATGAGCAACGCAATGAGAATTTGTGCTGCAAGTTGCTCACTGAACTCAAGACAGCTGCAGCTGGGGTTGGGCTGTCAGCACAAAGAGTAACAGAACCACCACACACCAGAGAGATGAAGGAGGAATTGCCCAACAACATACAGGAGCTCAACAGAAAGCACACCCTTTTGAATAACTTTTAAAAGTAACCCTGGTGCCATAATATTAATTGTGTGCATATGAAACACGCAATGGAGCATGACAATCAGTGTATTTCAAAACAAAGGAGAAATAAGACACAAAAGACTGACATTACTAAGACTGACGTAAGAGTTTCTGTGGTTCTTTGGTGACAAACATCCATCCAAAGGACTCCAAATCCCCACACCCAACCTAACCCTAAAGCACTTGGCTTCCAGAGCACCACAGTGCCCTCCATATTTTCTGTCTTAAGGTATGAATAATTTGGATTATTCTGCTTTTCCCAATACCTGAATTGACTTGCCCTCAGAACCCCTCCCATCCCTTACCTCTTATTAGGCTGTTTCCTGTCCTATTGTCTCAAAAATCAAAACTCTTTTTTATCATCTTCCTTACCTTTCTTTTGTTTTGTCCATCTTTCCTCTAGTTTTCTTCCTAGTTCCTGCTTATT
Organism: Pedionomus torquatus; assembly: GCA_013398155.1. Classification (NCBI taxonomy): domain Eukaryota; kingdom Metazoa; phylum Chordata; class Aves; order Charadriiformes; family Pedionomidae; genus Pedionomus; species Pedionomus torquatus. The sequence continues at coordinate 269,576 of VZRU01012591.1, read as the reverse complement.
ATCTCACTCAATCTTTTACAGCAAAATTGCAAAAATCCCCAAAAATGGTATAAATACATGTTCTGTATGCGGTGTTTTCAGGTGTCTCACAGAAAATTTTCACACTGAGCACGATAGTTTTAAAACTATTTGGCTAATCCTGCATTTTCAAAACTATAAAAAGCCTCTGAAATTGCAAGAAAAAAAGTCAGAAATAGACACGTGAGGCTTGCGCAAGCAAAAACAGACTTTGCATTTCAAAATTAAGAGGCTATAAAGAAATGAATGGTTTAAAAAATTATTCAGAGAAAAGATGCAGGTTAAACTAAGACTGAGTCTTTTCTCAATTACTTTAAAATTAATTACTTTACATTATTATAGTTATTATTAAATAATCATTACTTTATATTAACATATTTTATATTATGTATTTGAGACCAGTACACCTTGAGATAATTCACTATCTGTGAAAGAAAAACCCACAATCTTTCTGTTAACAAATTCTATAATGTCCTGGTTTGAGGTAAAACGAAGCAATACATAGGTTGATTACCTTAGAAGCAGTTAAAGATTTTCAAAAGCAGTGTCAATTTTGGTTGCAGCCTCCATCTGCACATCCAGGAGACCAGTGACCTCTGCTGGAAGAGGGGGGACTGCCTCGCAAGGCTGCAGGCTCCAGCACGACTCTGTCCTTTTGCTGAGGTGATGTTAAGAGAACGTGGCATAACGAACCCTCCCCTCTTTCCTTTATAAGTGTTTCTCCAGTTATTTTTTGGAGAAAATTTACCAGTCCAACTGCAGTTCAAATCTGGTATTTTTTGAAATGCTTAAGCAGACCTTTGACAAAATTTTAAGTGAATGTTTAACAAATTGAGATGGAAAGTTCAGAAAAATGGTACATTGACAATACGAAATGAGAAGTTTCCCTGTGCACATAATTGCATGCTGTTTTCACCTTCAACAGCTTACACTTACATACGATTATTCCTTCTTCTGCCTCTAACTTACGGCTACAGTAATTGAAAGAGCCAAGGTGTCTGGCATTGCAGACATTGGAAGGTATCTCTGTAGACAGAGCAGAACTAACATGGCAGAGTAATTTCGGTCAGAAAAAGAATCATCAACAGGAAAAAAGAGGAAGGATGTGAAGGAAGGATGTGAAAGAAATCCATTTCCACTGTGCATTGCAAACCTGGGGTTTGCCCCCACACGAGGTACTCCAGTAGTCATGTCTACCATCAAAGGCAAAGGTCTCTCGTAGGAGTGCCAAGGGGGGACTGAAGGGAACTAATTGCAATCATTGACTCACAGATCACATTTGGAATGCACAGCCCTCTTGAGAACAGGCTTTTTTCACTTAATGATCAGAAATACTCTAATGTAGACATTCAGGTAACATAAGCAAATTACTATCGTTCTCCATCTACACAAAGAAAGAGGCTCCTCTGCTGACCAAGCAGTTATGACTCAATAAATAGATAAAATAATTTCTACTATATACCATTAAGCATAATGTGTAAAATCTCTATTATCTCATTTTCAAAAGGTACAGAAGCCCTGTTTAATGCCAACAGAAATTATGGCTGATGGGCACAGCTGAAATCCAAGTCACTTACAGATAAGCACACTAAATTCTACTTACTGACATTAAGGCACAATTACTGCCAACCAGCACACAAAAAACCCTATGCAGGTTTAGCGAATTCACTGATCACCAGCAAAAGGAATAAACATGACAGTTTTTTATCCAGTATGGGATCCTAATGCTCATCCTCTCAGCAAAGTTTTTTCTTACTAATGAAATGACCTAGAAAAGCAGCATGCCAGGTGTTTATCAGTAGTGCTACAGAACAATTTAAACAGGGAGTGACGAATATCATATCCAATCAAAAACATTGGGGAGTTTCAACAAAATGTACACAACTGGTATTTAGCTGGAGAAGACTAGTACATCAGTGCTGTTGGGAAGTACACTGAACTTTAAGGAGAACAAGTAATGATTTTTCTTTTAAGGATCTTACCAGTACGCTGCAATTGACTTCATGTGAGGTTCCTAAATATCCTGATTCGATGAGGACTACAGAAACTAAAGAAACAATACTACCTGCTTGCAAAACTGCTTCTTAGGCTATCTCAAAGTCTCAGTACTGAAAACGGGGAAAATTCTGAGTACCAGCCCAATTCGTTTTAGTTCAGGACCTGAACAAACAGGCAGGGAAAAGAGCTCTCCAGCCAGAAGCAGGACTACAGCAAGATCAACCTGATCTTCCATGCCCAGGGCAGTGCAGTGGCCCACTATTTCCACAGGCATGCTATAATAGAAACAGCATTGGGAACAATTCAGAAATGGCACCGTTCTCTCTACTTTGTTACATTGCTTCAAGTTGTAAAGGGTATCTTTTAACCCTCTGTGCATGCTGAAAGCTTGAGTAGCTGTTAGGATCACTCTAACATGATTCTTCTTTCCCATCTTGGATGCCCAAGCTCAGACACCAGTCATTTAATTTTCAAGTGTTTACATCACCTAAATGCAGAGATATCCGTTTTCTGTGTCATATTTGACTGGGAATTGTGACAGACTCATCAAAAAGGTGGATTTGAGCACATAAATGAGAAGGTTTTTGTTGTTTCAACTGACCATAGAGAGATTCTCAGTATTTCACCTGGCACCTAAATAACATACCCACTACCATCATATACTTTAAGTACTCTCTTCAGCAAAGACAAAGACAGTAGAGATCTGCACACACTGAAAAGATGCTTGCATTGGCACAGGATGGCACCCTCTGTAGGCTGTGTTTTAGCTTACTCCTAACAGGCAGATACATCACACAATACACATTCAGCAGCATGTGTCAGATGCGCTGTATGAGCAGCTCTGTCATGTTTGCACAGTAGGACCAATGCTTTTTTAAAACATCAGACTTGCTGCACATGTACATTGTACAGTTAAGGCTGCAAAGGCATGGTCCAGGATGGTTCTGGATTGATGGCAAACTGATCAGAATTATTTCCCCTGAACAAATACAGGAAAGCCCCAGATTCTACTCAAAACCTATGATGAGGATGAGGGGAAAAAACAAACAAACAAAAACCAAACAAAAAAACCAAACCCACACATTAAGAAAAGCACACCTGAAACAGCCCCAAACAATACTTTTCCAGAGGAACCCCAGAGAAAAGGCACCCCTCTCACAAACAATCTCTGACTCTGACCCAGAGATTAAATCGCATTATCCAGGCTCAACTATAAACACGTTTTATTCACTATGTAATCACTAACAACGTGTTTTATTCACTATGTAATCACTAACATCGACACAACAGATGAAGCAGGAATGTCACAGCCTGCTTTAACTGTGCAGCCCTGATTTCATTTTTTTTCTTTGTGCTGAATGAAACAACTGCTCTTACTGAAAAAAAGCTGCTGGTGAGTCATCAAGGACTGCATCCTAACACACATATCAAGGGAATGGAGAGAAGCAAAAGGAGGTTTCTTAGGCAACCTCTATTCTGCAGCTTCGTAATGTTTGAGCATTTGAATCCTAATATTCTTTTAACATAAGAAATAGCACTGCTTTGTGGCTTTTTAAATACATAGTTTCTGTCACTTAAAATTTAAGCCTCTAAACCTATTGCAATGACAGTGCTCATTATCATATAATCTAACGCAAAAATATTTTTACTGATATTTCTTTTTATAAGGAGCAAGAAAGAACAACTAGTTGAATCTGGCTGTATTTGGTGTTTACAGACTAATTTACTAAATGTTTTTAAAATATGTGCTGCATATAAAGTGTGAGGTACTTTGCATGTGAATATGCTTCTAATTGCATTAATTTGATAGCAGGTGAAGTCACATGACATTACTTGATGGTTAACCTAGCTTTGTATTATTGCAGTATTTTAAGACCGCTGACTGTAAAGCACTGAATGGTAAAAGCTGTAAATTTTGAGTAACCTTATGTTCCAGTTAAAAGACTGTATCGAAGGNGGGGGGCAGGGAAAGTTGGTGATCAGCTCACTGAGCTGCACAGAAACAGATGCTAAAGGCTGATGAGGGACACCAGCCAGTGGGACCCGAGGCTGGGGGCTGTGAGCAGCTGCACAACACAAACACAACTTTGTGCCCAACCCTCCTGACAGCAGCAAATCTCCCTACTGAGCAGGGAGTCCAAGGCTACAGGAACCTAAGACTGCTGGTGGGAAGGGGAGAGAGTGGGTAAATGCATGACATTGTAAACAAGGACAAAAGCTCAAATCTTGTGGGTTCTTAAATAAACCCCACTATCCAGATCTGCAATGGGTTGTCATTCACTCTGTCTGCACTGTGACCCAAGCCCCCCATTACATTGTGTACGCTGCCTGTATCTGCTCTGAAACCCAGTGCACTACCCCTGGTGCCTGGCAACTGAGGGACTAATACCTGCATTCTCACTCCCGCTTTTCTGCAGGCTGGGGCTTTCCTGGAAGGAAATCTTTCTGAAAGCGCTCAGAGCCAGAGGAACCTCACAGCACCACAGGATGCTCCATTGTGACTCCCCACACCAACAAGCAACAGATCAGGACTGGAGACACTGGGAAGCAGGATGCATTTGAGAGCATGCTTGTCCTCTACTGTGCATACACCTAGAATTTATCAATTTTATCTGTATAAATTATTTTAATAACCGGGATACTTTAAATTCAACGAGTAGTATTCAGGAATACACAGAAAAGTATTTGGCATTTGAAAATTATCTGTGCAAACACTTATTTGAACTATCTTCATTTACTTTTCATCAATGATAAAATACTCTTCATCCTGCTGAAATATGCTAAGTTGCCTAATTCTTCCTTAAACAACATGCACTGAAAGCTTGTTTAAATAAATAAATAAATTCAGAAAACAAGAGACCAAAAATATCTGCAACTCCTCAAAACAGAAAAACCACTCCCAGCCTTTATACTTTCCCCAGTTATAACCAAGAGGTCTGAGGATGAGAAAGAATAAACATAAGCAGCTCTGGCAGCTTGACCCACAGTCAAATGTCCTTCTCACTAAACAGCACACAAAGCATAATGAATACTTTTGGCCCAATTCAACATAACATTTAAGAATGTACTTGAATCATTATCTTGATTACAGCTATTTTCTTAAATTTAGCTTCATACTGTCATATTTGTTAGCAGTTTTAGAAAGTTATTTAATTTTCTTTGGATTTACTGCTGTGCTTCAGTTTCAATGCAATTTGGATCATGAGAAATGTTGTCTATTTTAACAGTTATAATACAAATCATTATCAATTAACCAGTCAAGCCACAAGACGCTGACTCCTTTATTTCCCCCATCACTGTAATTTCAATCTGAGAGGAGGAATTCAGTTAAACACAAAAGAGATATTTCTGTAATACAAGATTATAGACTACTACAAGAACAACCACCAGTTTACAATATTTAATGCCTAGGTAATTTTCAAAACTGCATGCCTGTATTTCCAAAACCAGAAAGTACCATATATATACGTATGGAGAGAGAGGAAAAGGAGATCAACTAAGTAACAATTAGGAAATAAAAAAAAAAAAAAAAGCTGTCACTGTCCACAGGAACCATGTCTAGTCAACGTTTTCAGTCAGTCAGTCAGTCAGCTAGCTGAGGGTCATGTCATTATTTAGTTTCTGTAGAAAAAACACAAGTACAAAAACAGTATCAAAAAGCAACATACCTATTTTTAAATATATATATGTTATATATATATATTTATATATTGTATTATATATTATATTATATANTTACAATTAAATAAATCATTATAAACATACATGCTAATACATATTAAATGTCACGATTTTAATAAAGTTTTAACTAAAAAAAAAAAAAGCAAAAATCAAATCAGTGATACAAAACTTTTAAAAAACAGTTTTACATTGAAAGAGGAGAGATTTAGATCAGATACTGAGAATAAATTCTTTCCTGTGAGGGTGGTGAGGCACTGGAACAGGTCACCCAGGGGAACTGTGGATGCCCTGTCTCTGGGAGTGCTCAAGGCCAGGCTGGATGGGGCTTTGAGCAAGCTGCTCTAGTGGGAGTTGTACCTGCCCATGGCAGGGAAATTGGAACTAGATGATCTCTAGGAACCCTTCCAATCCAAATCAATCTATGATTCTGTGATATTTGAATGATGTAATTTACACAAGAGGCATAAGACAATTGCAGTGAGGTTCTCATTAAATACTCAAAACAATGCAAAAGCCTGACTAGAGACCATAAGATGGTCAACACCCAGAACATTAAGAAAGCTTCTGCTTTTAGCAAGTGCCTAGAAGTAGATATTGTAGTTGCCTTCTCAAGCCTCAACATCAACTCAGTATGGTTAAAATTAATTATTTCAACCATTAATACTTACCTAGCATGAGGGGAGAACCTTACCCAAAAAAACCAAGCTTACATTAGAACTTAAAGTAGTTATACACAGATAAGGTTCTCTTATTTCCATCATTTCTCTGCTACTTTTAACTACTCATATAAATAACTGAATTTTCATTAACTTGTAGGAGAACCATAGCCTGAAAAATTCATTAGATGGGTTAGTTTAGAAAACTAGTACACAGGTATTCAAGTTCTCCTGATAAACAAAGATTATTGTAAGATCATAGACTATTCTTGTGATCAGAAGTTTACATTTTAAGAACATCATCAGTAGTATACGATTACCATAAACATCTTTAAGAAACAATTTAGTAAATTATATTTAAAAAGATGATTAAATAAGAAAAATATTCTTGGGGGAAGTGTCAAAATCCAATACAAACTGTGCTGAAATAATAAATATTTCTTTAAATTTAACTATTCAACTGAATTTATTTTCATGCAGATTCTATTGAATTCACAGATCTTATCAGGGATTTTAATCAGAGAACCTCATATAGAAAAGACTACTGCAAAAATCCAGTCATCTGGTTAGAGATAAGAGGCAAGCAATACAACAGGACTTAGAAATTTATATTTAAGAGGCAATGATTTCCTTAGCTAAAACTTCTGTAAGTTTTCACTTACGAAGATTATTTCCTCCAGCTAAAATTCAAAATGAATACAAGTTAATATTCTCACATCACTATTTCAGATGTAGAGAGAATTCTATTCCCTTCCATGCGCACAATTTAAAGCTTTAATTGAAAGCAAAATTTAAGTCTAAACTACTATAAAACATGTTTGTCAGTCAGTCCAAAGCAGAGTCACACAGTGCTAAGCTTGCAAGCCCTTGAGCACAGTACATAAAAAGGAAAATTCCATCTATTTCATTTGAATTTGAGAAACAGGCTAAAGGACAAATAGAGAGCAAGTAATTTTGTCTGTCTGTCCTAAGAGATAGATGCTACACCATCGTGCCAAGAGACTCAGAATCAGGAACCTGATGTACAAGGACATAAGATGTAACACAATAAACGTAGAAAGCTCTTCAACCTCAGTCACTGCAGACACAGCAGATGAAAGGCTACACAGACAGGAAACACTCAGCAGTCTCTTGCACTAGAATTACAGGTAATCTGTCCAAGCCAGATTTAGGGTGCCCATCTTTGAACAAACTAAAACTAGCACTCTTTACTATTTGAAAATTTACTGAAACGTAAAAAGATAAGTACAAAGAGTTCTGCGGTAATTTTCCATGTGTAAAAACTTTATTCTTCAAATACGTCCTTATTTCTCCAGTTTTCTAATTATGTAAAGTAGTAAAACAGCAGGTTTGTGTGCCCTACCCCAAACTTATAAGGGAGTTCAGGCTTTTAAGTAGTCTATAACAGATTTTTCAACTATATTTCAAATTACAGCGTAAGTTCTAAAGTAAGTTTTAGCCTTTTGAAAATCCCACTAGTGACTAACTACTGTTTTTGTCAGCTGGAGACTTTGAAGAATCTTCCCAAAAATCACACCGAAAAAGAATGTATACTTGCATGTCTGCACATGTGTGCATAAAAAGGGAAAAAAAAAATCAGTTTTAGATTGACAATGAAAAAAGAACCTCCCAGTCTTCTCTCGTCTGTTAAAAACACAGACAGCAAAAGACAGGATAAATCACCTTTCTAATTTTGGACACATTTCAGATCTATACTTTTCTAGTACAAAGTAGTCAAGACAAACCTGGTATTACATTACAGGAAAAACTGTGATATAAAGTGTAGTGACCAAAAGGGTAGCCTTGAAGTAAAAGGCACATTAAGAACAAACAAAACCTTTGAACAAAGATAAAAGCATGGGTATAAGTTACTTAAGACTGGTTTCAACAGAGTCTATGATTTTAAAAAGTTTAAAGAGTTTTAGTTACATTTCAATGCAGGGAAAGAATGCTAGAAATCCATTAAAAAAAAAAAAAAAGTTGTCTATATAAAGATTAAGACCACCTTATCAAAAGTTACTACTGCTTGTCAAAAGAACAACAATAAAGTACTTAGGAAAAAAAGGAGGAAAAGAACACTCTGGCAAAATCTTTTTTGGTCTTTGCATCTCCTGTGTCACAAAGACACAGGAAAGACAACATACAACGAAAGGTACAGTGAGTGATGCTTAGAAGTAAAATATTGATGCAAATAGAGTCAAGATTTCATGTGATGTTTTCTGAATGAGTTAAAGCTAAACTGCATGTCTCTCATGAAGATTATGTAGCTTCCAAAATTATTTGGAAGCTACAATAATATTCGTGAGTTACTTTGCAGAAAACAGGGCTTAGCCTTTCTTCCACCATCTCTATTTCTTTCTAGTCCTAATGTTTAAAAAAAAATAAAATTGGTATCATTTGAATCAAAACCAAACCGATCTTTTAAAAGAACAAGTGACTTTTGGTCTCTGAAGTCTGGAAAACCCCTTTAGGAGCTCAGCCAGCTTTCATAGGTCATGAACATTGACTAAGACATTCTCAATCTAATTATCTTAAACATACAACTCAATTACACCACAACAGGCTCTGCAATATTTTCTTCATTTTCACACATTCCAGCTACACCTGATTTCTAAGTATCCAGATGACCAAAATATACCAAACCTTCAGTTTCACCTGGCAACCTGCCCTGACTTTCCCATGTCCTTGTTTATTTATCCCTTCCTTTGCCCCCCCAAGGACTAAAACTCTGCATCTTTATCCAACACCACTGTCAGGCCTTGGGTTTTTAGTGAAAGAAAGACACACACAAGCTGAATTCAGTTCCATTGTTTATTTTTCCATATTCTTTTCAATGTTAACTAATACTCTTAGGTACATAAAGTGATTGTTTCTATGAACATCCAGATTGATGTTAATCAACTGGTTCATATTTGTTTAAGCATTATAAAAATAGACTTTTACTAAAAGTATACGTGTGCATACACGCACCAATATATACATATATATATAAACAGAGACATATGACAAATTCAATTTCAGTCGTTAGGTAAAAATAGATTTAAAGTTTATCATTATGTGTTCATATCTAACTCCCAAATACTTTACCTATCACTGCCTTCAAGGAGTTGAACATCAGGTTTAGTAACAGCTCAGACTGGGTACTCACCTGCTCAGTAAGTTCTCTGTCGTTTGTTAGATTCTTCTGTAGGTGAGTCAGCCAACCTTACTTTAAGTCTGACACCATTTACAATCTTGCCATGTAACGCAGTTATGGCATCACTGGCACTAGCTCTGTCTGCAAATTTTGCATAGCCCACATTTTTTCCAGCCACAAGATAAACTTTTATCAAGTGTCCAAAACGACTGGAGAAAAAATAGAAAAAAAAAAAAAAAGATAATTTACAGGGCTTACTGCAACACAAATACTTATTATCCAATATGAAGTATGTATGAATTAGCAGCTGCAAAAACTATATTCTCATATGTACGCTGTATTTTCGGATGCTGCCCTCTTCCAAAACTTCCAGTTTTCATACCCCCTTCTCTAGAATTCCAGGCAGGCATAGGCATAAAATCAAAAGTCTGCAAGCGATGTTTTCTACAGAATATTATAGTAGAAGTACACGCACCAGCAATTTATCTCTTGTTCAAAAGACTTCATAAAGCTCATCAATACCATATTCCCCAAACACTAAATGGCACTCAAAAAAATCCCACAAAAACAGAACAACAAAACAAGCCAAATAAACCAGAAAGAACACACACACAAACCAGCAAATAATTCAGAGGCTAAACTTGCATTGTATTTGAACGTTCAGCTGTGATTCATCTTTGGAAAGATCTCAATGAAATTACTCAGATATCAAGCACCAAAGCTTTACACCAAAAAAAAAAAAAGATTTCCAAGTCCTCAGGAGATTCCTAGACAGTTCCTTAAAAAAAAAAAAAAAATTAAAAAAATAAAGTCTACTTGCTTCATACTGAAGTTATACAAGTGTACAGCCTTTTTTTTCCTCCAGCATCTAATTCAGATAATCCAGTATATCAAACAGGCACGGTTTTAAACTCCACAACAGCACATATCGTTTCTTCTCCCAGTGCTTTGAAAATAATTTGGCTTTCCAAAGACTTATTGCAAATGCCAGATATTAGAAGAGGGAAATGTCTTTTTCTTCAAGAGCATGATAAAAATAAATAATATAAAATAGCAGAGAACAGCTGAACCATAGATTTGTTTTTAAGATGGTAAATTGTCTCTCAAGTCTTTGCTCCTCATAGGCAAATAATATGAAAGAAGGGTTGAAATACTGTCAATAAGATGCAAATGATCAAAATGCCTCATGATATAACAGAAAAAAAAAAAAAAACCAAACAAAAAAACCCCACCCTTTTCCTACACTTACTCTCCTAAGTTACTGGGGAAATTTATCACAACTCTTAAATTCCTTACAGGAAGAAATTTACATACAAGAAAATACCAAATAAATTAGGCTATAAAGGACCTGAAGTACCACACTTTTTGGTTAAAAAAAATACAATAAAAAAATTTAAGAGACTAGAAATTTTACTTCAGATTACATTAATCAATAATAATACTGCTCTACCAATGTCATTGCATCTATGCTTCAAGGTGAATTCCATTATACCCTTGTTTCAAAAAGCAACTATCACCTATTGATCTTTTATTACTAACCGATAACTGTGCACTGTCTTTTCTGGGAGGAGTTTTCATTATGACAATCTTTTTCATTTTCAACATTTATTTTAAATATTTCATGGCTGGGTTTTTTTGTTTGTTTGTTTGAGAAGAGTTATTTGTAAATGGAGACTTACCAGAACACATCCTCCAATACATTTACAGGTAAAGGATGGGGATGAAAATGTATGAAAAGCCGTTCCTTCACAGAAGTGTCAGGCGGAACTTTCTTTTTGTGTGGTGGGAGAATGGCATCTGTTTGGGGCTGAAGTAACTGTGAGCCAGGAGTTCCTCCAAATGACTGCTGAAATGGGAAAAAATGCAAGCATAAGTTAACCAATGAGGGGGAGAAAATAATTTTACTTCATTTAATTTTTTTGTTCCTATCACAGGACATAAATAGGCTCTACCAGTTCTCATATTAATTTGTTCATTTTGGTTACTTCATCAAATTGGACAATAAACCCATGCAAGGTCAAACACCTTTATGGGAAATAAAAACGCACAAAGCAACCAGAGGTACATCTTAGAAATGTAGCATCTATAATAGTTGCAGAAGAAACTCAGTGGTGTTCTTCATTGGCATATCTGAAGTTTCTTACAATTCAAGAGAATATTAACAGTATCCATTATAGTAACTTACAGGAGGTGTCCTATATTGCTGAACAATTGTATTATTATTCCGCAACACCGATGACACTTGTGCTGTTACCAGCTGTGTGGCCATTTTTCTGATAAGTCTGCAACAAGAAGTCATATTGAACTATTTTAAAGGAAGAGCTAAATGATGGCAATCTTAAATTCAGGAGGAGAAAATAAGCCTTAATGCACATCTGAAAGTATCTCTGGAAGTCTGTAGACTCACTTAAATAACAAAAATCAAGTCAGGCTTTTGTGACATTCTAGATATGGTCTGAAAGTTTGCATGCTAGCTGCCACTCACTGAAAACACTCATACATTTATACTTATAGAGATACAAAACTTTGCCTTTTTTAATACTCTAGGGGGAGGAAAAAAATAAAAATAAGATATTAACCCTACAGAGCCCACTACAATTTGTGAAAGGTACCTCAAAGGCAGAAGGGACAAAAAATTCCACCTGTTTCAATAAAGAGGACAGCGATTCAATTCAGAAGTCAGAATGCTAATCAGAAGTACAGAGAGCATACCTTCAGCTCTCATTTTCCAGTGGTTTTTCTTTGTTCCATTGCAGACTAAGAAAAAGCAATTGCGCTTTTTTTGGCATAGATTCACAGCCCATGTTGTAGGGCTGTGAAATAGTAAGAATTATTGAAGAATGAAGAAAATTGTTTGCAAGAAGGATGGTTGCAATGCATTATTATTTTTTTTAGTTTAGAACTGACATTTACTTCTGAAGAGAATCTTCCCATTGTCCCCCCCACCTTACTGTTCTCACTAATATCCCAGAATAAGTTTGATATGAACTAGATTCCTTTATGATGAAACTAAACCAAAATACTCACTTCACTAGTGCACCTAAGCTGCTCCAACTTGTAATGGGCATTCAATCCACAGCAATTGATTAGAGATGGGCAAAGTAAAACCTGATGACCCCCATACAGCGAGGATATCAGATCCTCAGCACCCAACAGTTTTACTCTACATATGTCCTTCACAAGGCTACTGTTTGCAGTACTGCAAACACAACCAAGAGATCAAGTAGATAAATCTGGTTCTAATACAAAAAACTCATCAAAAAGAACACATTGCAACCTTACGCATATTACATAATATTATATATTGCAGAGACATTTACAAAGATTCTTGCCAAATCCAAGATTTTACAATGTATCTTAAGAACATATATTTTAATTTACTGTCTACAAATCTGAAACAGGATCACAGTGACATTGCTGTTACTTTTTACATTAAGAATTTTAACTTTTGCTCTCCACAACACAACTTACAACTTTCTGTCTCTACATATTGATACTTACTCTGAGCTATCACTCCCATCTTCTAAGAAAATGACAGTTAATCGATTTCCAGGAGGATACTCAAAACCATGTAATTTATACTTGGCATATATTGCTGATGCAGCAGTACTGTACTGAATCACAGCGTACCCTATAAATACAGTGCACACAGTTTCAATATGATACGGGTAAATCCTAAGAACAAACTACACTCATATAAAGCAATAGGATTAAATTCCACATTAGTCATGGCTGATACAAAATTCTTAAGTTTTACTATACATTACTTGATAGCAACATCAGTAGTATTTGTAAAGAAAACTTCAATGGCATTAACTAGTGACAGATCAGCTTTTACACTAGCTTGACAAGATGCTAATAATGCAACACAAGTTAAAACGTGTCTTCTTTAACCTGGAATTAGAAACAAAAACATACAGAGTTTCCTTTTAAAATACAATTATGCCATCAACTGTGACTCTGAAGTACTCTAAAGTTACATTGTAATTCTCTGAATTATTTCCATTTCAAGCTTCTTGGGGAAGAGACCTCTTCCACATTTTTCTCAGCAACAGCAAAACAACAAGTCAACTAAACCAAAACAATCCATCCAATAAAAAACATGATTTGTTTTGGAAGGATTTAATCCAGTTTACTAATGTTAGCTTTTACACACAGCCACACTGTCAACCTATTTCAAGATGAAAACTCAAAACATCTGCTTACAGAACACTTAAGCTGGCTGTCTAATAAATTTTTAATTCTTTTCTCTATTTGTTGTGCAAAAAAATATACTAGCTTAATTTGACCAAAACACACTTCTCATGGTTTTGATTCTGTCCTTCTGGAGATTCTCTTAGCCTTAAATACCTTTATTTTCAGGTATGTGCAAACAGGCATTCAAACAAAACCAAGTTTTTGGGTTTACGCATCAGCAATAGCAGTAACAATTGATACATACAACATCTATTCTTCCCAACAAGTGTACTATACTTTGCAATACAAATGAAGCAAAATTAAAAGGTAATCCCTTCAGAGAAAACAAAAAGAACCCAAACATTTTGTACTTTTACTTACCACTATTGGTATGAGGATCTCGCTGAACATCACAATACTCCAGTCCTGGGACTAGATCAAAGAGGGCAAACAACTGCTCTTGGATTAACGGAAGTCGTGACACCACTGACAGGCGTTTGGAGACTGACTCTTGAATTCTGCTCTCATTTTTTTCAAAACTACAGAAGTCAGGCTGCCCACCTGAAAAATCAACATAAATAATTCAAGTCGTCACACTAGCATGTCTTCATTTCATACATATTTTTCACTATTCATTCAACTTCTAAAAGTAATCTAAGCTAATTACATATCAGAGGTAGGGTGTTTATTTCACCAATGCAAGTCACAAAACAGTTGACCAATTAGAGCAAAGTGAGCTATAAAAATACAGAAATGCCTGGCATGTTTCTAACTCCAACAACCAAACCACTGTTTAACTACTGACCTAAGCCTCCACCAGCCTCCCTTCTTCCAAACTGCATTCTTATTTTGTGACCATAGTCAAGACTACAAATCATTCTTGGTATAAACTGTGACTTACAAAATGGAAGTATATTTCCTCTTGGTTCTTGTCTTGTGTTATAACAATCGTGTTCAAGAGACTCAGATGACTTATTTTTAGGTTCAGCCAAAATGGCCCTGTAGCCTGAAAGAAACAACCATACATATAGCAACACCTCAGCATATCTACATTATCCGATCCTATCTGCATTCTTCAAGTACTGTATTGAGAAATGTATTATTCAGAAAACTCTGGAAATGCTGGTTTAAAGAAAGTAACTAATCTATAAGTCTTCAAGTATGGCATAATAATTGTGTGAAAATTCACAGCTTCCACATAGAACCACTTCTAGTCACAAGTTAAGCACAACAGAGCCTACTTGCTGTGAGAGTGACTGAGCATTGCACAGGTTGCCCAGAGAGGTTGTGGAGTCTCCATCCTTGGAGATATTCCAAAGCTGTCTGGACATGGCCCCAGGGAACCACAGTGCCCAGGTGATCCTGCCTGAGCAGAGGGGTTGGGCAAGTTGTCCTCCAGAGGTCCTTTCCAACTTCGACTATTCTGTGATACTTGGTAGAATTCAGATACGCTCCAAGGGCAATCATCTGAACTTCCATGTTGTAACAGTAATATACATATGTTTTGCACTGATCTAGGTTTTGTTTTTATGAAAGAAATAGGTATTACTCTCAGGTTATCCAATTTCATTTTAACCTCACAGCAAAAAGGAAAGGAAATTTAATTGTTAAATACTCCCAAACTCATGTTCCTATGCAAGAACTGTCACAAATATAGTTTCTGTAGAACCACTTATGATAGATACTTATGATACAATAGAACACTTATAAGTCTCTACATATATTATTGGAGTAAAAACAAAAACAAAACAAAAACTCAACCACACTCGCTTCATATTTGTGATTAAGCAAACATTGAACAGGAGACTGGACTGAAAGGCTGCTGTCAGATTTCCCCAAAATCCTGCCCTCCTTCTGGATGAGCAAATCCAGTTCCCTCCACCTCTCCTCGTAAGTCAGCTCCTAACCACCTTAGTGGCCTTCCACTGAACTCACTCAAATTCATTAACACCTTTTTGATAGTAAAGCTAAGTGATGAATGATTGGTCATAAAGCATACAAAGTCTTTCATTCTGTAACAGACTGTGACGCTAAAAGTTAAATGAAAAATAAAGCAAAAAAATCACACACACCCAAACTTCAATTAGGATTAGTTTGTTCTTAAATAAATGTAATCTCAAGAAAATCCCCATGGATTATCAAATATATTTTTATATATAAATTAATTTTATATCAACTATATTTGATTAAAAATGCATACTCCCAGGGACACATTACAATGAAGTCTTCCTGTGTATGAAGCCTA
This sequence comes from Pedionomus torquatus, assembly GCA_013398155.1. Taxonomy (NCBI): domain Eukaryota; kingdom Metazoa; phylum Chordata; class Aves; order Charadriiformes; family Pedionomidae; genus Pedionomus; species Pedionomus torquatus. The sequence continues at coordinate 253,666 of VZRU01012591.1, read as the reverse complement.
CCATGTAGGCCAATAATAATGCATGAAAGAAAACTATCCATTTCCAAACTCTTTTCACTGATCTTACTTGCATTTTGGTCCTGAAAGAGTGAAATCAGATGACTGTTCTCAATGACTATTAACAGTACAATTTTTTTATTTGCAATACAACTTTGTCTCAAGATGTATTTACATCATAAAGAATTTGCCTGCAAACAAAACTACAAGTTAATGGTACATTAATGATGATAAACGTTTATTGTGAAAAATTTGAATTAATTAAGTGAGATTTTTACCTCGATCACATTCTTCAATTGCTCGGGCAGCTTGCGATGGTTTTAAATACCTCACATAGCCCAAACCTTTGCTTTCTCCAGTAGTCTTGTTTTTAATAATACTGCAATATTCAATGTCTCCATACATCTAGAACAATTAAAAATCATATTAATTTAGAATATTTGAAAATGCATTGAAGTTCCACGTGTTAAGCCCTTCTGATACATTAAGATAAAGGCAATTTAAAATAACAATTAACAAATACTTAATCAATACCTTAAACTTCTCTCGCAGATCTTCCTCCGTATAGAATTTTGGTATCATAACAAAGATTCGTGTAAGTTCTTCATCTTCAACATCTCGGTGGCTTCCAGAAGCTCTTGACTGTGCAATAAATACCTAATGAAATAATTGCACAGACATTAATTACTGGAGAAAAGGTGTTAACCGCATATCAGCAAGCAAGAAAATTGTTTTAACAAGCCTTTGCATTTCTCTTTCACATAAGCCGGCTTTCCTAATATGGAAAAAAAAAAAAAAAAGAGCATCTCTGATCACAGATGCATCTGTGACAAAAGACTTACAAATACAATACAACCCAAATGGTTTTCCAAGCAGGACAGAAGCCAGAAGTTCTCACTAGGGATAATGAAGAACATCAAAGTCTGGTTCAGCAGAACTGCCAAATGTCACAGGTGGCATGCATGGTAGCAAAATACACATTACTGCAACAGGCCTAGTATAGCAGTAGTAACAAAAAAATAAACACGCAAACAAAAAAGCCTAGCAGCTTATTAAAGCCTTGCTACTGCAGTTCACTGTTCAGCTGTGCTGAAGTCTGTAGATCCAGTGCTCTATGAACATCTCACATCTGTAACTGTTAAAATCCTTTTTCATTATTGAAATAAACCAGATGACAACCAGGAAAAAAAAAATAAATAAACCAAAATAAAAACCCCCACCACAAAAACCCAAACAAACCAAACCAACCAAATAAGAAAAATACTAAGAACTTTCAAATTAAGCCTTGATACAAAGCCCCCTATCAGCCTCTTATGCATAAGAAGCGGCTGATTTCACAGAGCTCTTAAATTATTTTTCTACTGGTCACACAGGGGAGTAAGGAATACAACTGTAATCTTTTGTCTTCTAATGACAAATTCTTCAGAAAAGATTTTACTGACTCAATTGGTTTTTCAAACTAAACACAGGGAATCTTATTTCACTATTCAAAGTCATTCATATCTTCTCAGTACTTGGGGAATATGAAAACAACTCAAGCAGTTGAAAGCTGCCAGCGAGTTACAGAATAAAAATACCCCATAATTATTTTGAAATAACTGTGCGCAAGATATAATATAAAATACAAACCAATATAAAATATACTTGCAAAACCGGTTCTATTTATCCACGTTGATGTCGCTTACAACACTTAAAATACATTGTCTTAGAATGTTCCACAGACTCCTTCGTGGTTAAAAGGAAAAAAAAAAAAAACCACCAAAAGCCTGTTTCCAGGTTCTGCACTTCTCCCAGGCCTCCTGCAGCTTATGCCACGTGTGGGAACTTCGGGCACGGGTGGGACCCAGCACAGCCCCTCCTCATAAGCACCACCAAACCCACAAGCCCCGCGGCCCAACAGGCCTCGGGTTTGACCCAGAAGAGCGACAACATCCCCAGGGCGACCGGTTTGAAGCTCTGTATTGCCCCCACGTAGGCCAACACCTCCGTCCCGCGGCCTGCCAGCCCCCGCGGCAGCTATGCTGGGCAGGGGGGCGGGGGACAGCCCGCCGGGCCCCGCAAGAGGAGACAGCACGGCGCGGCCCGGCGGCGGTACCTTGATGGGCTTGGTGTCAGGGGCGAGGCTGCGGCCGTGCATCTCCTCCATGGCCCGGCAGGCCTGCGAGCTGCGGGCGAACTTGATGAAGGCGATACCGCGGGACTCGTTGGTGCGTTTGTCCCGCAGGAGCCAGATGTTCTGGATGTCCCCGAAGGGGGAGAAGCGCTCCCGGATCAGCGCCTCCCCGGCGTCCTTCCCTAGCACCACGAAGACGCGGCTGTTGGGCGGCTCATCCAGGCATTCGGCCGACAGGCGGGAGCCACTGCCCTCCTCCATGGCGGGGCCGCCGGGCTCCCGGGGCGCCGGAGAGCGCTGGCTTTTCTCGGGAGCCGGCGGGGAACGGCCACAGCGGCCTTTCCGCCGGGGAGACAACATGTCCTCCGCCTCCACCGCGCCCCCTCAGGGCCGCGGCCTCGCCGGCGGCGGGCGGGGCTCCCCGGCCGCCCCACGCCGGCCTTCGGCCGCCCCTGGCGGTGTACCCGGCTACCCGGGGAGGGCTCCCTCCCGGCCTGCCCGGGGCACC
>VZRU01012591.1:211883-238427 GCA_013398155.1 Pedionomus torquatus | reverse complement strand
AGCCTCAGCTATAAGATCCTCATCTTCGTCTGCCTCATGGTGGACGCCGACCGGGGCTCCCTCTTCCTCGTGGAAAGGGCCGCCGCCGGCAAGAAGAGCCTGGTCTCCAAGTTCTTCGACGTGCACGCCGGCACCCCGCTGCTGCCCTGCGGCTCCACCGAGAACAGCAACGAGGTGCAGGTGCCCTGGGGCAAGGGCATCATCGGCTACGTGGCGGAGCACGGAGAGACAGTCAACATCCCCGACGCCTACCAGGTANTAAAAAAAAAGCTCGCATCAGTCCCAGTTATAATATTGTTAAATCTCTGTCTTACTTAATGTTTACTGCCTGCCTGCTGCTGGAGTAATCTCATTGGTTTCAATAAAGCCTATAGTTTCACCTTTGCGTATTCCCGCTCAGCCCACATGGCTTGTGTTTTCAAACCTGTTCCTAGGTGTGATATAACCCATCCTGCTGCTCTTTTGCAAGGGCTTTTCCCCCCTTTTACTTTTATAGAGGCTTCAGTGTGAATTGTGGAAAATGTAGTCCTGGCTTTAAGGCAAAAATTCCCTTTGAGTTCAGCGGGGACAGACGTGCCTTCGCCTGTGTGTGCTAATGCAAAACAATGCGTTCAGTGTACCAGTTTGAAATTTACCTCTCTCAGTCCTAGGGGCTATTTCTGGTGTTTATAGCATAAGACACTATCAGCAACTTGCAGTTCTTGAGAAAATTAACAACCGTAGAGCAACAAATTTTCTAAATTAGGGTCTTGGAAAGGTGGGAGATGTATGTCTTTAAGAATTTCAGTAATAACCATTGCCCAATGTCTAATTTTGCTCTACAGTAATAACAAAAACAATAAACAGTAGAAGACTGATTATGCTTTATAGCAAACCATACGAGGAAGAAACTTGAAAAATAAGATTGGGTTATTTTTGCTTGAAATACAGAAGAGCCAGGGTAACTGTATTTTGGGCTGAATATTCATTTATTTGTCAAGCAGTGAAAAGTGCTAGATACCTCACAGATCCAAACTGGAAGAGGTACCCAACCCAGAGTTCAAAGGTAACAGAGTGTGGTAAAAATGCTGTAATATTCAGCCTAAAATGATTGAGTGTTGGATCACCTTTGAAAAAAAATCTAAGCTTGTTTTCTTGCTTTCTTTTTCCTTTTCTCTATTGTACACTTTCTATTAGCATCTGACTTTTTAAAAATTTATTTATTATTTCTTCTTTCACTTCTGAAACCATACTCTTCCCAAAATATTTGCTGTTGTGGTCAAGCAGAAGATATTCTCAATAGTCTCAAGTAGCTAAACAGATTAAGAATAACTGCATTTTGCTGGGAAAGAGCTCGATCTCTCCTTTTAACTCTGAATAGCTCCAGCCACTTTTGTTTTGAAGGTGAGAATGCCACTGCAAATGCAGAGTGTTTTCTAGTCCTAGTGGACTACATTATTACTTCTTCTTCATGGTTTGTTCACTTGGTGTGTACTTCCCTGTGGAAGAAAAAAAAAAAAAAAAAAAAAAAAAGCTACTTAAACAGTTTGTTTCATTTCCAGGGAAAAGAGAAAAACAATCCATCCAGTTGACATCCCCAGTAAAAAGAGCTACTTAATCAGTTTGTTTCATTTCCAGGGAAAAGAGAAAAACAATCCATCCAGTTGACATCCCCAGTAAAAAGAGCTACTTAATCAGTTTGTTTCATTTCCAGGGAAAAGAGAAAAACAATCCATCCGGTTGCCATCCCCAGTACAGTATATGGTATTTTTGTCTGGCTCCCATTCAAAATTGATTAAAATATTTAAATAATACAACTCATTCTGTATTTAAGCCATAAGTGCATTAGTTGCAAGGAAAGTTCTAAGCCAAGTTCATCCTGTAATTATATCAATTGGAACTTCCCTGCTTTCAGTGGAGTTACTTCCGATTAACTGTAGTGGAAAAGAAACTTTAGACCTTGCAGCTTTAATTAAAGTTTTGCTTGATAATAAAATGATGGATCTGCTTTCTGTTATGTTTCTGAGTAAAGTTTATCTTCTCTTACCTGGCACGTATATATTCATTGTGCATCATTAAAAGGAGACCTTTCTAATTTAATAGTATAAAGAGCCCTATGGAAGCCCTTTACACCTGTGTGTAAAGTGACAGATGTTCCATTTCAGGTCATTGTAATGCTTACAATGCAGCACTTTAAAAATTAATAAATATGATTATATTATTTTTGTCAGCACTGCCACCGATGATAGAAGTGTTTAATCGGCAACCAGGTAAAAAACAGCACCACAAGGAAACTTTGTCAGGCTGACAGATGGAGTGGGAGAAAAGGGGGTGACAGCACAGCACCATTTTGTCCATTGAATAGAGAGTTTACATTGATGCTGCCCATTTGGTAAGAAAAGGCTTTTTTAATCTAGAGGAACACCTCTAGATTAATTTATAGGTTTTTTGCTTGTTTCTTAAATTAGCAAACTTGTTTAAAAGGGGGTAAAGATACTTCCATATAATTGGTTAGATAGTTTACAGTGTTGGGAAATGTGTTTTATTATCATCCAACCATCTTTTATTTTCTCAAAGCCTGATCAAATACTAGTTGGAATTCTACCATCAAGTGCAAATTGGGTTGCCTGCCTGTATTTCCAGCTGCTTACTGACATTAGTGGGACTTCAGTGAGATCAGTCCTACATTTAAATCCTATTATGTCCTGTAATGGGTTTCACATAGGCAGTCCCCTATGCTTATACACAGACTGATTCGTTTAGGAAATACTTGTAAATCACTTGCAGTGTCGTTTTCAGAAATAGTGTAGGGTTTCAATTACATGAGTATGTTTCCAAAGAGAAAAAAATACTAAAAAATGAAATTATATAGTAGGCTGGGGCTTTTCCATGAGCCAGGTGATTATTACTGTATTTGAGACTTTCAAAACATGCTCATATAAACGGTCTTACTTAATTCAATAAGCATACTAAAGTACAAGGTTTGGAATTAATATTATGTATTAAGGACTATATAATAATAACTTCTTTTAATACTAACCAACTACTATGTAACATCTCACGGTAATTCAGTTTATGAAGTTCAGCAGTGACAGAACAAACTTTTTAGAGGTTCACAGCATCAGAGAATTTGACAAATACTTTGCTAATGCAGAGGTTTAAGTGAATCTTATATGACTGATTCAAAAGATGCACCATTTCATTCATAATATTAGAAATTTTATTGCATTGCCAAGTCATGTGATGAAAGTGAGTATTTAACAGTTTGCAAAATATACAATCTATTCTGTAAGAGTTAGCACTCTGTACAGACCTCACAGAAGGTGTGAAAAGGGAAAGGGAGATTAAGAGACTTCCCTTGTGTTTCAGAGCTAGTCTAAAACTCTTCCTCCTGGAAGTAATCCAGTTAGTTGATTTGTAAATCAAACTCCTAGTCAGTTTACGTTTTAAAATAAGGCTTTGCGTCTTTCCCTCTGTTAATTTTGGGGAATATTTCTGACTCATGTGAATAATGCACTCTGTCCTGGGCATACGTTTGAAGAAGCTGATCATACTGGCAAGGAAATTTGGGACCTACATGTCCTTTGAGGCTCATTTTAAAGAGCATAGATGTAGCTTTTACTGTCATATATGAAGACTACTCAACATATTTTAAGTACACAGGCAGAGAGGCCATTAAACCTTTATCTGCAGTTATGAGCTCTTTAAAAATTTAAGGTTTTTTCCTATTTAAAGCTATGGATGTTTTTCATATTGTACCTTCTTCTCACAGGTCTTTTATGGTGTTTAGCTGAAATTTCTGATTATTTCAATTTTGCTCCATCTTTTAGAGCAGCATTTAAATGGTAAAAATTTTGCATCAGTAATGTTTAGTTACTCTTATACCTTTAGCTGTGCAAAAGTTGGGAGATAGTTTGATAGCATCCCAAGTCCTTCTAACTCATGAAAAATAAATCTTACTTTTCAGAACAGTAAGTGTACATAAGAAAGAGGTGAGAAATATTTCTGCCATTTTCCAGTGTCAGATGAAAAAAATGTTTCTGTACATCCTATGTTAAATTTGGAATTTAAAAAGGGACTTTAAAAGACAGAAGAAAAAATAGCTTACCAGATGGATAGTTTATAAAAATGGGGAGCAAAGAGAGGAGAAATTTCAAATGGGGTCATGATAAGACCCCATGTAAGTTGGAGGGAGTGCCATAAAAGATGAGCAGAAATTATTTTGCAGTGCAACTCAAGTCTCTAAAAAGAAATATTAACTATGTTACTGAAACTAAAATCAAGCAAAACAAATGAGAAATCAAGCTCTCTTTGTTCTGGACTCTCCTGTTACCTCTTTAGAGTTTAGGCCAAGTGTAATGCACATACAACCCTTTACAGTAAATTTTAAACAGGCCCTCTGGGTGAGCTCTGAGCCCTTATTGTCCCCTGCTGTGTCAGGACAGGACAACAGTGCAAAAGTTAGCACTCCTGCTTGCAAACCTTTCAGCCTGGGAGTGCCCATCTGGGACAGGTTGTTGGTGCAGAAGGTCATGAAGGGACGGGAACCACATTTCATTACACAGTGTCGCTGTTTGTTACCATCAATATTAACTGTGCATCTCTTTCAATTTTAAAGAGCAGTTAAAGCATTAAAACCCTAAGTCCTTGGAGGTTCAGTTCTGCAAATTGGAAGCACTTAGGCACTGTTTTATTCAGCAGCACTTGAGCAGTGAGCACCACCAGCAGCAGTATTTATTTCAGAGCTGACTCTTAATAAGGACAGAGGTTGCTCTTTAGAGAGCAGAAAACCTGCCAAGCAGAATAAACAATATTTTTTTAAATTCCATGTAATACAGAAAAAATTAGTTAAAATAATTTTTGATGTGCATTAAGCATGGATAGGAAGTACCACGGGAAATGCAGCAGCTAATTGCAACAGTAAAGAACTAAACTGATCTAATGTGCTTTCCACAAAAGGACACTCCAGCACATTGCACAAAACTTCGGAAACCTTTAAATTGTGAGTGTGAGCTAGTAACTTGGTGAAGGGATGCTGATGTTGTAATTGTCCCTGAAACTGCAGCCCAGTGGAGGCTAACACATCCTTCATGTCTCGGCATTGTGTGTACATCAACAGCAGTGCTGGTCTGGGTGACAGGGATCTCCCCACAGAAGGCAGCACCCTCCTGCTTCTCCACAGCAGAAAGCCCTTGGGGCACCAGCCAAGGAGGTCTCCTCACCTCCTGTCACCTCCCTTGCTCTGTAAGTCTTCTTCTCACAGAACAGTTTCTGATTGATGCATAAAACACTCTGAGGCCTTCCACACTCTAAGGTGGTCACACCACCTCCACTCTCACCTTGTAGACATCTACCAAGGGCAGGAGCACTGGGTAGATACCAAGACTGTGTAGAAAGGTGCATTTCCAAAGCCACCCAAGGGCTCAGATACAGTTGTGTCTCCATGCTGCTGCTCAGGTGGATCCAGTTGGGGATTGGTCACAAATGGTGACCCAGGCCTGATTCTCTTTAATGTCTTTATCAGTGATCTGGATGAAGGGATTGAGTGCTACCTCAGTAAGTTTGCAGGCAGCACCGAACTAGGTGGGAGTGTTGACCTGCTTGAGGGTAGGAAGGCTTTGCAGGGGAATCTGGACAGGCTGGATCGATGGGATGAGGTTCAACAAGGCCAAGGACCAGGTCCTGCACTTGGGTCACAGCAACCCCATGCAGGCACTACAGGCTTGGGGAAGAGTGACTGGAGAGCTGCCTGGTAGAGAAGGACCTGAGGGTCCTCGTGTCAGCAGCCAGCTGAACATGAGCCAGCAGTGTGCCCAGGTGGCCAAGAAGGCCAACAGCATCCTGGTCTGTATCAGGAGCAGTGTGGTGAGTAGAACTAGGGAAGTGATTGTCCTCCCGTAGTCAGCACTGGTGAGGCCCTTCTTTGAGTACTGGGTTTGCGTCCCTCACTTCCCAAGAAGGACATTGAGGTGCTGGAGTATGTCCAGAGAAGGTCAATGAAGCTGTTGAGGTGCCTGGAGAGCAAGTCTTATGAGGAGCAGCTGATGGAGCTGGGGTTATTTAACCTGGAGGAAAGGAGGCTGAGGGATGACCTTATTGCTTTCTACAACCACCTGAAAGGAGGTTGTAAAGAGGTGGGGATCAGTCTCTTCTCCCAAGTCCTAGGCAATAGGACAAGATGAAACAGCCCCAAGCTGCTCCAGGAGAAGTTTAGATTGGATATTAGGAAAAAATTCTTCACTGAAAGGGTTACTGAACACTGGGATGTGATTGAATCTGAATCACTATCCCTGCTGGTATTTAAAAGATATGCTGAGGGACGTGGTTTAGTGGTAAGTTGGTAGTGTTAGGTTAATGGTCAGACTTGATGATGTTAAATGTTTCTTGCAACCAAAGTGATTCTATTCTATGATCACCAGGACAGACAGGACTGCACTACACAGTGCACACTACTGTTATCATTCCTTGGGTGTTGTGAGGCAGCACACCTTCCTTTCCATATTTGCATGGGGTGGATCAGGTTACCTCGCCAAGAGGTAGATGTATGGGCAGTGGCACATCCTCCAGGATTGCTCAGTCATTACTCTTTGGATGGTCAGCACCTGCTTACTGCCCCAGGTAAGTGGGGGAGCAGCAGTGGCTGCCTCATGGGTTTGAGATGAAGAGCAGGTGGGCTAGAGATGGTGGGGCACAAGGTGCCTAGGTGGTGCTTGCTTGCTGCAAGTCCCTGGACAGGAATCAGCGGGGTGGCAAAGGACTGGGAGGAGGGAGTTTGCCCATACCTGTGTGTAATGAGTTTTCTCTAATTTCTATTGGGGCTGTTGAGTAATCATCAGCCATTTAGAGGGGTTCCCACACTCTAAATTGGCACTGGAGGATTGGTTCAGTGCTGGTGTGAGGGGATGCTCAGGGTGGGTATAGGTTCCCAGGCAAATACAAGCATGAAGGGCTTCAGGGTGTTAACAGGTTAGTAGTTTTGGTGTGTTTTGAAGTAATAGTAAAATCTAGCCAGCTCACTTTCTCAGTTGCCTTACAGAGCAGGTACTTAGTACCCTGGTGCTCTTGGTTTCCCAAGAGGAACAGCTGTAGTCCCATGGTCTGTTGTTTGTGCAGAGCTTGAGTGGGGAAAGCCTTGTGAGAGCAGGGGTGATTTTCCTGTCCCCCTGTATGACCATCTTTTTGTAAGCTGACAGACTTTAATCAGTTTATTGCTCAGCCAGCCTGTTTGTCTGAAGAAGACAAACTTTTTCAGTTTGTTTCTTCTCTGACAGTTTTAAGACTCTTATGGAACAGGTGTGAAACTGGTGCTTCTGTGGCCTGTAACTTCCTTGTGAGAAGGAAACGCATATGTTTGTTTAGAGCTGGTCAGTGACTGTGAGAGAGAATTGTAGGATTAGACTTCAAATTGTAGTTGAAATGCTGTTTAAAGCACAGGACTGACTAAGGCTGTAGTTTTGCATGGTAATGGGTTTTGCTATTTGATTTGGTTTTCAAATTTTTAGAACCAATGGTTTGTTCATTTTGGGTACTTACATGTTATTGTGTAGTTTTTTGTATAGAATAACAAAGTTAACAGGTGCATGTACATCACTGCACCAGTTAATTTATTTTACTTTTCTAAAGCAATCCTATTGACAAACTGTGAAATATAAACAAGTCGAGCTAATGGCTCAGCAGAGTTTTGGGTGTTAACAGGGTAACAGGAACTGTGCAGTCAGAGCTTAATGTCTCTACAGTGCATGTTTAAAAATGAGTGTGGCTTAATTAATAACACTACTGCATTGTCACAATAAGATATTTTCAGTTTATTATTTAAGAATCTTGTAATATTGCTTCTGTAACACTTGAAACTGTGTGTTGCTCACCTGAGTAATTACCTGCAGCTCCTAACCCACACACAGACTTCTTGTTGAAACAAATACAGGAAATCCTGTTGGTCTCTTCGCTCAGAGGAGTATCAGCTTTTTAAAGTGACTCCCTGTGTGTATATATTTTATATAAACAATCACTTAAATTCAGGAGACCAAGATCTTGGTCCAAGTGAGGTTGGAATGAGATGGGAACGTGGACATCGTTGTGGTATGTTCCATCAGAGTGTCAATGAGGTCCAGTACAGAAGGGTGCAGAGAGCCACTGTGATGGAGCAAACAGTAGTGGGTGGGTATTTGAATTAGAGGAAAAATATTTTCTTTGTAAACATTTTTTTTTTATTCTGTAATAACAATGCGGGCAGAGAAGAAGTGCACCAAAGCTGCCACACGTAAGACCACAATGCGTTTTACTGTTGTGCTATTGGTGGTCTAACAGGACCTTGTTGTGAAGGGAGAAAATATAAACCTTATATGATGAATCTGGGTAATGTTGTCCTACAGAGGAAACTTTTGTGATCCCTGTTGTTGGTCAGCTCAGACTGTGAAGCATGAAATGTAATCATGTTTATTAGCTTGGTACTCATGTCTGCAAACTTGCTGGTGCTTATGAAGTTATTTACTCCTGTAAAAGGAAGACTACCTATGCTATTTTTTTCCCATTAATTTTGTGCCAGTCATAAGTAGACAACATGCATTGTTGCTTATGTTTGTTTTCTAACAAATAAATATAACAGTGGTCAGAAAAGGACATAAATGATACAACACAATCCTGCCAATCAAAAAGCCCCAAACTATTGACATTTAATAAAACAAAACCAAACCCTCAGTATTCCATCCTTGCAAATGAACACACTTTTTGGTGTTTTTTTTTTTTTTTCAAAATAACCCTTTTTCTTTTCCAATCTGTAGATGGACTTACTTAGCTTTAAATATGGAAATTAAGAATAATTAAGGGTTAATGTTCCCTACTTTGTTTAAAGAATTGTGTTGAGAGTGAAGGAGTAGAGTCGGCTGACCTGTTTTTCACATTCTTACTGGTTTTATTCATTTTATCTTATAACAAATATTGCTGTTGCTATATAAATAGTCACAATATAACTGGGCTGTGTGCTTATTTACTTGCGAGAATTAGGTTTGAGATGCTGGTGAATGGTACCAGTTTGTTCTTCTACCTTTGTCTCTGGGGCTTTAGAGATTTTTGGGGGAGATGACAGGAATAGCTGCAGCAGTCCTTATGTGGAAGTCTCTTCAGGGATTGCTTTATTACTTGGGGGTTTTTTTGTGTGTGAGTTTTTTCTCTACAAGATTTTCCCAGTATCTGCTAGTGGTTTGTAACTTGGTTTCTGTTTCTTGTTTATGCACAATGTAATTTATACCATATGTGATTTTCAGAAGAGTATCTAGAACAGACTGGGTGCCTTCATTTTTTTAATTTGTTTTTAGCTTTTTTTAATGTTATGCTTTAAATCTAGATGCTCTCTTTTGGATTGCTCTTTTTGTTCTCTTTAAAAGTTTATGTATGGTACATTAATAGGAAGGACAATTAAGAAATTGAGTAGGTATCTCCTGAAGTTATTTTTTTTTACCTCTGTAAATGTAGAGGGTCCTGCAGGATAGCTTCCTGTAAAGTCAATCAGAAATACATGAAATCAGATTTGTCTGTCTCATGCAGTTTGATAGTACAGTAATACTCAGGTTAACAATGCTGTCAAACGTACCACTCCTATTACCTATTCTTGATAAAACTTAGCTAACTCAACCAGTAATTTAAACACAGTATATTCAAAGAAATTTTCCTGCGAATTTCCTAATTTTTTTTTTTTTTTGAGTCCTTTCAAAGGAGGGGAGGGGGGAAGAACAGCTGTGCAGTGAACTGTAAAATATAGTAGGCCTGGCCTGTTTATTGAGCACCTCTTGTGTTCTTCTGTGTGATTAAAAAGCAGTATTTTCAAATCATAAAAAAATCAGAAGTGGCTTTTCCTTGTAGCTGTCTGCTTTGACCAAGTCACTTAGTCCATTTCACTAGATTAAATGCTTTCTCCTTAGACTTTGGGGAAGGAAAGCAGTGTCTTGATCACGAGGACTTAATTCCTGGAAACATATTCAGGCAGGTTTCATATTCCATTACATTATTTGACTCTTAGCTAACATGGTGTAGGATCATGCTTTTTCTGTTCTAAATCATGCTGATAATACATAAATTGTACTAAGGTCAATGAAAAATGTGAGAAGATGTATTTTCTTTCAAAGTTCAAAGGGCTATCCTACTTAAATTTTTTTAGTTGGAAATGTGTAGGTTCTTTAGTCAATGATAGAAATAGTGACTTTTTAATGATATTTTACCTCTTCTTTCTTGACAGCTTAGATTATTTTTTTTTTTCTAGGCCTCATCTAAGTGTAGCTGTTCATGATCAGTGATTGTTATTTAGTGACTCTGGATCTATAGTTAAATAGCTATTGATATCAAAGAAAAGAGGATTAGGACCTAATGGATTTTTCTTGTTTGCTGCTTCTATAATACACTTGATTTGACTTTTCCTAGTCCTTGCTTTATATCTCATAGTTCTCATAGTCATGTTTAAATAGTAATTTTATTGAATACAGAGGTCAGTCTGGAGGACTTGACGTGCAGGAGACTAGCATTATTTGGTTAGTTCCTGGTTCAAATTGCCTGAAGCCTCAGGTACACAGAGATAATTAGTATCTTATGGGATCAGAGCTTGTAAACATAGTCAATATTTTAAGTTTTCAGCTGATGTGCTGAAGGTAGGAGGTCTAGAAAAGTTAATTTGAGTATGTCAGCTTACTGGTAAGAACTTAGGCTACTAAGAACTGCAGTTTCAGGCTCTAGCATTTTTGACCCTTATGTTCTTCATTACTTTCAGATCACACTTCTAATGTTATCCTTGGTTACAGAACCTAGAAACTTATGTTTTTAAATGGAAGTTGAGGTTCTGATAACATTATAAGATTCCAGAACCCTAGGAAAAAAAAACCCTGTCTGTATCTTAAGCTGGTATTGTATAGAATAAAAGCATGAAGATGTTTGTCTATTCCCATTTATTGACAATCTTTATGTCTTAAAAGGGACTGCAGTGTCACTGCACAGGCAGCTGGAATATCACCACTTAGACTGATGAATCAAGCTGCTTTCTTCTGTGTCCTTACTTGATTGGATGTCACATTTTTACAGGGTAATATTTCCCCAAAGAAGAATTTACAACCAATAAATAACTTGAGACGAGGATAAGGTTTATTCTACAGAATAACTGTTCCTTGCTGAAATTGTAGTTAAAAGTGACTCAGTCTTCCCATTTTGAATGGCTCTGGCATCTAGAAATCTAATTATATAGGACCAAAGCAGTAAAATCAACTATGTTTGGTTTTAGTAATGTTTTAAAACAGCCAGTGTAAGACTTCACTTATAATTCTTGAGTGTTCTTGCATGAAAATGCTGCCAGTACAATTACAATTATAGTGAACTCTTATCTCTCAATAGTATAGCTTATGCCTGGTCTGTCCCTAGTTTCTGAGTGTAAATCTTGACTGTAAAAGAAACTTAAAAGCAAGTGCTGCATTGATACCATCAATATTGATACTCCTAACTACCCAGGAGTCTGGTGCAGATGAGGACCCTGTTGTGCTGCAGGCTGTTCTAACATGTGGGATAATAAAATTTATACATCAAAATGTTCGCAATCTGACAGCGGGCTTCTCTGATACAGCATCTTTATCTGCTGTGAAGTAGACCTCCTTGTTCAAGGTTACTACCCTGTGAGGAGAAGTACACATAAATTTTGTACAAGCTTCCCAGCCATCACAGTTCACACTTGGGCATTAAGGTTTTTATTGATGCTGTTAAACCCAGTAAAACCTCTCAGCTAGATCTTGCCATGTATGTGCTATTATGACAATAAGTGATGGAAGAAGGCAGGTGTGCGGGGATAAGCAAGGTTTGGGGAATAATGCAGGTCATTCAGTTTTCTTAGATGTATGTTGCATGATTCAACAATGCTAATGCTGCCAGAAATAGTATTTTATTTTGTTTACTTCTGTATCTTTCCTCACTACTTTCCCAAATGTCACCCGAATAAAATTCTTGCCTGCTTTTCCACAAAAGCTTAGGGATAGATTCACTTCACATCTTGATGATTTTCAATTTTTAATGAGTTTTTGTTGAGGTTTTCTTCAGAAGTGTCTACTTTTTCTAGTTAAATGCATTAACTTCCCTATACTGTACTTCTTGGACCTTCAATCTCTGTACTTCTTGGACCTTCAATCTCTGTACTTCTTGGACCTTCAATCTCTGTACTTCTTGGACCTTCAATCTCTGTACTTCTTGGACCTTCAATCTCTGTACTTCTTGGACCTTCAATCTCTGTACTTCTTGGACCTTCAATCTCTGTACTTCTTGGACCTTCAATCTCTGTACTTCTTGGACCTTCAATCTCTGTACTTCTTGGACCTTCAATCTCTGTACTTCTTGGACCTTCAATCTCTGTACTTCTTGGACCTTCAATCTCTGTACTTCTTGGACCTTCAATCTCTGTACTTCTTGGACCTTCAATCTCTGTACTTCTTGGACCTTCAATCTCTGTACTTCTTGGACCTTCAATCTCTGTACTTCTTGGACCTTCAATCTCTGTACTTCTTGGACCTTCAATCTCTGTACTTCTTGGACCTTCAATCTCTGTACTTCTTGGACCTTCAATCTCTGTACTTCTTGGACCTTCAATCTCTGTACTTCTTGGACCTTCAATCTCTGTACTTCTTGGACCTTCAATCTCTGTACTTCTTGGACCTTCAATCTCTGTACTTCTTGGACCTTCAATCTCTGTACTTCTTGGACCTTCAATCTCTGTACTTCTTGGACCTTCAATCTCTGTACTTCTTGGACCTTCAATCTCTGTACTTCTTGGACCTTCAATCTCTGTACTTCTTGGACCTTCAATCTCTGTACTTCTTGGACCTTCAATCTCTGTACTTCTTGGACCTTCAATCTCTGTGCCAGAGATATAATGCCCTTCTGCAAAAGGTAGTCCAGTTCTCTACCATAACTGGATAATCTGGTATCAGATGGCAGGAAGATCAAAATGTTGTTGCATCTCTGTTGAATGCCATGCTTCTGAGACTAAGGTTGATGGATTGCTTCAAGATCCCTGTGCTTCCTTTCTCCTCATGTGGAAGTCCCAGCAAGAGATAGGAACAGGAAACCTCCCACATCCACTTGAACAAGGCAGCAACGTAGCAGGAATGAGTTGTGCTTTAAAAAATACTTTCCAGATTGCTAATCCTTCCTGTGCCTATGATTCTCCATAGCATCCATTAAGGAACACAGGATTCATAGCTCATCATTAAATCTGTTCCTCACACTGGCAGCTGTACTGTATATATCCAGTTCAGACAGGTTCACAAGCCCTTCCCGTGTGCCACCATCCACCACAGGTCAAACAGCACTTTGTGTTTGCAGTCTTGAGGCCTGTTGGAAAGAAGTGACTGCACATGCCAAAGAATTGTAAATTACAGTTGCAATAAAATACACACCACAGTGAACCTTTTTACCTAAACCAAAGAAACCTTCAGGTAAATGTGAATGCACCTTTCTAACTTTTATTCCAGACCTCTGTTTTGTCTTACAACAAGGTATCTCTCTTAATTGAGTATGTGCAAACAAATGAATTGCAGATCGCTTTTGGTCTGTTGAACAGCTGTCATTTTTCAGTTAAACACCCCCATGAAGCTTTACTTCTTTTATAAGGCCCACAAGATGTAAATCAACAATGATATTACTATTTAAGGCATGTTGTTATTTCAGTGTTTCCCCATGTACTCTGTTTTGCTTTGAACAAAATTAGTGGAGCAGGGACTCTCTCTTCAGTAACACAAAGCATATAATCAATATTTTGGTAACAATTGCTAATTCTAAATAGTAGTTCACACATTACCAAGAAGTAGCTGAAAAAACAATGTTTAATTTTTTCATTGGTGAAGTGTACTGTTTGATAACTAGACTGTGTTTCACTTTCTTCTGCCGAAGAATCATCCCGTGCTAGGCAGGATTCTCTACAGTCCAGAACAGTTCAGCTTCTATTGAAGTTGTTATAAAGTGTTCAGAAGCATGTGGGAAGAGCACAAGATCAGGCAGGTCTGGAACCTTGATGACATTATTAAAAAACATTCATCATGGGCATCTTGGTGCTAAGGAAGTTTTTACGCACAAATAATTCAAGAGAATCTCCTCAAAACCTTTTTAAATAGCTGCATATTGGTAATATGGTCTTTATGGAGGCAAAGACTGTTTAATATGCTCAAGAGGCAAAAGTAGGTCTAAGGAAGAAGAACAACTGCTAATGAAATTACAGAATTAAAACAGCAAAAGAAAATAGTATAATAATAATAAAAAAAAAAGAGAGAGAGAGAGAACCAGGAGCTTGGAATTCTGTAGCAGAGGAGCAGGATGAACTGTATGTGAATACCACAGTTGTTATTAATTCCTTGTGGTTGAAAGGATGTAAACTTGCAAGAAATAATAAAATAGCCAAATGTATATGCTCATCTTTACAACGAGTGAGCGTAGAGCATTTCTAAATCACGTTTCTTCTTAGGTGACTAAAACAGTCTATTTCTGTAGCATCTGCAATTCACAAAAAGGAAATAAAAATAGAAATAAAATTGCTAGGAAAAAAAAAATCTGTCAGTTTTTACCATCAGTAAAGATGTAATGAACTATCTCTTCCTCACCACAATCAAGTCTTATCTTAGATTAGGGACTGTATGGATTGTTTCTATCACCTGATACAAATATGAACATTATTTCACAGTCAATATTGTCTAAATTTTTGAAAACAAAACTTGTGTTTATTTTTGTAGAACAGCTCAGTTCCCTTGTGTTAGGAGATTCAGAACTGGCTGTAACTATACTCTGCAGCATAAATGCTAACTTAACCCCAGAGGGATGGAGCTGCTGCCAGTAAATAGCAGTAATTCCCTCCCTGGCTGATAGAAGAGTTATTGAAGACTGTTCTGTACCAAGCTGCACAAAGCTGCTGTTAGCACTGCTTCTGAACTTTGCAGCCTCCTTTGAGCCACTTCTGTGATCGCCAGTTTGAATTGTACGGTTCCAGAGGATGGATTTCTGCATGCTGCCACGTGAACAAAAGACCCATGTTTAGTTCAGTTCCCTTTAGTTTTTGTCAATTTATATTGAAAGTAATTTTCTGCTAAGATTTGAATTTTGCTGTCAGCTGTTTGCTTACTACAATATTAACATATTTAAGAAAAACTTCAGACTGTTTAATGATCAGAAAGTACTATAAGCTCCTCTTGCTATTCTGGCAAGCGTAGAAAGTTGTATAAAAAGATGTTTAGTGCATCTTTCAAACAGTTCTGTTCATATATACAGTAATCTTTCTCCAGACGTAGTAGCTGTATCCTGCAGGAGAAGGTTAAACAAACCACAAAGCCAAACAATATAGTCCTTGAGTCATGTCTCTAGCAAATCTATACGCTTAGAATTATATTGGCATGTGGGGAAGCTTTTCTTTTTCCTTGAAAGAGAGACATTCCTGTAGTTAGTTTTCCAGAATGAGGTGAGGTTTTATTGTGTTGGAAAAAGCATTTGTACCCTATTGGAATACTAGCCCATCTGTGTCTTTCTTGATGTACTAAGTCTGAAGTGCAACAGACAGAAGTGGGGCCAAAAAGAGCCTCCATCTACTTGACAGAGAAATAGTCAGCATCTACAGAATACAAATGTGAAGTAGCAGCATGGTCTCACATACGTGTGTATGTAGGATCTACTAACACTAGATACCAACCTTAGCTGGATGTCATGCGGTAGCAGTAATCTATAAAATGATGGCATTATTTTTTGAATGGTGATCAAATTTAATTTGATCTCAAGATGTAATATTGCCACCTTATGTGTATTTTTGCACAACTGTGTTTTGAAGATGGTAGTTTATAATCTTTTACAGTGTATTATGTTCTGAAATTCCTATTAAAGTATTAAAGCACCTGGTTTTTCATTAAGCCATGAGATGCTACTTCTAGTGCTTTCATGTAAAATGTGTTGTCAGTTACCCCTGAACCTGAACTTGCTTTGAATCTATAGTAAGAACTGTCTAAATGTGACTTAAGTAAATTTTTTGATGCATTGGGATAAGCAATACTACTATGAAGACATTAGTACCTGAATAGCTTTGGGGATAGAAATATACTCTATGTGTAGCACTGTGACCCGACATTGAACGGGAATGACAAGAAGTATGAATCAGTTCTAATTCCAAAATTAGTGTTGAAAAGTGAAGTCCTCTTCAAGTGCGATATTATTTTCTATGTACATTTCTCAATAAACATGTTACCTTAGGCACATTCATTGCTGTAGAAAAAAATCAAAACAGTAAACAAAAAAAATAGCTGCTGCTGTTACTTCAAAGAGCATCTTGTTATTGGTATCTTACTCTTCAACATGATATGTTACAAGCACTTTTATTATTTGGTTGTGAGAGATTGATTTCTGTCATTTTATCCTAAGAGGGGTCTTACGTTCATAGCATGTGTTCTGCATTTGTTTTAAACAGTGCATGCTTTATGATCAATAGGATTACACTGCATACTTACTCAATCATGAATTAGAAATCTTATGTACACATTAATTGAAATGGATAAAAATCTTCTTAACTATGTATTAATGTTGTTCAGAAAAACTAAATGCAAGTGGACTCAAAGCATCTAAAATAATATAATAAGTAAAAAAAAAAATCTATGTAACAACAATAAAAACCCTTGATGATCATATTAGATAGATTTCTCGGTCAGCGAAATTTGAAAATAAACAAAACCACAATAAATTATACTTGCAAAATTCTTGAATAAACGATTGCTACTTGCGATGTAAAGCTTAAGGGTAAACTTGTTACAGAGATTCAGTTGCTCTGCTCTGTTAACACTAATGAGTTGTGTAGTTAAATTTGCACCTTAGAGCACTACAGATTAATGAAAAAATACTCTGGTTCATATGTACTACATTTTAGAATTTCAGACTACTTAGATATTTGCCCACACGTTTTCAGCCTGCTGCACAATCATTTTGTTGGATTTTAGTATTCTGAGACGGTCTCCATGAAATCTTTCATTGATTCATAGCTTAACAAATATAAATTTATAAGTGTTGCAACTTCATATAGCATTTCTGTCTGAAACTGATTTGTCTTGGTATTTCTCATGTACTAGTTGTAAGATGTTATAACCTATAACTTATAATGTGCAAGAAAATTGAAAGAGGGGAGCTTTAGATTAGGTAATAGAAAGAAATTCTTTCCTGTGAGGGTGGTGAGACACTGGGCCAGGTTGCCCAGGGGAGTTGTGGATGCCCTGTCCCTAGGAGTGTTCAAGGCCAGGCTGGATGGGGCTTTGAGCAACCTGCTCTAGTTGGAGGTGTCCCTGCCCATGGCAGGGGAGTTGGAACTAGATGGTCTCTAGGAACCCTTCCAATCCAAATCAATCTAGGATTCTGTGATTTTGAATGATGTAATTTACACAAGAGGTGTAAGTCAATTACAGTGAGGTTCTCATTAAATACTCAAAGCAATGCAAAAAACTGAGTAGAGACCATAAGACGGTCAACAGGTCTCCCTGCCCATGGCAGGGAGGTTGGAACTCGATGACCTTTAAGGTCCCTTCCAACCCAAACCATTCTATGATATCAGGCAATAAAGAGTAAATACAGATTAGTAGAGCAACTCATAGGTAAGCTCACCTCAATCACTGACTGAACTGCCATAAACTTCTGAAAAACGGGTAGTGACTTAGGATGAATGTGTAGTGTCATGCTGGCATGCTCGCTATTTTACATCAAAGTCCTAATTCTGGAACTGTCCATGCAATATACAGCTAATGAACACCCTCGTACCATTCCTGGGGTAAGCATGGTGAATTTGTAGCCAGAGATAGTTGAGAAATTATTGCATACCAGATCTCTGTGGCTCACACTCCTCCTCTGATTCTCAATTAAGGTGGCATAGCCTTTTATACGAACTCCAACGTCCTGCAGGCTTCACACACACATGATGAAAAGATACGTCTGGTGAACTGCAAAGAGCTCTTTCATTAGTGTGTGCCCCAGAGGAGCTCAGGGCTTTCACTAGGGCCTGCAAGGGCAGTGTGGTTACCCACAGCTTCATGGGAAGGAAAGTTTATTGGCAGCAATATAGAAAGATGGTGAGCAAGCAGTATCAGTTAAGACTGAAGAAACCAAAAATTGCCTGTGAGGCATTTCCGTCCTGTAGGAACCAGACCACAGCTTTAGCCACCGATAGTTTCCTTGTATGTGTTGAAACCCGTGAAAACTATGGCAAGGTGGGTCTGACCGTCTATGGCCAGTGTCAAGGCTTATGCTGCTACATGGAGGTGTGGAGGATCTTCTGCTTATAGATGGCCTCAGAGCCATCAAAGAAGGAACAGTCATGGTACTGACTCATGGGTTGAAGGAGCTTGTGCTTTGTCAAGGCCCTAAGTGTGTTATGCAGTCCCTCTGTTGTATTTTTTTCTTGTATTATATTCCCCATATGTTTAATTTGTCTTCATGTTCTCCTGGCAGCTGCTTTGGTAGCAAACCTATAGGTAGATTATTCTTCTAATTGAGGTATAAATGTGGGACTTTAGTGAATGCAATTATGTAATGGTAAACCTTGTACTAATCCTCCAAGAAAACTGTTTTTCTTAGTGTCTTAACTGATGTTAACAGCTAACAAAGAATTGGGCAATAACAAAGAAGCAACTGCATAACATTACTGAAAAAGCTATATAAGACATTGAGACAATGAAATACTTTGCTGAAGAAAGCCTAGAGGTATGACATGCATGTTAATGCTTCCTTATTTTCTTTTGAAGGATCGACGCTTTAATGATGAGATTGACAAACTGACTGGATACAAGACCAAGTCACTCTTGTGCATGCCTATAAGAAACAGTGATGGAGAAATTATTGGTGTTGCCCAAGCAATAAATAAGACTCCTGGAGGTGCCCCTTTTTCTGATGATGATGAAAAAGTAAGATTACCTTTATTTTTGTATTTTTTAAAAAATTCCTTTTGTAGCTCACTAGATTCTTCTAAAGTTACTCAATTCCAAATAAGTAAATGGTACATCTCTTGTGTTAATATGGTTTGGGTTTTTTTTTAAAGTGCTTAACATAAAATGTACATTTTTGTTGTTCTTAACAAAAAGCATGTATCTGTTCTGAAAACATGGGAGATCTTGTGGCTGAAACTTCAATTCAGTGGTCTCTAAATTTTGTGTAGATTTTTTTTTCATGTAGCAGATCTTAACAGGAGAACTTTTTAATTTTTGAAGACTTATCTGTAAGAATAAGTTCATGAGGGAAAACTATCAGAGACACTTCTAAGCTATCTAACTTTTAAAACCACCACATTCTCAGTGATATAAATGCCTGTAGCATATGAAAAAGAAACTTATTTTAGAGAAGACAGTGCATATATAACTTTATGGTATTCTAAAATATAGGTGACTTGCAATGTGCATGAAAGGGCAAAGAGGGCAGCAAGGGCAGTAGGTATGTGTATGAAGTGAAATTTGGAGCGTAAATTGAACTCCAAAGGCAGGAGAATAGAGGGAGCCACTTGAATTAAAGACTGTGAGGAAAATAGGAAATGGTGCTGTTGAAGGTAGATGCATATCATTAAGCGTGGAGACAAAATGTGTGTAAAGCCAAAAGACGCCTGGGGAAAAGAATGGTAGAGGGCAGAAAGCTGGGCAGGAACAGAACGGCACCTCTCTGCCCAGGAGAGAGAAACTGATTCTCCTTCATGCACATAATAGGAAAATATACTTCTTTGTATATTTGTATTAAAATAGTATTGAATCTCTGTATAACTGTAGTTAGAGGCAGACTTGACACCCCAAAACTCTTTATGTTGATTCAGAAACAGTTAACATCTGATGCAGAGCCATTGTTGGTGTACTACATACGTGCTGACGTGTCTGTGCTATGACCAAAAGATGTTAAGTAATGCCTGGCGGAAGGGGAAAATCCTGTCTCATTGGCTCATCTAAAAAGATTGAGATGATTTTTAAAATCAAAATAACTTGATGTGAATGAAATGCATTTTTATAAATGCTAAATTAACAGTGGCTTATAGGCTGTGAAATGTTGAATAAATCAAACTCATCTTCCATAGAAACCATAGTAATTGTATTTTTGAGTACTTGGAGTTGCTGTTACATTAGTGGTTTTACTTGTTATACAGCAATACGTTTACAGCATTGTGCATAACCATTTCATAGTTTGATACAACTGGTGAGAATGCAAATATAAATCTTTACAGAAATAATGTCTGTTAATAACATCATACTCTGGTTTGTTGTACAGTAGAAGTAATTAAAAATGGATTGCCTTTTTGAAGTTTCGGTATGGGAAGGAGTCTTTGGCAGTACAGGTGGCAAAATCTTTCCACATGGAAATATTAATAAGTGGGTGCATTATTAAAGTTGAGAGAGAGTAAAAAGGAGTACTGATTATTTTTACACCTTATATTAGTTAGCAAATGTCTTCTGACAGAAGGTTATGAGCAAATATTTCTTTATCTTTTTATTGGATTATTTAGCATAGCACAACTCTGCAGCAGTTTGGAGGTCTTCCAGCAGTTATTCTTAGCAACACCTACTTACGCATGAAGAGCCAGCTTGCTTGCGGTGTACCGCGTTGCTTTTGGTGCTTTTCCTAAATCTGTTTCAATGCTACATTCTGCTCTGGTGTGCTCTTGAGCTGCTTGTTAACTTCTTGTCAAGCTTCAAGCTTGAGGTTCTCATTAAGATCTAGCCATTTGGGTCCAAGTTGAAATACTAGACGTATTTGGATTATAATTTTCTTTAAATTTTACTGAACAAATAAAAGGAGTAGAGGCTAGATGAGGCTGACAGTAAGAAATCTTATGGTTTGACAGACTAACAATGCAGATGGCTCAGCTGCCCAGTTACTTATGGTACCATAGAGTGAGCTTTTAAAGAAATCTTGTGAGTGCTCACTACCCGTGGTTACTCTTCACACCAACGCTATTAGTAATTTTATAAAACCGAAAAACTAATTACAAGAACAATACTCATTGCAGTGTGTATGTATATCTGGTATCATCTCTTGGTAGGTACTTTCTTTTAAACGTGTTGAGTAACAAGGAAGAAAGTCAGTCCTATCTCTGGCAGTATCAGCTATTCTAGCACCACAATAGACAACATTTCTGTAAGAAGCTTATAAAAATTTTTTTCCATAAAAATAATTAGCTTTCAGCTTCTGTTCTTGCAAGGTGCCTATGTAACTGATTCTGCATAGCCATTTACTTTGAATTACATTACTTTAAAAATAACTTTCAGTTTTCAGATGTTGCTGAAGTGACCCAATACTTCTTAAATTGCTTCTTTATGAATTATCTAAACTAGTGCAACCGTTAGTTTGCTTCTGAAGTATTTTTGATTAGTGAAAATCTTGGCTGTTGAGTATTGATTTATTAGCATATAATACAAATCTAGCAGTGCATACTACAATGTGCTTTTAAGTTTCTTCACCCACCGATAACCTAGAAAGTATACCTCTGGGAAGCAAGAAAGCACACACTTCCAAGAAAACATCTTCCAAGACTAGGGCATGCTTTCTTGTCATAATATCAGAAAAGTGGTTGTAAGGAAAGGGGGCAAGCAAAAATTGGGAAATCCTTTTCAAAGTAAGAAAAGATCTACCTGGGTATTAAGATGGTTTCCACAAAAAAGCTTGATGAGTAGCTGGCAAAAGACTTACATTGAGCTTTATGTTGATATTACAATTTTTGACAATTAGCAGCTTCAGAATGGTTAGAAAATGAAAATGTAAATTACTCCTTTTCCTCCCCTCAAACAAGCCCTCTCAAAGAAATGGCAGTATTATTTAAGTCTGACTCTTGTTTGCAAGTGTACATCCTCCCTTAGTATCGTGTGAAGCAATTAAAATAATCTGTTGGGCTTTGTGGTGTTTTTGTTGTGTTTTTTTTTTTTTTTTAAAGCTATAAGACTATATTGTCTAATGAAATGTCACTTGGGGGCACTACTGTCTTGAGTCAATAGGAAACAAAGAATTATGTTTTCAATTAGAATTAAGTAGATGCTAGCATCATTTTCATGTATTTTTAGTTATTTTCAGGAAGTTAAGAGCAAATAAAATATTTAAGATTTTAAGAGCTTTTAATGCTCCCAAGCTGTAACCAAGTTTATATTTTGCAATATGTGAAACTGAGTATTAGGCTTCAAAGTTTTTATAGTTTTGTTTTTTATGGCAAATTTTCAGATTATTTTTTTTCTTGCATATCTGACCATGATGATAATAACAGCATTAATAACGAGTCCAAGTGACTTTTCCACATGTAATTGTTGTTTCCCACTGCCAAATTTCTCCTTTTGGTGTAAGGGATGTTTGAGTCAATTCATTGTTTAAGTGCAGAACTAGACTTAACAGCCACTGGCATGAGAGAAAATGTTCTGTCTCACATTGTTTTGCCTCCCCCAATGTCAGTGGCTCAGTTGAACAGAATGATTTCAGAGACTTCCAGTTGGATACAAACAATAGTAGAACACCTTATTTTGTATAGCATCCATCACTATTACATTATGTTGTGTAATTGGTAACTTTTTGGAAAAACAGACCATTGGTATGCTTTTACATGCATTCTGCAGATGACGACACCAGTTCATATGCACAGATTCAGAGTAGGAAGATTAAAAATGCAAACCCTTGAAAGAACTGTGTACCCTGCATGCATTCCCAGTGCTGTCCTGAAGACCTATTTAAGTATTTGTGCTGTTTGTTGGTGAGTCATACTTGTTCCAGGACTGGTGAGAAACTCAGCCTAACAAGAGCTTGACAGTCTGTAGTTTAGTTTATTTTATGCCCTTTAGAGTCTTCTGAGATACAGCTCCAAAACAAATCTAATTCTCCGTCAGAGAGGCTCAACAAACAGCAGCAGCTCCACTGTCACTTAAACTGGCATCCTGATTCTCTCTGGCTCTGATGTCCTCCTAGCCTTATAGACTGAGGGAAAGCTACCCAGGACAGCCAGCTTGAATTAAATCTTACTTGACTTACTGAAAAGCAGTAGTTTGAATGCAATGAAATCCCTTCTTTGAGAGGGGAAAAGGGAAAACTGGATTTGGTTGTCTGTGCTGTGTGGACAGTTTTATTAAGAAATACGTATCTCTGTATTCCAGGATTCAGTTTGTGTATATCTAGTTTGTGAGGACTTGAAGATACTGTTCTTTCATGCTCCAACACTTCCATTTCTTACATTCCTAACAGCAGTTCTGTGATTCTAAATTGCCCAATTTAATGTACTTTTCTTGGTCCATATTAGTTAAGGCTTAAATATATTCTATACTGGGTCTGCCATAGTGATGAATGATTTCCAGGGATTTTGCTATGCCTGCTAATTTGTTTCCTGTGAGTTTTTGTGTGATGGGCTTAGTCACATTGGTAGGTAGCAATTTCAAAGTCGTTTAGGACGGGTTCTTTATCTCAGGGAAGTAATCAACTGTAAATAAAACTACTAGGAAGTGAGTGATCCAGAACAGGCAAGCATCTCTGACTTGTGAAAATGATGACCCCAGCTCTGTGAACATGTGGAACTTAGTCACCTGAAAATTATTTTGATGGGTCCTCCAGGAAGGAATATAAGAAACAAATTAGATAAAGAATTTTTTCGTGTGTTTCATATATTGCACTATGTGATGACCTCCTGCTAACACATCTGCCTTCGTTCTCTGAAAGTCTGCATGGCAGTGAGACTCCAAAAGCTATTATTTAAAATTGGCATAATCCTCAAAGGCATCATGTGGCCCTTATGTCACATCCCAATGCAAGAGACAAATTTGCTGAAAGAAGGCTGAAAATAACAAAGACATTTGAAGGATGAAGGTGCTGAAGCGCTACAACTATCTGGGAAAACTCTAATGGTCTATTAGGCACAGTTCTTGAAAAGTACTTGCTACACAAATCTAAATTAAAATAAATTGTGGTACCTGAATTCTCTTGCTGGGGGAATTTAAAATAATTTGTCAAAAGAATATTTGCTTTATCTAGGCAGCTTCACACCGCTGGTTTGCAAACAACAGCACCAAATGACTGCAGTGATAAATACATGAATGGACTTCTTTCCGTCTTGCATACATTCAGTCATGACTTGAAGTTAAGCTGAAAGTCTAGATTTCATTTTAATTATAGAACTCTATAAATGTGCTGGAAACTTAACAAAACCAAGTCTGTATCATTAGCTCTGTTTTGAAATGACAGTTAATGTTTGAATTGGGGGTCATCATCTCTGAGGTATGGAAGCATCTCTAAGATGTGTCTTGCAGACATGTTTTAGTAAACTGTTTATTTTTACAAATATAAATGTGCATTTTCCTGGGATCAGGGACAACTTCGTAATATATCATTTTACACTAAATCCTTGATACCAGTTTGAAGCCTCTAGATGTCAGTTTTGGCATCAGGATGGATTTCCCTATAGATTAGTTCAGTGAAGAATTATTTTGGTGGGGACTGGAGTTTTGTTCTTTTCTTGTACAATGGTGAGAGTGGGAAAGGCATTTGGATTCTTCCTGCAAATGCCAGCAGGAATGTGAGCCTGTTGGCTTTTCCCCTATTTCTTGTGCTTTTATCTCCTTAAATAATTAATACAAAGAGACTTGAACAAAGAAGGGCTCTTGTCTGTAAACCTAGACTGTCATTTGGCTAATGTTTGTAGTATTTGACTCAAGTTCAATAAATTAAATGGAAGAATCTCTGCTGACTTCATGGGCTTTTTAACACCAAACCTCTGTCCATTTAGAAATGCATAGGAGCTTTTCATTAAATTCAGACCGCCAAGTCTATTTTATGAAGCTTAAATTCATCTGGGTCAGAGCACTGTAAAGAAATCAGTTAAGATCAGTTTTGGCTTTTGTGTACTTCCACTGGATGCAAATAGGCTCCAACAGACTGAACACAGTTTGTGGTACGCTGTGCTGTTAATCACACCTTTCTGAGAAATCTTGATGCCCTAGACATAAAAAAAGATGACTGCTCAATTCCTTTTGTGACTGTTCATTGAAAAGTCAGAGAGCTGGAGACATTATGCCAACACCCTCAGTGCCCCCAACACAACAAAGATCAGTCTCCCTCAAGTTAACTTCAATATTTTATTTTTTTTCTGGAAGACACTTTGTTACCTGCCTAGAGTCTGAAGTCAATTCTGAGCTTGAAAAGGGGGATCAGATTTATAAATGGTAGCCAGTCCTGGAAACTGAGCCATACAAAAGGCCATGAGACAGGATAAAAGTATAGACATGGAGAACCCTGAGCTTCGACAGGCTGATGGTTTTTGGCAGTGCTTCATAGCCTGAGTTATTAAGGTATTGGGTTTTTTACAGTTCTGTTTGGCAGTTGGTGGAAGGAGCCCAATTGATTTCCTAAGAAATTGGAGCCTTTTTCTTCGGACGTGATGGCGTGAAGTATTTGTATATAACACAGCATTTGAGAACACATATTGTTGCTTTCATAGAATCTTCTAGGTTGGAAAAGACCCTTGGGATCATCGAGTCAACCATCTACCCTACTCTACAAAGTTCTCCCCTACACCATATTCCCCAACACCACATCTAAACAACTCTTAAACACGTCCTGGGATGGTGACTCAACCACCTCCCTGGGCAGCCTATTCCAATGCCCAACCACTCTTTCTGTGAAAAATTCTTTCCTAATGTTCAGTCTAAACCAACCCTGTTGGAGCTTGAAGCCATTCCCTCTTGTTCTATCACTAATTAGATGTGAGGAGAGACCAGCACCAACCTCTCTAGAGTGTCCTTTCAAGTAGTTGCAGAGAGTGATGAGGTCTCCCCTCAGCCTCCTCTTCCTCAAACTACACAATCCCAGCTCCTTCAGCCACTGTTCGTATGATTTGTTTTCCAGGCCCTTCACTAGCTTCATTGCCCTTGTCTTCATACGCTTTCCTTCATGCTTTGTTCAGTCATGTTATCAAAAATTACACTTGCAATGATTTTTATTAATTATGTCCCTGTTTGACAAAAATCCAGAGGAGTTACGAGGATAAGGGATCCATTACAGTCATTAATTATGAAGCATTCAGTAGTTCCTTGGGTCTAAGTCTTACTAGAGACTGGAGATCTTTGGGTCTTCCTGCAAATTCTGAAGCATTAAAAATAGTCCTGGAGCTTGTGCTCTGTTTTCCCCCTTTATTGGCATTAATAAGGGGTTGCAGCAGGCCTGAAGAAAGGCGTCCAGATGTCCACTGATCAAACACCTGAACAGGAAGACTGATAATGAAACCAAATGCAGTGATAGTTGGACTCCTTTGCCTTGCCTGCATGCAGTCGTACTACCTTCTTTAGCAAGAAGCAGAATATTGTGAAGTTTTCATGTCGCGGTTTCAGCCAAACCCACCAAACCCTGAGCGACAGATGACCCCCACCCCCCTCCCTTTTTCCCCCCTTTGGGTAAGAGAGGAGAGGAAGGAGTTAAAGAGATTCAAGAGTTTAGAACAAGCTAAACTACTTTAATGAAAATATAAGCAGCACAATAAACAAGAAATATAGGGGGAAAAAAAAGGAAAAAGGGAGTATACAGTAAACACAAAACCGTATCAAGCTCCCAGGACGA